>JAMXBD010001232.1:0-436454 GCA_024138025.1 Combretum micranthum
TTTGGTTTAGATGCATAACGTATGATATTTTGTATTTGCAGTTACAATTGCTACTTAGCTAACTCTAATAACTCCATTTGCTAATGTGGCTCCAAACTCCAATGGACGATCAACCGTATCAGACACATATAAAAAATTAAATAAATTTATTTCTTTATTTCCTGATGATGACAATGAAAAAAAAGAGAGCAAAACTTTAACCTAATGATGAAAATGAAAAAAAAAAAAAACTTTAATCCAATCCTAATGTAGGATCTGCTAAATTTTCCTAAATCAAAATTGCTAAAAAAGCATTGAAAGTGTCTCAACTTTGTATTTTAGGCAAAATGATATCTAAATTTTCGTTCTTTATGTTTTTAGTGTCTCCAAAGACACTAAAGTGGCCAAAAAAGTAAAAATAGAGATACTATAAATATGAAGAAGGAAGTTTAGACATCATTTTGCTCAAAATACAAAGTTAAGGCACTTTGAATTCTTTTTTCCATAAAAATCAAAGGAGAAGGAATGTGACCCATGAACTCTAGTGCATGCACCCATTAACTAAGTTAAGCTTCTTCTTAGTCTAGTTTCATGCCTAATTATATTTTCACTAAAAGACCTAGACCCAACATAACTTTAATTAAAATGGGTTGAGACAAACATGGCTGGGGCCTAAGTTGATTTATAGTAATAGCCTAACATCTTGTAAAATTAAAAGCAAACCTATCAAAAAAACCAATTTACAAATATCTGATTATGTTAAATATATAGCCACACCTACTAAAAGTTTTATCCTTTTTTTTTTATTTTTCTATTATTAATACTATTTTTTAAATAATTATGCTCTTTTTTTCCTAATTTTTAAATAATTTGCTCATGACTCGTACCTAAAGAGGGGGGGGGGATTTCTAATTTTTCCAATGTTTTATTTATTTATTATTTTTCATTTTTAATTTAATTTTAATTAATTTATTTTCTTCTTATTTTTATGAGTTTTAAATTTATTATTATTATTTTTTTATTTTTCTATTCTTTATATCTTTGTTACTTTGTTTTTTTTAAACTTTTCTAAGCTTTCCCACTTTATCTGCCATTTAAAAGTATTTATGGTAGAAACGAATGTAAATGATTATGGAAAGATTTATTTAGAGTAAGAACTCTTCTTCTTAGCAAAATATATTAGATTTTTCTTTTCCATTTATATAAAATATAGGTATATGTTGGAAATGGTATATGAATTTTGATAAAACAGATAATTAGGTACTTGAACTTTGAAATCGATCAATTTAATACTTGAAAGAACTTATTGTGTATGCTAACCAATATCACAGAGGTACTATGCATGAAAAGTTTTTCAGGTATTAAATTGATCAATTTCAAAATTTAGGTATTAATTAAATATTTTGGCAAAATTTAGGTGCCATTTGCAGCATTGACTCTATAATATATATTTTGAAAAAAAATTAAACATTGACATGACAATTGGAAAATTTTTAATGGAAATACATACCTTTATAAGTTGGACTCTACCGGTTCACAATTTTGTCTAGACTTAGTTGTATCATTTAGGATTCTTTTTTACCCTAATTACAGTGTATTACAACTTTTTAGAAAGGGAGTAAGGAATGTACAGAAATATGATTTTGTAAAAATAATTCTCAAAATATGATATTTTACATAAATATTTGTAAAATATGAGTCAAAGGCGCATTTAGTAGATGCGCCTTTGATTGTTGTGAATTTTTTCCACATGAAGAAGGCACGGTTAGCAACGATGCCATAGTGGATTTTTTTTAATATATCCCCTCTCTCTTTCTCATCTCTCATTTGTTTCACTTATTCTCCTTCTCTTTCTTATCATTAATCGATTGAGTCCTCCCATGTTCTGTAAAATGAGATGTTATGATCTTAATTTTTCAATCATCCTTATATTACAATTGATATGAACAACCAATTCAAGAAACAAACATAATTTTCAATTTGCTCAGATCAAATCCTTCATTTGCGTTCAACTTCACCACAAACCTAACTACTCTTTGAATTGAATTGCACGGTAGAACAACAATTGAACTCATCACTACTGGAAATTTGGTGAGTGTTTGATGTGTATGTACCAATATGGGTTTGGTCGCTTCAGTGTGGCAATGATGGTGGATGGTTGTTGAGTTGGGAAGGAGGCAATGGACATTCGGTTTGACATAGGGGTTAGGTCATGGTAAGTTGTGCAGTTTGATTATGGTTTGTCTTGCCATTGGCTTGGTTTGATGATGATGGGAGATGGCTTGGTTTGATGAAGATAGCTTGAGGGATGGGTTAGAGAGGAAAAGTGAGATGAGTAGAAGATGAAGTTCTTTTAGAAAGGAGTGTCGAATTCCTCTTAAAAGTTGTGCTTTCTTCATGGGGAAAAAAATTCAAAAGGGCACAATTGCTAATTCACCTTCTTCACAATGGTTACACATCTTTGACACATATTTTATAAATACTTACGTAAAATACCATATTTTGCGATTTATTATACAAAAATACGGTATTTTCTACATTGAGCGGAGAAAATGGTCTAGGTCAATCTCATTAAAAATTTGTTGTTTAGTTTTAACCATTCGAATACAAGCACTTCAATAGAACCATATTCCTAATCCTAGAAAAAGGGAAAACAAACCCAAATTCATTTAAATAAAAGAAAATTCTTTTATAAAAACACCTTTAGCATAGAAAGATCAAGCTTGTGAAGACAAAATTTTACGAGTCATAATATAGGAAAAAAAAAACTTATCTTAAAAATGTAAAAACATGAATTTTTCTTTTTTCAAACTAGATTTATTTCATTTACGGGAATGATAAATCGAATCAATTGAGCAATACTTCATGGGGGCCTTAACTATAAAAACGGTATGTTGAACATCGCAGATAATATATCAACTAGTTCTTTCTTACCTCAATAAAACAAGAAATGGGATAGAAAATTTTCTTGTTTGTTAAAGGCCAAAAAAAAAAAAATTCTTGTTTGTTCAAATTGATTTACTTTATAACTGCATATATATGTGTTCTAAGCATTTTCTTCAGGTACTACTTGCTTCAATGATTCAAAATTGATCAGAGCTATCATCTCCATCAAATCCAGATCCTTGTTTCCTTCTTCAAACTCATTCAATGTTGTCGTATCCAGCAGTTTTTCTATATCACAATCTTCCTCACCACCAAAAGGCTCTGCAACACTTGGCACGCTATCAAGAAGCGATTCGATCGAAATCCCTTCCTCAAGAATAATGTCTGGCAGTTCATTGAGCTGGATTCATGAACAGATATATCTTCATATTGGAAATTATCTGACTTTTCTTGTCGAGCCGGTTTTTCCGCGCCGGCATTGTCAATTGAAGTTTCCTGCTGCTTGAATTACCTTTTGCTGAAGGTAAGCTCAAGGTTTTGATGTATTCCTGCAAAAGGGTATCTTTAGGATACCTTGAACGGCATTTTCGCTTCGAGAAATGCCTTCTTTTGGTTGCATTCCAATGGTTTTTGATGGAATTCTGTCCTCCGGGCAATCTCTTGGCAATTTCTGCCCATCTGTTTCCTATTTCTAGATGAGCCTGAATTAATATCTTGTCTTCCTCCTCGCTCCATACATCCTTCTGCAAAATGTAACAATTTCAAGTACCAAGAAATTATCAAAATCCTTCTAGGTGAATACCTTCTCATATAGCAAGACATAATTAATAGGTATACAGATGAGAATACGATTTAAGGACAGGAAAATCCCATCATTTTGTATTCATTCCTTGTCCTGAAATATCAATTTTAGGTGATGCAAGTGAAAAGGGACATCATTATTGTTTGCCGAGAAAAGAAAGCAAGATAACTCAAAAACCTTAATATCTGGCTTCAAATGGTTGTGCCATCTCTCCCTACACTGCTTCCCTACACGACCAGGCACATCTGAGCTATAACAGACCATTTTCTGAGTCCATGCTGGTGAACCAACCGAACTAAGATCCTGCAACAACATTTTTCATTCAGAAATATGTAAGTAAGAATCGAAACTGGTAATATATTTTCTACCTGTCTTCTTCCCTGGTCCACTGCCCCTTAATTATATGGCCCTTCTTTGAAATTTACGAGTCCTTGCAAAGTTGGAAGATACAGCACTAAAAGTTTTGTCAATGTCAGTCTTATCGTATTTATCAGCAATAGTGCAAGAAACCTCGTCCAGCACAAGACTCATAGGTTTGATATCTTGTTTCTGGTTATGGAACATTATCTGCAGACTTCGATCGATTCCCGAAATGCTGCTTGGATAGACTTTCTGCTCAAACCCATCATAGCATCCCCAATTCTGGAAACTATCCATTCCTAGACCATGTCCACTGGTCTTTGGATAATCAAATGGCTTATATTCATAGGTATCAAGATCCGTGGACATGTTGAACTTGCAAGGCGCATCAAAAGGATAAAATGGTTTTTAGGTACGGTTTCGAGGGACATATATCTCGCATTGTCACCAAGACCTTTTGTAAATGCTTTGACCAAAGCTTGATGGATTGAAAACGTCAAAATTATGCCTTAATGAAATATTTAATTATTATGCCTTAATGACATAATTAATTCCACACGTTCAGTCAAGTGTAGTCAGTCAAAGGAGAGTCACAGCAGATATTTATGTCAATCATTCATGAATATAGTAAAAGCAGAGAGCGTTTAACATGACCAATGTATCATTACTTTACGTCAATGGAACGGAGAAATTTTGGTATTATATGTTACATTCGGTTTGCTGTAATGAAATAGAGTTGGAAAAAAAAAAAAATAAAAGTTCATTTATTATATAACTTGTGATATTTTTAGAAAAAAATTATTTTCATAAGGAATAATAATTTTTTTAGTGAAAGAAAGATGTAAAAACTTTTTATTTATTCCATGTTACATATTATCTATATATATATATACATATATTTTTTATGGTAGGATTTTTACATCCAAATAAGGAATACACATAATACCAATTCTATTTCCATCAAGTAAACACAACTTGAATCTGCTGGAGCTATGGTTTTTACGGCACATTAAATGGATGAGTTTTTCTTTTATTGCTTTGTAAACATAGGTGACCTTGTTAATTATCAGTTATTAAGCTGAGGCTTGAAGCAATAGTATTTAGTGTCAGCAAATTTAATATGTCAAAGGAAGCTTTGCTAATAGCAGTCTGTGTCTCACGGGGGGGAAAGGGTCATCATTAAGTGAGAATTCATTCAAGGTATTAAGAAACCGAACAGCTGCTATTGGAACATCCGACCTTCTTTCTTTAGTCCTATGTTCTTGGTACTCTTTCATTTAATCTTAGTCAGACGAGAAGCAAACCCCGTTGTTGGTTGGGTTGCGTTATAAGATAAAAAGGTAAATGTGTATCTCTTTTAGAATATCTAATCTTCCGATCCCTTTGTTGAATCTGCCGACTAATCTGACATATTAAATTGATGTTCATTCAATAAAAATAAAGTTCATTTTGGAAAAAAATATGTAATATAAATTAGAGATCAACATCTGCATCTTATATAATTAAACATAGAATCTTTGTAACAATTAGGGCCTTTGGAGATGATCTGTTTTTGTTTGTATTTGATTTGTCTAAATATTTATTCTATATCTAATCTATTTGATCAATTTATTAATAAAAATTTATATTTTTTATCTGCATCTATTTTTTGATAAACAATCTATTTAAAAACATTTACATACCGTCTGCTCAAACAAAACAAATAGACCTTTAATAAGTACCAATGGCTCTTTCACTGAATTTGCTGCCCATTCTTAACCCTTTGTCTCTAAAAGACTTGAAAAAAATACCCCTAGCATTGATCACCCTCATCAGAAAAGACTTTGTGCACCCTATGTCAAATTTTCAGCATATAATAGAAAATATAAACAAAACTAGTACTAATGGCATGTTTGTCGCCGTAACGGAATCACTATTCTAGACTCTATTCTTTTGCTCACGTTTGGATAGGAGGAATTCTATTCTACCTTCTTAAAGAAAGAATCACGCTTCCATTTTACCTTTATTAATGATTATCATTTTATTTACCTTTTTATCCTATACATATTTATTATCTATATTTATTGGAAATAAGGATGTAATCAGGTCGGGTTTTGGATGGATCATATGAACATGAAACCCAAATCAATATTGCATATGGTCTACTAAACTTGACCCTTAACCCTATAGGGTTTGATTTAGAAACCAAAACCTGACTCTATAACCCTATTTTTTCTCAACCTATTTTCAAATTTTAACAATATATTTAAGAAAAGCTGGTGCTTATGGCACAAGTTTCCTATACATTCAAAAATGAAAAATACATGTGGAATTAACAGATGACATTGTAGACCACATTCATTATATAACATTTAAACACATAAATATATTACTTTTGTCGTCGTATAATATCTTAAAAACATGGTTAAATTAAAACTCTTGCTAGGAATAAAATATAATAGATAGTAAATAATATTAATCTCCATAGCAAAGATGACTTAAATAAAATTTAATAAAAAGTTCTAAAATTTATAGCTAATCTAGTAGACATAAAAGAAAAAAACATCATTGGGAGGTAAAAAAATGGTAGCTCCTTCATGTCTGCTTCTCTCTCCTTACCTCTTTAGTAATGTTTTTATTCATTTTTTAAAATTATAATACCAGTTTGTTAGGTATACATCGGGTTTGTTTATGATCCAAACCCGGCTCAATAACCTTGTCTTCACCATATATCCAAACCGATTCTAAAACTCTATAGAGTTACAGATTAGACAGGTCAGAAACCCTGTAATGTCCTACATGGTTGCATCCCTAATTGGGAAGGGTTTTTGATAAATCTATTATGCTTATTTGATTCATTTCCATTCCATAAAAAGTATCCAATCATAGGAATAGATATGTTATTCTCTTATTCATTCCATTCAATTCCATTCCTTCGATTTCAATCTATTCTAGCCCACATAATTTTAGTGTACTAGTGTAATAATGGATTGATTATTATGCAATGTAAAAGTAATATTTACACAAGAAGACTGGAGCATGTAACTTAGATGTAGAAGTGATAAGAATTCTATTGTTAATACAAGAGCAATACAAAATATATATCTACATTAATATACCTCCTCGATTTGAATGTACTAATATCAATTTGAGATTGTTATAATGATTAGAAATGTTGTTGAGGCTAGGTTATGGTAAGTTGTCCATGTGTCATGACATGCAAGAATGTAGTGACCAAGAATCTATCTAGTGGCAATCATTTCACACACAAAAGGACAGCAAATATTAATATATTTTGTACAATCATGTTGAATAAGGTTGTCAAATAGGTGAAAAGCTCCAAGGTATTCATAGTAGAAGATATACTAATTTGGGGGGTTGCCTCATGTGTCGGATGAGATATTCAAGTATATTACACCATGGTAGGCTAATGTTAGGCATTAGTCCATTGTGGAGCTCCTTAACATTGGTAACTACTTTTGCGAGTGCTAGGAGTTGAAATTATGCCTAAGAAAGATGACATGCCTTATGGCGGGTTAGTGAATACATGAACAACTAAATAGGTCACTTATGTAAATGTTGTTAAAGAGATATTGATTGTGCAATACATTCAATGTTATTAAACTCACAGTTTTACTGTTCACTAGAATGTATAAAATCGATGGCATCATACAAAATTGTGTTGAATTAATAAAATCAAAAAGTTGTACATGTACATGGCTAGTAACACTTAGGAAAAAAAAATTATGCCAAAAAATGATTTCATTTTTAAGACTAAAAATCTAGTTTATGCACAATAAAAAATATAAACAACAACAATAATAAAGAGATAGGGAAAAGAAATTTTGCACAACGATTTTAACGTAGAGTTCGATCTGCCCTCCTAATCTTCACGGTCCTCACAAATTGCTCCCTCAGTGGAGGACTTCACCACTTTATTCAGCATGAACAATTTGCCTCAACAAAAGGACTTTAATCAAACATCACAAATTGCTTAAGTTGAGTATTTACAAACTTAAACACTCTAGACTCAACTCAAGACTTCACTTAAAACACTAAACTAAGTATAATGTCGTTACAAATTGATAGTAGTAACAAGATAAAATGGCATTATACTTACCTCTCTCTTTCACAACAATGCAAATTGCAATTAAAGCTTTAGGAGGATTTACACATTTTTGTATGCAACAATTAAGCTCAATCAACCCACAAAAAGTCTTCATTAACTTCTATTTATAAGCTTCTTCTAAAGGCTAGCTGTTATTTCCCAAAAGCATCTTTAACAGTCGGATCAAGTAAAGCCCAATGGCTAGTTTTAGCCATACTAGTGAGCTAGTCCATTTTGAATGGATAAGTTAGTCCTTGAACCACACCCATGGTCTTTTTTGTGCTTGAAGCTTTTCCTAATTAAACTTGCATCAGCTTGCCGGTCCAAATTCTAGTGCCTCAACAATAAAACTCACCAAAATATTTTGTAGGAAAAATAAACACACACACACACACACACATGCACACAAGACAAATATATATATTGTAATTTTTTATTCATCCTAGCTGTTTGACTAATTATCTATAACTTAACACAATTATGTGGTTAATTGTGTAACTAATTTCCTCTTCAAAATTCATGTTGAATATATAGGTTCAACAATCTTCCCTTTTTTTATGAGGACATTCATGCACAATTAACTCCCCCTTTATAAGCCCTGGAAAATTTCAGTAAATATTTCCAAAATGAACTTCAAAAATAAACCCTAAAAATCACTCCAAATTAAAACCGAACTTCGACTAGTCCCAAATCACGAACGAATCTAGAAATTTCTTAATCTTGAGAAAAATAAGAATCCTTAAAATAAAATAAAAAAAATCAACAGTCTTCAAAACCACTACGTACGATAAATTCTATACATAACTCTGACTTATAAAATCGAGTAATAAAGAGCCCAAAAACAAATTATTAAAAAGTAAATAATGATTAACCTTCGAAAATAAAACCCAATTCAATAATTTTGAAAACCTTAAGAGATATTAATACTTACAAAAATAAAATTTAAAATAATTTCTCAAATTAAATATGTTGTATAAACATAAAACATAAGTTTCCAAATTGACAAAGATCTAAACCGAAAAAATCACCTAGGAACCCTAAGTGTAATGCAGTAGTTTAAGACTAGCAATCTCTCGCTCTTAGCCCTAGAGGCCTAGGTGTGATTTAAGTGTGTAAAATAGCTCGTAGTAATATAAGGTCGCTTAAAAATATCATATTGGTAATTTTTTGATCTAATTCGAACCTGTTCTGATATAGACTTTGAAAAGCATGTCCGAGGCTCGAGATATCAAAAAATATATCATTAGTACCGTTAGACTCGTATTTTCATAAGGATTTCTAAAATATCAGTTTTACAATTTTTCGATAACTAGAAATATTTGATTTTGCGATTATATTCGTATTTCATTACTACTGGTAATTAACTAGTCTTTTGGCACTATTCAATACTATTCATTACATGATTTTATTATTCTTGTAAACCCTTATATTTTTAGAAAAATATTTTTATATCATAGAAAATTTTGTTTTTCAAAAATTTAATTCGTTTCGGGTTTTTATGGGATCAGTTTCTATTTAAGATCTGATACTAAAAATAAAATAAATTAATTTAATAATTGGAAAATATTTGAAAAATATTTTTATTTTCATTAAATAAATTTTTATAATTTTTCGGGATATAAAAATATCATTTATAACTCATATTCGCGTATTTTGATCATACCAGTAACTTATTTGATAATTCACTAAAAAAAATATATTAATTATCTTATTTTAAGTATGAAAAATATGCTACAAATATTTGGAATTATTTTCTATATTTTTATTATTTTTATTTTATTTTATTAAGAAAGTACTCTTACAACCATACCTTCAAGTACACCTTTTACATATCATTTCTTTTTCACTTCAATCTTTCTAACTTCATTATCACTTCTTGGTAGATTTTTTTTTTACTCCTTTGTCCTTACCCTTGTCCTTTGATTTACTCCCAATTTGATTAAAATAAATCTATTCCAATCCTTCTTAAAGAAGCAACACATACACATTAATTACACACTACAATTTCAAGTTAAAAACCAACCAAATTCCCTCCCTCTCTCTCTCTATTTTCACGTGCAGCCCCCTTTTTGCTGCCATTGTTTTATTTTTTTCTTTCAATTAATACACTCCTCTCTCTTTATTCAATACTTCTCATTTACCCTTTCATTTCTTTGAAACCTATAACATTTACTCTCTTTTTTCCTCTTTATTTCTTTCTTAGCCTTGTTCTTGCAAAGGAAACAAGCTGCCCCCATTTAAAAAAATCACTTCCACACTCTATTCTTAAAGGTTCTCTAAGTATACCTTCTTCTTAAGCTTCCATAGATGGTATAGGTAAAGTATAGTGAGAGTTTCATGCATCAAATGACCTTCCATAAGCTTAAAAAGCTAAGAATGATGATGCCAAAATGAAACACTCCTCTTCTCCATGATTATTCTCTTGTATTATTATTATTTTCTTGCTAAAATGGTTATTTTTGTAGATCTAATTTTTTTTTTTTTGTAATTTTGATTATATTTATGTTTTAGATCTTGTTATTTGAGTTATTTTGCTATTATTTTGTTTTATTCTCAAGTTATGTTGTTTATTGCTAATGATTTATGCATATATTCACCATTCACATAACTATTTTAGTGTTCATACATTTATAACTAGTACAGTAAACTAGATCTAGTTGTTTTAAGTTCATAAATGCATTAGACTTTTGATTTATTTTCTTAAATAACTTGTAATAGCTTGATGATAGTAGAAAAGTTTTAGAAAGCTCAAGATCTATTTTAGTTTCAACAAAAATCATTTTTGAAAATTCGGATAAAAAGGGAACCACATTTAGAAAAGCTACTTTTCAACTTCAAAATGTGTATTTTTTATTTAAAATGAAGGGTTTAAGGGATAGATATCATAAATAAATGATTTTGAGGAGTAAAGTTTAGATCTATGAGTTTATAGTTTACTACCATGCATTTTTTTTATATTCATGTTCTTGTTATGTGTAGATCTTGGTTTTGAACTTGAATAAAAATAGTGAAATTCGTATCTTAGAAAAACCTATATTCAAAAACCACTTTCTAAGTCTCAAAATGGAAGTTTTAGTTGAGAAAATGAATGTCTAGTGGATGTATATCATCAAGACTTCTTTTTGCAAGAATCAAATATGATTTTCAAAAGTTATTTTCAAAATAAAAATCTTATTTTCGGAATTAGGCCAAGGCATAGTTCAAAAACATGTTTTTCAAGTCAAAAATAAAGTTTTTATTTAAGAAATGAAAGGCTCTTAAGATAGTATATGTAAAGGATGATTTTTCCTAAGTTTAGATGGATTTTATCAAAAGATATATCCAAAAATAAATTTGGTAAAGTCGGATCTCAACCAAGACGAATTTTAAAAACCCATTTTTCAACACCAAAATGAAGGATTTGTTTAGGAAATGAAAAGTTTATAGAATAGATATCAATAGGAAATGTTTTTGATAAGTAAATAGTAGATCTACTAGTAGAGATTCTCAAAATTAGGAAGATATTACAAAATATGAAATTTGAGTTTTATCCAAATTTTGTAAATTCGGATGGTTTCAAAACCATGCCTTAAAAAACCCTTTTATCAACTTCAAAACTTGTGTTTTATATGAAAAATGAAGATTTTAGGTCATAGATATCATCAAGTAACGATTTTTATAAATTAAGATGAGATTTGCTAAGAAAGTTATGTAGAACAAGGAGTAGAAATAAAGTAGGAAAATTTAAGTTGTTGTCATTTTAAGAAATTCGTAATAATGGCGTAATGGTATGAAAACCCCTATTTTTCAAACTCAAAATGAAAGTTTTATTAAATAAATGAGGTTTTTAGTGGCTAGGTATGGTTGAGCCTTAATTTTCTAAGTATCAAATGATTTTTACTTAAAGGAATCACCACAAAAACAATTTTTACAAATTTCAGATTTTAGGAAGATCCAATTTTAAAAACATGTTTACAAAGCGTAAAATAGGAGTTTTTATTGAAAAAAAAAATGCCTTAGGAAATATACATAATGAAGGCTTCATTTTAACAAGAATAAATAGATTTTGTCAAGGAATTTTTCTAGAAACAAGTGGGGATTGTCAAGAATACAAGACTAGCCTTTCTAAGTTGATTTTTCATAAAGTCTTACAAAGAAAAAGTATTCTAAAAAATTTCTTTTGTTCAATATCATCAAGAAAATGTATGTATATATCTCATGACATATCATTTATGGTAGTAACTTGTTCATATTGCATGTATACTTGCTTTGAATAGTAGAAACCTTACAAACATTTACAAAACTACTTTTCGGAATTGAATTTCGCTACTGACCAGAACTGATCAGACCTTTTCGAAGTTCAACGTTTTCAAAAATTAAATATGATATTAGAATTAGATAGATATTTTGAAGTAGATAGAAATCGATATATAATTTGCTAAATTCCAAGTTAAAACGAACAAGTTATGGCCGTTTTAAGTTGGAATTTTCGCTTAGGACGAGAATTACGAATTTGATAGTTTGTATGAGATATAATGGATTAGTTTTGAGTTGAAATACTTATTAGGGTATTTCTTCCTTTTTAGGTGACCCCGAAATCGACAATACCATACTACCGGATTATTTTTACTAAGAGACCGGTGATCCAATAGCCGAGTGAGTTTTCCTCTTATTTTGTTACATTGTTCGTGCTTGTAGCTAGTTGCATTAGAATTAGGAAAAGATAAAATTGTAATGGATTGTGATATAATCTTGGTTGAATGAATGATAAGTATATCGAGATGAGACTTATTGTAAAATCATTATATGAGTTAGCATAGACTTGACTTGTCTGAAATTCTCTATGATCGCTCTTAACCTACATAATTAATGTGCCATGATTATATGAATGAACTATACATGCATATCATATGTTGAGTCACATTGCATTGGTTGATATACTTCTGGTGGGACAAAAGTATATTAGTAGAAGGCGAGGGGGCCTTGTTAACATTAAGGATGCCAGATCGCTTAAGTTAACGGATGCAGGGTAGACACATAAAACTACTATAATAAAATAACAGAGGTTGTATAACTAAAAGAAAGAGATCAGGATTATGGTTACATGACTTATGGATCATCCCACTCAATATTGGAATTATGGTTGCATGTCTTATAGATCATCCTAACCCTGAATGGAGGGCGTACACATATGGCTACCGGAAAGTCATATGCTTGTCTGCCCATGTGTTTGTTCATGCATAGCATATGGATGAATTATAACTTGCTTGTTATGGTACGAAATTAAGGGAACTCTTACTAAGCTAGTGTAGCTTATACCCCAATTAGATGTTTGAATAAACAGGTTGATGGGAGAATGCTACTTGGGGACCGAGATGGTTGGAGCTGAATATAACTTCGGGATTTTGGTAGGAAGTAAGAATGCTTGAAGATATTAGCTAGTTTTTGTGAAATGTTTTGTAATAGATTGTGTAGTGAAATCTTTTGATGAATTGAAATTGAAGTATAGTGATTTGTATCTGAAGTATAGTGAATTGTATTTCCTTTATATTGTTACTCAAGTTGTATCAATATAAAATGTATCACTTCGATGTGTCTCTTCTATGTGTTAGACGCCTTGTACATAGTATGGAAGCCTTCCCGTGACTGAGCCGGTCATTCCTAGGCTTTAATATTGTGTACGGTGGACTGCCACATTTAGAGTACCCTTAGGGGTGTGACACCCTCAAATTGATTCCCAACACCTACCCAACCCCCCTCTCCTTCCTTCCTCAATTAAGCATCTAAGTTTTAAAAGAGTTTTCTCAACTACGTACGAAAACTTAATGGTTAACTCAAGGGAATTTCAAGTGGCCAAACTTGCCACAATAGTTACATGTCCTATAAGTGGCGCTCACAAATTGAGTCTTATAGGACTCGCAAATATTGTTTCTATCATAGCCAATTCCATACTTGTTTGAATCAACTTTTTGCTTTCCAAGAAGAGTACTCAAATTATTCTCTCTTTGGTAAATTTAGCTATGGTAGTATTTGCATCACTGAAGCTAGTTTTCAAAATTTTCATTTTTCTTTTTGAGCTTTTATCTCATTCAAAATTTCATCTTTATAGCTACATTCATAAGCATCACTTCTTTCATCACTACTGAAGGTTTTAACTTCTAAATCAAGCAAATCATTTTCAACTTTTAGCCTATTATTTGATTTGCTTGACTCATCATTCTTTTCTTTTAACTTCTTATAATTGTTATTCATCTGATCGCATACCTCATCATCTAAAACCATTAGATAAACATAATCATCCGAATCAAATTTGAGGAGTTGGCTTCATCTTTCTCCTTCATCTTCTTCTTCACCTTTAAGAACATGATGAACTTCTTTGTAAGCTTATCTAACTCCTCTTCATCTTCTTCACTTTCTCCATTTTCACTTGAGCTAGAACATGAGGCCACAAGAGCTATTTTCTTCTTGGTTGACTCGTCTCTTTTGTCTCTTGATCATTTCATGAATCTTGAGGGTTCCAAGAAGTTCTTCTTTGCTCAGGTAATAAGCCTTTTTACTAGTAGCTCTTTTAGCTTCCCACTCCTTTGGCAATGATCTAAGAATTTTAGAATTTATCTCCAAGTTAGTATATGTCTTGCTAAAAATGGACAATTGATTTGCAATATTGATGAATCTATCATGTATTTCATAAATTGATTTATTAGCCTTCATCTTAAAATTTTCAATTTGGCCACAAAGAAGACTAATTTTAGTGTCTCTAACTCTACTTGTTCCTTCATATGTACTCTCTAAATTATCCCAAATTTCTTTAGTCGAATTACATGTATATATTCTACTAAAATCACTTTCATTTAAACTACAATATAATATATTCATGGCAACTCCATTCAATTAAACATTCTCTTTTTTGGCATTAGTATAATTAAATTCATTTTTTCCTTCTAAAACTATAAGGCCATTTTCTATAACACTCCATAAGTATATATTTTGAACTTTAATAAAAATTTTCATTCTATATTTGTAATATGCATAATTTGTTTCAATTAAGATGGGTGGCTACTTATTGCCTGTCATTCCATGAAACCCATGGTGTTACTAGCCATGATCTTAAACTCTAGATACGATTAAGCACTTATCGTAGAGTCCTTGCTCCAATACCAATTGTAGATAGCTAGTAACACTTAAGAAAAACAGATTATGCCTAAAAACAATTTTTTTTAAACTAAAAATCTAGTTCATGTACATTAACAAATATAAATAACAACAATAATAAAAAGATAGGGTAAGGAAAGTTTGCACCACGATTTGAACGTGGAGTTCGGTTTGTCTTGTAATCTCAGTGTTCTACATAAATGCCTCCTTTAGTGGAGGACTTCACCACTTTATTCAATAACGGACAATTTGCCTCAATAAGAGGACTTCAATCGCAAAAACAACACAAAATTGCTTGAGTTAAGTCTTTACAAACTTAAACACTCTAGACTTAACTTAAGACTTCACTTAAAACACTAAACTAACGAAGTATAATGCCTTTACAAATTGATAGCTATAATTAGATAATATGGCATTATACTTATCTCTCTTCTTCATAACAATGCAAATCGCAATTAAAGCTTTGAGAGGATTTATAAGTTTTTGTATGCAACAACTATGATCAATCAACCCATAAAAAGTCTTCATTAACTTCTATTTATAAGATTTTCCGAAAGTCTAGTTGTTATTTCCCAAAAGCATCCCCAACGGTCTGATTAGATAAAGGCCAATGCTAGTTTTAGCTACACCGGCAAGCTGGTCCTCTAACTACACCTACGATCTTTGCTGCATTTGAAGTTGTTCATAGTTAAACTTGCACTTGTTTACCAATCCACATCCTACTGGCTTGCCGGTACAACTCACCTGCATATTCTATAGAAAATAGTATACACACTGTCATGCTCCAAAGGGTATCCTAAACATGACAACCCACTACACTAAATATTAAAGCTTAGGAATGACTACCTTAGTCATGCAAAAGCTTCAATACCGAGTGTTAGGTGTACTTTCATGACCTTAGAGGACTACTCTTTGAAACAAGTAATTTAAGGAGATATAAGTATTAGCATTCAAGAATCAAAATCATAACATCATAATGTAATAAAGAATAGGAGTCTTACAATTAAAAGGAGGCATACCCCCATCAAAATAATTACATACGCTCCAAAGTCTATCTTCCAAAATAATTACATAAGAGATTTCTATATAAGTCTAGGTCTAGTTCTAGTTCTAAGCCATGACTTCTTCTAAAAGTCCTTGAGTCAAAGTCGGTACTTGAGAAATGTGTCCTTAGGGCTTCAACAAAAGAAAGGAAAACTGCAACAGACATCAGAGGGTGTAAGCTTGATTTGCTTAGTGAGAAATATTCCATAACAATATATCTGTACAATCAAAATCAAATAAGTTAGTTATACAAGCATATAGAATGCAACAAACATATGAGCAAGCAATACACATGATTAACCAGAAATCATATGTTTGAATGGATTTATGCCCTCATTCAAGGTTACATGCTCCAGTCTTATACAACCAAAGTTTGCAAATAAAATTTTTGTAGATCTTTTAAGGTACTACTCGCCTTTAAAATTGTAATTTTTACGGGATCCTATGCGCTGCATGTAGATTTACAAGCCCTTGTGTGCTACTACTACTATGCTCTTGTTCCACCAAAGGTATGTAGTGAATGCAATGTGATCACCTCATAATGTGCATGAACTCATTTAACTAGATTTTTTTAGGAAGATATTAAATGTCTTACAAGCGATCATAGAGTTGGCAAAAACTTCAATATGGTACCAAAACAACATTTTGATTATAAACAATTTGAGCCTCGATATATTTAATATAATTTCAACCAATATTATAAGACATATGCGCTTTCCATATGTTTATCTTTCCTTATTTATAGTGCCACTATATTGTAAGCAAAAACAAAAATATGAAAATTAAGGAAATAAATTCATTCAGCCATAACTTGGGCAATCCACTAGTCCTAATAGTCCTTGGGATAAGGAACTTTGCCTTCCTCGTCACCTAAATAGAAGAAATACTCGAAATGAGTATTTTGTGGAAGTTCTACTTAAAGTTTTTTGATTCTATTTCATCATTCTCGTTAAAATTCAGATTAAGAAAAATTCCAACTTAAAATGGCCATAACTTACTCATTTTAACTCGGAATTTCGTATATTAGTAGTCTTTTTCTACCTAATAAAAAAGATATATTTATTTCTAAAGTTATTTTTAACATTTAAATCCATTTAGGTTTCAAAATAAGTCAGTAAAAATCTCAACCGAAAGTTCCAGCCCTTAATTTTTCATTTTTCCAAGTTTTACATCATCTAAATATTATATAGCAAACAACAAGATACTTATATAGTTAAAAAAAAAAACCCTTTGTTGTAGATATAAAATCATATGATATGCATGATTCTAGTGATATTGCTCCAATAATGATTTTTCATAAAACAATTTATTTTAGAAGTTTGAAAAGTGAAGTTTACAAAATTTCTTTTTGAGTTGTTAGAAGAAAACTTAAAATTTTTAATTTGTTACAAGTGAGTGTATAATTATTATGACTATGATTTTTATACTTTCTCAACTCAATAAAAATGAATTCACTCCTTAAAACTTGAATCTTTAAGTTGTATACCGATTTTATTTCTAAGTATATTTTTTAACTAGTGAGTTGATTGCTTGACTTGGACAATTTGTTTTGTTCCTAGTATTTTCAAATTGCTAGCATAAGTCACATAATTAAGTTTTAGAAAATTTTTCATAACAAATAATTATCAGTATTAAAAATTTTGATAACTTATTTTAACATGTTGAAAATAATGTAGTTGAATCATATTCCCAAGTCTTAGTGAAAATTCCTCCTAAGTGTTGAAAATCATTTCTCTAGAGAGTTTAGTGCTATTTTTATATGAAAAAAATAATTCATTTTATCATTTTGAATTTTTTATTAAAAAATCATCTTTACCCTATGATCATGCATGAATATGAATTTTGTAGTTATATCAAGAGATGAAAATAAACTCATGTAGAAGCTAAAAGAGATAGTAAATTAAATAAGCATATAAGAACAAAAATATTAAGTTTTAGCTTGTTATCAAGACTTTTCAAAACTTAGAAATTGACAAGCTCCATAAAAATACGAAAAACATAAGAAAACCTTAAAGAAAAGAAAAAGGAAGAAAATGTAGAAGTATTGGATTTTTATTCAAGTCTTCTCGACACTTAGAAATAGAAAGTCCTATAAAGAAAAGAAAGAAAATAATAAGAAAGCATGTGAGTCTTAGATTCATATCAAGACTCCCTAGGACTTAGATTGGACAAGTCCTCTATAGTTTTGACTTGATGAAGAACAAGTCTAAGACTAGAAGTGACTAGTCTTAGTTATTATAAGCAATAGGTAAGAAGCAAAATAAGAGTTTACATTAGTGAGCTTTAGGCTCTAGAAATATAGATACATATTTATACATAATAACGTATAGAAGTTATGTTAGGAGCATTAACATATCAAGAACATATCAAGAACATAACAAGAATCATAAATGAATATGGTGTTGAACAAGACATGAATAAGTTGATGTTTCCATGATTTCTTTCCTAGCATAATGCTCATGGGGTTCTAGAAATCACACAAAAAGTGTTCATGTTATGTTAACATGAAAGAAAATAAAGGGTTTAGTGTTTACCTAAACTTGAAGATAGAATGTGGAAGATTAATGAAAGGAAAAATTTTGTGAAAACACAATGGAATAGGGGAAGGAGTGTCACGATTTGGAATGGGAAAGAAGAGAGGATTTGAAAAATAAAATTGCAAGTGTTTTGGTAGTGTTTAGAAGATGTGTGTAAAGAATGAAGGAGTGATGAGGTATTTATAGAGTTGAGGAGTGAATAAAATTAATCAAAAAAGAAAATGAAATAAGTAGAGAGAGAGATGAGGGGCGTCGATTGTGAGGGAGAGAGGAAGAGGAAATTGATTAAATATGTACTTTTATAAATAAAAGTAAGTAATGTGTAAGATAAGTTATGTATAATGTAGTGTTGGAAAAAAAATGAAACAATAGGTATGTAAGAGTATAAGAATAGGTAGTACGAAAGAGTAGAGATAGAGGAATGGTAATGAATAATAGTAGATAAGATGAATAAATTACTGGTAGTAGTAAAAATATGTGAAAAGAGGCTATATCTGATGTTTTTACAATATGAAAAATTCTATAACTGATATTTTATGATCCCTTATCTTAATTATGAGTCTAGATATGTTGTCAAAATATTTTCACCATTTTGTGTGTCGGGATCCTAATTTTAGAAACCGATCCCATTTGGGTTCAAAACAAGCGAGTTTTGAATGAATATGATCTTTTTAGGTTGTATGGCATTATTCTGGACTATAATCTATGTTTAGCTCATTTTATTGTTTTAAGGTTTCATGGGCAAGATTGTTAGATCTAAACACTCTAGTTCTTAAGGTAAACCTAAGTTGACTTTAGGGTTTCCAATTTGACTTTCGATTCTAGGATTTACCTATAATTATTGTAAAATTTTGGAGTTTACATACACATACACATATGTATTCTAGCATTTTGTTCATCTAAGTTGTTTAACCAATTAAGTGTAACTTAATACAGTTAAGTGGTTAATTGTGCAACTAATTTCCTCATTAAAATTTACAATGAACACACAAGTTTAACAATAGAATCGTACACTCAAATGCATTATTCTATCTAAGTTTGCACCTAAATGATTTCACATCTATTTTAATTAAGAAAAAATTATAAAATCATGAACTCATAGAATCTTATAGTTAACTCACTATTTTGACAACCATGTATATAATGGTGAAGCCTTGAATTATTATATATCAATTGTATTTAGAATATGCATGTACTGAAACATTTAGTTGTTTCCAAATTATTGTCCAGTTAGGTAATGTTAAGGTACTACAATACACTCATAATCTCATGATATGATCTAGGTAGTCAAGAGAAAGCCATAAACACTAAGCTGACTTCATGGAGAGAAATAGGTTAAGAGAAATGCATGTGATAACTAATAATAACTTATATGGATGCCTTGTGAGGTGTGGCTAATAGGAATTTCGAAAAGAAGTGAAGAACACCATTGTCATTTATATAAACTAATGAGTAAGAATAATTATATAGTGAGAGGGGAGGTCAAGGTTGTTATTAGTCAATTTGACATATCATTGTAAGGATAAGTGTGATAGCGTTTAGAGATCAAGCGTATTAGATTTGTTATCTTTGCTTTGTATGAAGGCAGCATAGAGAATAAAATGGGTAAAATGATAGAATAAAGCTTAAGAAGTATTTTAAATGGGTAAATTACATCAGAAGGTATCAATGGTTCAAGGTAAGTTCATTTAATACACCAACATTTTAAGTGGTTAAAAAAAAGAATGAATGTTTAGTGATATATTCATTTAAACTATCAACATTTCAGGTGGTTAAAAATATAAATCAATATTTTGAGAAGTGAGTCATACAACGTATTCATAATTAGCCATTGAGGAAAATTAATTGAAAACTAATCCAAACATTGATACATTAAATGGACTTGGTAAAATATTGATACATTTTATTCACTTTGCAAAACATTGACTTTTTTTTAATCACTCAAAATATTGATATCTTAAATGAGCTTATTCCTAAACGTGATAGCTTTTGGTGTAATTTACCCTAATTCAAACATAAAGGGACTTTTTTAGATGAAATATATGATTAAGATAGCTGAGAATAACAAACTTGAGATATTTTCTAATTGACACTTTTTCAAGGAGATGATTGCAAAGAAAAGCACTCTTGATATGGATTTGAGGAATAACTAATAAGAAATGACATAAAAAGGACAAAGGAAATGGTGGTATTTGAAAAAGGAATTAAATGCTTGAATATGATCAATGCTTGCTAAGAGAAGCATTGGCAACAATTTTGGCTTTCAAAATGAATTATCCCTCTATGTCGTACTTAATGCAAAATTTCCATGTATTACGAACAATGTTTTAGTAGGTTTTGGAAGCAATGAGTACCTAGATTATGTTTTATAAGGAGAGAGCTAAAGCTTCCCTTATAAAGTAGCCTAACTAAGATCATGAAGAGCTTTAGCGTAGTGATGGCACCATGAAGGGATGGTTTGTCTATGAAAATTAAGGATAGTTGTAGGTTTAGTTTCTTGCATTGGTGTGAATGGGCATATAAAGAGTAAGTTTGGTAAGCACAGATGAGAAAGAAGGATTGTAAAGTTGGCTAGAAAGGAGGGATGTCAGATAAGAATAAGTTGTAGTAGGTGGTAATAAGGAATATGTCTTGGTACAAGAATGGTGACTGGGATAGGGTATAAATCTTTTGGTGGTAAAAAGAACAAGGAGTAGTTGTGTAATCCCTAGTTTTCTTTGTAATAAAGCTTGACTTTGAGAGCCGAATTGGAAACTGAAACCCTAAACCGAAATAGCCAGGGTTAGAATGAAATCTAGAAACCCTAAGTCCGGCTCCATTGAGAATAAAAACATAGAACTTATGAGAGCAAGTTGAACTAGATTATAATTCTAAAGAATAAATCGAAATATAAAAAGATCAGTTTTCAGGAAATTATCTGTTTCGAACCTGACCGGGATCCGTTTCTGAAAACCGGCCCTCGAAACTTGAAATTAGAATAATATTTTGGAATACTCATTAAGACCGAAATTTGATAAGGAATTCAAAAATATATTTCGTATAATTTTTCGATTTATAAAAATGACAATTATAGCCTTTATATCATATTATCTTTACTAACCGGTAACTTAATTGTCTAATCTATACTCATTACTATTCACAAGTACAAGCCCATACCGTACCCACACTCCCAAGCCATACCCTACTCTTACATCCTTACAACCAAACCTTACCTTATTACATCATATTCCTTACATTTACTTTTCCAATACACTATTACATAAATTAAAATTGAAAAATTACAAAAATTTTTCTCTCCCACTCCCCCCCTCAATGGCTGGCGCATCCCTCCCATTTTTCTTAATTGTGTTAATTTTTTCTTTTATTTAATCATACAAAACCCTAATAACCCTCACTATAAATTTTTTTTATGCCTTCATTCTCTTTCTTCATTTTCACTTTTGCAAAATTTCACAAACTCTTTCTTTTCTCTCTTGTGCCGTGACACTGCCCTCCTACACACACACTCACACAACAATTTTTTTTTTTCTTTCTTCAAGCTCCTTGTTTCAAACAATAAATTGGTATAGATCTAAACTCTACTACCACAAAAGCATGTAATGACTAGATCATCCATATGTAGATTCATAAAAATCCCTATGAGCTCCATGCTAGGGACATGAAACCTCTAGAACATGATGATCAAGCCATCATAAGTTGTGGATCTTGTGATTAAAGCTTATATTTTTATCATGATCATAACATATGTTCATATAGTAATGATTTCATGCAAAAATCTTGCTAATACATTATTGTCATAAGTAGTATACTTCATTTCATGCATTTAACATGATCATTACACTTAGATCTAGCTCTTAAGCATTTATTCCTTTATATGATATTGTAGATCTCATGCATTCATTATGTTTAAGATGAGTGAATGGTCATAAAGAATTTTTCCTATGTAAATGAATGTTTTATTACTTCTAAAAGTTAGGATATTTATGAAGATGAGCCAAAAAGCTCAAGAACAAATTTGGTTTCATAAAAACAAACTTTTGTAAATTCGGATGGAAAAAGAGTTGTTTTTAAAAACCTATTTTTCAACTCCAAAACATGATTTTTATGTGAAAAATGAAGAGTTTATGGAATAGGTAATAATAGGAAATGTTTTTGTAAGTTAATGGTAGATCTACTAAGAGAAATTTGTCAAATAAGAAATATTTACAGGATAGAAAATTTAGATCTTAGGATAGTTACGTGAAATTCGTAATTAAGGAAAGAGGATATCTAAACACCTATTTTTCAAACTCAAAATGGAAGTTTTATTAAGGAAATGAAGTCTTTAGGGGATAGGAATAATAGAGTCTTGAATTTTTAAAGTATCAAATGAGTTTTTCTCAAAGAAATCACTTAAAAACTATTTTTGCAAATTCGGATCTAGGAATAGCTAATATTTAAACACTTGTTTACAATGTGTAAAATGGGGATTTATGTTGAAAAATGAAGACCTTAGGGAATAGATATGGCAAAGAATTAATTGTAGCAAGAATAAATAAGTTTTTTTAAGGAAAATCTCTAAAACAAGTGTGGTTTGTCAAGAGCACAAAAGTAGACTTACTAGGTTAAGTATTCATGATAACTTATAAAGTAGAAGTTTCCAAAAGTATTCTCTAATTCAATATCATCATAAAAATGCATGTAGGAAGATCATAACATACCATTCATGATAGTAGAAATATCATAATTCTTTACAAAGCAATTTCGGAAATGAGTGTTTGGACACTAACCAGAACTGTTTGGATCTTTTCGAGACTTAAAACAAATAGATAGATCTTTCGAAGTAGATAGGAATCGATATATAATTTGTGAAATTATGAGTTAAAATGACCAAGTTATGGCTGTTTTAAGTTGGAATTTCCACTAACGACGAGGATTACAAACTTAATAGTTTTTATGAAATAAAATGGATTAGATATGAGTTGAAATACTCATTTGTATATTTCTTTCGTTTAGGTGACTTGGATCCCGAGGATTCATTACCACCGGATTACTATTACTAAGAGATCAGAGACCAATGATCGAGTGAGTATTACTTTTTAATGTCATTTCTTACTTGTGATTGTAGCAATTAGTTGCACTAGATTATAAGGCAAAAGATAAAATGGAATTACATGATGGGAATTAGAGGGAATTATGTATGCTTATTGATGAGTTGAGAAATGATATTAAGAATATCGGAATCGGGTGATTAACTTATGCTTATTTAGAGTACTATAGGACTGATTGTCTGTGGAAATTGTTGATCACCTAAGAAATGGGTATTAGTGATTATTCGGATTGATAAGTTAATATTGACATAATCACTTCATGATGGTGATGGAGCATTACCGTAAACAGCTAAAAATTGGTTGATTGTGATCCATAAACGACATAAATGAGTTAGTTGATCGTGATCCATAAACGACATAAGTTGGTTATCCATGATCCATAAACGGCATATTAATTCAACGGTAGTACCACAGTATTCATTAATTTGCTAACCCCGAATGAAGGGCGTAAATCCATTCACATATGATTTTCGGTTGATCATATGATTATTTGCTCATGTGGTTGATGTATTCCATACGATTGAATAATTAACTTGATTGAATGACTTGTTATAAATATCATTATGGAAGTATTCACTCACTAAGCTAGTGTAGCTTATGCCCCCATAGCTTTTTCTTATTGCAGTATCCATATATATGGTTAAGGTCGAGGCATTCTACAAAGTAGGTACATGAATTAGAAGTTTATTTTCAATTTTGTGTAGACTTCCATAGGAAACCCTATTATTTATCGGATAACTATAAAAAACTGTTACTAAACTTGATATTGTTTTGTAGGGAAATGCCCCTAGAACTTTTGTAATTAATTATGTGGACTCATGGTTTGTATTATGATGCTTATAGTATGTCAAATTAAACTATTTATCTCCATTGGTTCAAGTATTCTATTGTTGTAAAGATACGCCTTGCATTTGAATGAGACTTTGGAACGATTGTGGTAGCAATTCCTAAGTCTTATATAACATACGGCGGACTATTATGTTTAGACTACCCTTTGGGGCATGACAGTTTAAGTTGGTATCAGAGCATGAGGTTATAAAACATGACAATAAAACTCAAAAAGGATTAAAAGTTTAAGCAATTAAATAGTAAGATAAAATGGAGTTAAAAGTTTAAGCTAACTAGAAGTCTTTTCTTGGTATAGGTCTCTTTAAGGGAAACTTGGGAAATGGCAAGAAACTTTTTTAAGAGGCATGAAGAAACTTTTGTAGATTACTGCTTAAGATTGAAGATTTTGTGTGAAGACTTTGCTTTAGCTCGAAGACCCCGGACCATGGCTAAAATGTATAGGATGTGGAAACAAAGTCTTAGGTATACACGATGGCTATCAGTGGTGGACCAGATTAGATACGATCCCATTAGAAGAAGGATATGGACCATGTTGGAGACTATCTATACAATGGAAAGAATCATGGTAGAATATGGACTTGAGCCGATGTTGAGGGAAGCTACTTTCATCTTCAAAAATGAAGGAAATCTTACTCATCCAGACTTTAGAGTATGGAATAGTATTGGACCCTTGTATGTCTATGCCCCTGTTGACCTTACGGATCATAGAGAGTGGAACATAACTGATGCTAGGAACCACTTCATCTAGTAAGGAGTATACCTAGACATTATACCATTGACTGTAGGGATCCAAACCCCTCATGCTAATGAGATCGAGATGCAATTACCGATGGAGCCTGTGGAAAAGAATAATAATGATGAAAATAATGATGAGAATGATGACAAAATGGGAATGAAAATGAGAATGAAAACGAGAATGAGAATGAGAATGAAGAGAATGAAGAGGAGGAAGAAGAAGAGGAATAGGATCTGGAGGAATATCCGAATTAGGTCAATGAAAATGAAGCTAGAACCCCACCACCTATGATGTTAGAGGAAGAACCCAACCATGAGCCAAACCTACCAAATATGGATTTTGAAAGAGATTTGGAAATCCTCGATTGTGGTAGGGTAGAAGCTGATCTAGATTCAACTATTTGAAGAGATATTTATGAGGTAAATGAACATCTTAAGATGACTAATGAGACAGTTAATGATCCTATGGAAGTGGAGAATGAGGATGAGGCCATATTAAGGGAAGCAAGAGAGAATGTGGACCGATTTTGGGAGTAATCCAGAAAAGAGTTGGAGATAGAAGAGACTAGTGAGGATAGACAAAGGGTAAGAGAAGAAGAAGAGGAGGAGGAGCATGAATAATAATAATTGACTCGACCCCCTAGAAGGAGGAGATTGACCGTGAGAGCTTATCTAAGTCAGTTCATCCGTAGGGACGACGGAAGTTCATCTAGTAGAGGTCGACTCCTAAGTCCGACCCCTAAAGACTCCGACTGATACAGAAGAGAGATGGAAGCAAGTTAACCCTTATAGTCCAATAGAAATTTTGTTACGAGCAATGCAAGATGCCAATTTGCTCTTAGGTCCTTTAATGGATTTAGTATGATGTAACTTTTAATTATTATCGTTTGTTTCTTTTAATCAGTTAGTAAGGTGATGAAAAAGGATTAGGACTAGAATAGCGATATGGCAAGTTTTGTGTACTTAAGTAAGAATATTGACTCATGTAAGACCTCACTTTTCTAATGAAATTCTATATGTTTTGTTCAAAGAAAACTTATCATTTCTTAATGTGAGTAATAATGTTTTGCAACTAATTAAAATTTATGCGTTAATCATAAAAGATAATAACCGATTCTAGGATGCATAGGCATCATCTCATTCATTACATCATCATGATTGATTTAAACCTAGAGACTTTGCAATGAGCTTTTTTGCTTAAGTGTTCTCTTTGAGTTTGTTATTGATATTTCATGATTTGGAATTCCTATTTTAATCTCTTGATTTTGAGAAGGTTCAGTTGATTCTATAATTCTATGATTTCAAAATTAAGCTTTATAAAATAACTTAAAGCAAAACTATAAAACTTACGGAATAATGTACAAATAGATGAAATCGACGGATTCACAACCGAGAGCAATAACCTCTCCTATTGAAGTAAATAATGAAAACCAACCCACTATACCTCAACCAAACCCACACAAAGTGGCACCCTAAAATCCACAAAACGAGTTGATGAATGCGATTGGACAATTGGCCAATCTCCTAAATACATTCATCCAAAATCAAAATCAGAACCCACACTAGGGCAAAGTGTAAGGGATTCTACCCCATTGCCACCACCACTGCAGATCATCGAAAAGTGACTGCTGAAGTCCTAGCTCCACAGGAGCATTTTTACAATGCACCCTTACCATCACCTCCACTCTATAGAAGATTTCACTGAAGCTCTCTACCGGATTTTATAAAGAGCAACCGGTATTTTGATGCAGCTTTCGGCAAACCTGATGAAGCCGAAGATTAGCTGGCTCAAATTGAGCACTCCTTTGCAGCCTTTGAGACTCCACCATATCTACAATTGGAATATGGAACCTATATGCTAAGATATAATGCAAGAGTTTGGTGAGAATCTAAAAGAAGGAGCTTAGCCCCACCGGTCACTTGGGAATCATTCGATAGGGAGTTCTTGGAAAACTATTTTCCCTCTAGTTTGACAGTAAAGTACAGTATGGACTTCCTACACTTCAAGTAGAAAGGTAGAATTGTAGAACAATATGAGACTGAGTTCACTCATCTACTACAATATGCACCTGAATCTTTCAGGGATAGCGTAGAGCTACAGAAACAAGTATTTCTAGGAGGTCTGGCTGAGGGCCTAAGGATTAAGCTAGAGGAATTTAGGATGAAAACCTACCCAGAGTTGGTAGAGAAGGCTTGGGTGATTGAAGGAGCCAAGAAAAGGAAATACGAAGAACCTGACAAAAAAGTATTTGCAAAGAGGTCATTCGACTCCTCGAGTTCAGGGTTTAAAAGAAAGAGGTACAAGCCCTATCATGGATTTAAGGACAATGCTAGTGGGAGGCCAAATTAGTCAAGGGCCAATATCATTTGCTGGAAGTGTAAAGAGGCCCATTACCTTAGGCAGTGTCCACAGTTGAGGAATAAGTGTTATTATTATGGTGAATCTGGCCACATGGTCTATGCATGTCCAAAGAAGATGGCAGTGACATGTTTTATCTACAAGGAAAAAGGACATTTGACTACAAAGTGCTTGTAGAGGAAGAGCGTGGTAGCTTGATCTTTTGGAACACTAGGCAATGCAAGCACTATGAGATCTAGAAGTAAAAGTGGAAGTCGTACAGCATCAGCTATGCACGGGATGAGGCTCTACAATTTTGAAGGCTAGTGGAGGGTCGAAGAAGACGATGATGAGGAAATGGAGCCGGCAGCTATGAACTATGGTAGCAGTGATGATGTCGACTTAGTCTCAGGTTAGTCACGAAACCTTCTTTAAAGTTAGAATTTTCTTAATTACCATTTTTTTTTTTTGTAAAACTTAAAAACTTGTAAGAAGAAAACTTAAGACTCTAAGCATAGAATTAATAAGTTATGTGAGCAATCTAGGATCGAGTACTGATGGACGTTTGTTGAACACAGGGCACATACGGGTGAATAAAAGTGAAGCTTATGTTTTGTTTGGAACGGGAGCAACCCACTCGTTCGTCACCATTAGTTCGGCTGGACGACTTAGGTTACCTATAGCCACAACTACCGCTAGTCTGAGAATTAAGACACCCACAGGAAGTATCGTGTCAACCCGAAGATAATAAAGGATTGGCCATTGGAGATCCAAGGGCACCTCTCCAAGAGTGACTTGATAGTATTGGAGATGAATAAGTATGAAGTTATACTTGGCATGAACTAGTTAAGCAAGGTTAAAGCTATAGTAGATTTTGAAAAGAAAGTGGTAAACTTCCATGATCAATTAAGGAAAGGAGTAGAATTTGTTGGAGAGACCACAGTTCCGAGAAAACTTGGGTTAAACTCTTTCGAGTTGATGATTTAAGATGAAGAGGTAGTGCCTATCGAGGGTATTTTGGATGAGGAGAAAACTCGGGAGAAAAAGGACATACCAGTAGTGAATGAGTATTTGGATGTGTTTCCAGAAGTATTATTGGGGTTACCCTCGAAAAGTGAAATTGATTTTGAAATTTTTTTGGCTCCAAATACCGAACCAATATCTAAGGCAGCATACCGATGGCACCGGGCAAATTAAAGGAGCTAAAGACCCAGTTACAAGAACTCTTAGATTGGAAATTCATAAGACCAAGCATGTTACCATGAGACGCACCTATTCTATTTGTAAAGAAGAAAGATGGATCTATGAGATTGTGTATCAATTATCATGAGCTAAATAAGGTTACAGTCAAGAATCGATACCATTTACCAAGGATTGATGATTTGTTTGATCAACTCTAAGGAGCATGTGTGTTTTCACGCATTAATATATGCTCAAGGTATCACCAACTGAGAATAAAGGCTGAAGATGTGGCCAAACGGCTTTCCGTACCCGTTATGGACATTATGAATTCCTGGTGATGTCATTTGGATTGACCAATACACCAACTACGTTTATGGATCTCATGAGCAGGGTTTACAGGCCAATTTTAGATAAGTGTGTAATAGTTTTCATTGATGATATTTTGATCTACTCCAAGAATAAGGAACACCATGAGGAATACCTTCGGATGGCATTACAAACTTTGAAGGAAAACAAACTATATGCCAAATTATCCAAATGTGACTTTTGATTGGATAAAATATCTTTTCTTGGACATGTTGTGATGGGAGAAGGGATATCAGTTGACCTAGATAAGATTAAGGCTGTAAGTAGATTGGAAACAGCCACAAATAGTAACCAAAGTAAGAAGTTTCTTAGGATTAGTTGGCTATTATCGCAAGTTTGTAAAAGATTTTTCAAAGATAGCTAAGCCCCTGACTCAGTTTACACAAAAGAGTCAAAAGTTTGTTTAGATGGATAAGTAGGAACAAAGTTTCCAAAAGTTGAAACAACGGTTGGTATCGGCACTAATCTTAGTTCTGCCAGACCCGGAAAAGCCTTACGTAGTGCATAGTGAGGCTTCAAGGAATGGCTTTGGATGTGTATTAATGCAAGAAAGAAAACTTATTGCCTATGCCTCTCGACAATTGAGGCCTCACGAGTAGAATATCCTACACATGATCTAGAATTAGCTATAGTCGTCTTTACCTTAAAAATTTGGAGACATTATTTGTATGGACAAAGATGTGAAGTATACATGGATCACAAAAGTCTTAATTATTTATTCACATAGAAGGAAATAAACATGAGGCAAAGAAGATGGTTGGAACTGATAAAGGACTATGATTTGGGAATCAATTACTGTCTAGGGAAAGTAAATGCGGTTGTAGATGCCCTAAGTCGGAAATATTATGGAGACATAGCTGCTTTAATCACAAGTCAAAAAGATCTAATAAGAGATTTTAAGAAGCTAAGAATCGAGTTCGTAGGTGAAAGTGTGGAGCTTGAAATAGCTAATATGGTATTGGAACCGACCTTGATCGAAAGAATCCAAGAAGCTCAAAGGTATGATGAAATAATGCAAAAGATTGAAAAGGAAATTCAGGAGGGAAAATACCTAGACTTTGCAGTAGATGAAGAAGATGTGGTCACGATGAAGGGCAAATTGTGTGTGCCCGAAGATATGGAGCTAAGAAAGGAGATAATGAGCGAAGGCCACAACTCTGGCTACATGATACATCTTAGAGGTAGCAAGATGTACTAGGACTTGAAAAGCCACTACTGGTGGAATGGTATGAAAAGGGATGTAGCAGAGTATGTAATGAAGTGCCCGGTCTACCAACAAGTGAAAGTAGAACACCAAAGGTCAGGAGGATTATTAAAGCCTTTACCCATTCCGGAATGGAAGTGAGATAAGATATCCATGGATTTTGTGTGTGGTTTCCCAAAGACTTCTTTAGGTTGTGACGTAGTGTGGGTAATAGTGGATCGGTTAACTAAGTCAGTGCACTTTTTACCTATCAATATGACATATTCAATGGACAAGTTGGCTAAGATCTACATTCGAGAGATTGTATAGCTACACAACATATCGGTAGAGATCATTTCAGATAGGGACTCGAGATTCTTGTTTAAGTTTTGGACAAGTCTGCAAAAGAGTTTGGGTACAAAGTGTAAACCCCTAAAGTTTTGTGATCGGTTTAGCTTAAACCCTAATCGGAAGGTCAACCGCAAACCCTAAAGTCAATAAAACCTTAGTTAGATGAAATAGTTTAAGTCCAGCAATCCCGTGTTCGCAACCTTAAGAAAGTAAATAAGAGATTAGTATGTAGAATAGCTCGTAATTATATAAGGAAGCTTAAAAAGATCATATTAGTAAAACCGCAAATCATTTTGAACAAGAACGGATACAGTTCTTAGAAAACGTGTCTTCGGGCTCGAAATAGTAAAATTATTCTGAATATACTATTAGACTCGTAAAAATATAAGGTTTTCAAAAATATCGGTTTTATAATTTTTTGAGAAGTAAAAATAATAGATATTGCAATTATACGCGTATATTCTTACTACTGGTACTTTATTAGTCATATCTACCTTACATTATACTATTCATTACTATTCTACGCTATTCTCTTATCTTTACTTTTTCTAACAACTACTCTTACAACACCATACACCTATTATCTTTACTTTTTACCTTTCTCATTATTTTATTTCACATCTACTTTACTTGTTATTATATTTAATCAACAAAATACAAAAATAAAACACTCTCTCCCCTCTCTCCATTGTTGGCCACACAACCCCACCCACCCCCTCCTCTTTTGTCTCTCTCTCAATTTTGTTTTAATCTTTTCTTTATTTAAATCACACAAAATTCACTCCTCATTTTCCTATGAATACTCCTCTCTCTTTCACTTCTTTCACACAATTACCCACAAATTCTCTACCAAATCTCTCTAAAATTTTTCTCTCAACACTCTCTCCATATACACTATCAAAACTCTCTCAAAAACACTCTCAAACCACCTTCTATATACACAAAACCTATTCACACATAATATCTCAAAACACTCTTTAGGTAAAATTTTCTTTACCAAATTCTTCTTCTTATGTCATGTAACTTTACATAACTATGGTGTGAGTTTCCAAAGACTAAATGTTATGGAAGCTACACTATGTTTATGTATTATTCTAGTTCATGAATATCTATTTATATTGTTACTTTACCTTATTCATATTATTATTGTATATAACTAAGTATAATTATGTATCTAATATATATATATATATTCTTTAGAGCATAAGCTCACTTGCAATTTATTTATTTCATGTTGTTATAAGACTAATCTCTAGTTTTAGGCTTGTCTTCATCAAGTCAAAACAATTTTCTTTCTCTTTGGGGCTAGTATATTTCTTAGTCCTAGGAGTCTTGAAGAAGTTAAGACTCCCAATACTTAACTTTATTTATTATTTATGTTATTTTGCTTGTTATTATTTCTCATAATCATGCCCATAAAGATTGTTGTCTAAATCTTTAAAGCTTCAATAATATTTTGACAAAAAGAAGATTTTATCACATAAGAATAGTTTTATATGAAATGTAGAATCTATGGTTTAACAAAAGTAAATTTATTCTTTTCCAAACTCTAGGAAGAACTCACTATAATTTTAAAAACTACTCTTGTTTGAAAATTTTTTTAATCATTTTTATATTACATTGTTTTCCAGAAAGAAGATGATTTTGATACTAAAATGATTTCTATAATAACATAATATAAAGGAAACCCCATGAAAATGGAACGAGAATTTTCAAATTAATATCTTTTCAAATAAATGGTCAAAGAAAAATTGTATAGAGAATAAATAGGAAAAGTGACACTAATATTGAAAAATTTCAAAAAGAAGAAATTTATTCTTATCAAAAGTCATTTAAGAATAATAGTAAGATAAATATGAAATAATTCTTTGAAAAAGAATCAAAATATTCATTTTAAGGAGTTACAAAAAATGGATTTCTTGTAAACTGTAGTTTTCTAAACTTTTAATTAACATTGATTTACTCAAGAAATTTTAATGGACAACAAACACTTAAGCATGGATAAAATATGAGTTATATATCTATGAAAAAGCAAATTTTCAACTATATACATAACTAAGTATTTATCAAAGCAATTTTTGGATGATTTAATGTTTGAAACAAATTGCTTTTGAGAAGGGAAAATTCGTGGTGAATCTGATCACCACTGTTTTGAGGCCTAAATGATTTTGTTTGATGAAAATAGTTTTAGAAATGGATAGATCTTTTCAAATAGATAGAAATCAATATATTATATGCGCAATTCTGAGTTAAAACGACTAAGTTATAGCCATTTTAAATTAGAATAATCTTTTATGCGAACTTTGACGTTCTTATGACATAGTTTAGACAAATCTCAAGAAAGTTATCAAGAAATACTCATTTTGGGTATTTTCCTTGACTAGGTGATTCCGAGGAAGAATACTCGTACCCCGAGGATTATTTTGACTAAGTGGATTGTTTGAGCGACTCATCCATTTAGAAGGAGTATCGACATTGCATCGTGAGTTTATTTCCTTAAAAAGCTTTACTTGATTGTGCTTGTAGTTTAGTGGCATTAGAATTAAGAAAAGACAAATTGATATGTATGTAAAGAAAATGGTTGAAAGGATTCTAAAAAAATCAAGGACAGAATTGATTTTAAGTAAACGTTTGTTTTAGTATAGCACTTGATATGTGTGAAATTCTATGATCACCTCAAATTTGATAATAATGATGCTATGATATCTTAAATAAATTGATTCATGCATACCACAAAACGAGTCACATTACATGGGGTTATTATCCTTGGGTGAAAAAGATAGTAGCATGATTGAAAGCAACACTTAGCGGTTATGATCAAAAGCAATTGCTTGGTGACATGAAATCAAACCAATGCTAATAGACTTTACATGCTTGGCAGTATGATCGAAAGTATAACTTAACTAAAACTACTCGTTTTGAGATTATACGTCATCAAACCCTAAATGGAGGGCATAAATCCATTCGACATATAGTTCCCGGAAAACTATATGCTTTGTTTGCTCACGTGTATGTTGCATTCACTTGATTGCTTAAATAATTTGTTTAAACTTTATCACACAATTTACTTATGTAATAATTCTTACTAAGCCTATTAGCTTATACCCTTATATATATCTTTTGCAGTTTACCTATTTGTGGTTGAGGCCACGTGGACCCTGCAGCTAGATATTTTCCATTTTTAGATAAAGTTTAGCATTAGTTAAGATGAAGACTTCATAGAAAATTCCTTGTAATAGATTATAGTTATTTTGGTGTAGGTATGCCCCTAAGACTTGTAAGACGGTTATTATGAATGAAATGAATGTTATGAATCCTCTTTTTTTTAATTTGTTAATGTATCTTCTTAAACTTCATAATTTCATGAATGGTCCTCTAAAGTTGTGAGAGTATGTCTTACACTTAATACTGAAGCTTCTGGGAATGATTAATATTGTCATACTTAAGCTTTAATATTGAGTGTAGCGGACTGTTACGTTTAGGGTACCCTTTGGGGCGTGACACAAAGTTGCACTTTAGCACTGGATACCACCCTTAGACAGATGGACAGTCTGAGCGGACAATCTAAACCTTGGAAGACATGTTAAGAGCTTGTGTTTTGGAATTTAAAAGCAATTGGGATAACCATATACCCCTCAACCATCAAGATGCCACCCTATGAAGCCTTATATAGACGGCGTTATAGGTCCCTTTGTTTTGGGATGATGTGGAAAAGCTTGCTATCGGACTAGATTTAGTACAAGAGGCGGCCGATAAGGTAAGAATCATTCAGTAGAAAATGAAAGAAGCCCAGGATAGAAAAGAGTTGGGCAGACTTGAAAAGAAGGAAACTTGAATTTCAAGTGGCGACCATGTGTACTTGAAGGTAAATCCGATCAAAAGTATAAGGAGAATACGTACACAAGGAAAGTTGAGCTCGAGATATATTGGACCTTTCGAAATCTTGGAAAGAGTTGGAGATCTAGCATACCGGCTAGCTTTGCCACCGAACTTATCAGGAGTTCATAATGTGTTCCATATATCATGCTCAAAAGAAATGTATCGGACCCCGAAAAGGTATTGGAGTTAGACCCCATTCAGTTAAAAGAAAATCTCACTTATAAAGAACGTCCAGAGAAAATTTTGGACAAGAAAACTTAAAAGCTAAGGAATAAAAAAAAATCCGATATGTGAAGGTGTTATGGAAAAATCACACCTTCGAAGAAGCAACTTGGAAAGCCGAAGGGGAAATACAAAGGAAGTACCTCGAGATATTTGAGAAACAAGGTACGTAAGTTTTAGTTTTGAGGACCAAACTCTGTTTAAGGTGGGTAGGTTATAAGCCCCAGTTTTCTTTGTAATAAAGCTTGACTTTGAAAGCCGAATCAGAAACCGAAACCCTAAACCGCAATAGCCAGGGTTAGAATGAATCGAAACATAAAAAGATTAGTTTTTGAAAAATTATCTGTTTCGAAACTCGACCGGGATCCGTTTTGGAAAACTGGTCCTCGGGACTCGAAATTAGAATAATATTCCATAATACTCATCAAGACCGGAATTTAATAAGGAATTCAAAAATATATTTAGTATAATTTTCAGTTTATAAAAATGACAGTTATAGCCTTTATATCGTATTTTTTTACTAACCAGTAACTTAATTATCTAATCTACTACTCATTACTATTCGCAAGTATAAGCCCATACACTACTCACACTCATAAGCCATACCCCTACTCTTACATCCTTACAACCAAACCTTACCTTATTACATTACATTCTTTACATTTACTTTTCCAATATACTTTATTACACAAATTAAAATTGAAAAATTACATAACTCATTTTTCTCTCCCTCTCCCCCCCTCAATGGCCGCGCACCCCTCCCATTTTCCCTCTTAATTGTGTTATTTTTCTTCTTTTATTTAATCATGCAAAACCCTAATAACTCTCACTATAAATATTCTTTTATGCCTTCATTCTCTTTCTTCATTTTCACTTTTGCAAAATTTCACAAACTCTCTCTCGTTTTTCTCTTGTGCCGTGGCACTCCCCTCCCATACACACACTCACATAACAAATTTTTTTCTTTCTTTAAGCTCCTTGTTTCAAACATTAAACAGGTATAGATCTAAACTCTACTATCACAAAAAACTTGTAATTGCTAGATCATTCATGCGTAGATTTATAAAAATCCCTATGAGCTCAATTCTAGGGACATGAAACCACTAGAGTATGATGATCAAGCCATTACAAGTTGTGGATCTTGTGATTAAAGCTTATATTTTTATCATGATCATAACATATGTTCATATAGTGATTATTTCATGTAGGAATCTTGCTAATACATTGTTTTCATAAGTAGTATACTTCATTTCATGCATTTAACATGATCATTACACTTAGATCTAGCTCTTAAACATTTATTCCTTTATATGATATTATAGATCTCATGCATTTATTAAGTTTAAGATGAGTGAATGGTCATAAAGAATTTTGTCCTGTGTAAATGAATGTTTTATTACTTCTAAAAGTTAGGGTATTTATGAAGATGAGCCAAAAAGCTCAAGAACAAATTTGGTTTCATAAAAACGAACTTTCGTAAATTCAGAAGGAAAGAGCTGTATTTTGAAAAGTGAAATAGTGGCAAAGTGTATTGGAAAGGTTATAAAGATGATTTACATAGAGGATACTTATGGAAAAGTAGTGGTATAGGTGGAGTCACCAGCTTGGTGGTACATAGGTTAGGTTGATGATAAGGTGGAAAGCATTGTCATAGGTTGAATGAAGTTGATGTGGGGATAGCTGTGGTTGGGTTTGAGTTGATGGGGGATTGGTGATGCCATCGGCTATTGTTTCAAGTTGATTTGGGATAGCTATGAGCATTGTTTCTAATAAACATAGTTATTGATGTGGACATCACTAGATCAATTAGAATGTAATGGGCAGCGAAAGAGGGTAAAGGGTTAAGGATTTATCAACATTAATTGTGTGCATGGGTTCTAGTTCAGGTCTTTTTTTAATGTTTGAGTGTCGTGGCTTTAGTAAATTAGATAGAGTCGATTACACCGGCTAGACATTATTAATTCGATGTCTGTAAAGAGTGGTCGAGCAAGATTGATATGGATGGAAAAGTGTTTGATATCGCCAACATCCTGTTTCCATTATGTCCCTGCTAATAAATATCTGAAGTATATTAAACAAATTAAAAAAATTAAAAATTCCTAAAATATAGCAAGCACTTCTTAATACGTGTCAGATGTTAATTTGCAGAAGCATAATGAAGATAACAAGGTTGAGACAACAAACTTTTTTCCAATATGGATATAGTGTAGCTAACATAATGAAAGAAAAAGAAAAAGGAATATAAATATTAGCTAAGGTTTTGACCATGTCTTTTGGTTAGGGTAACTAACTATGGCTTTAAATCATAAACAACCATATAATTATTTATAACAAGAGCTTGATTATAATGTACTTTACAATGAATATTTCCACAAAAAGCTTGGATTTCTAACTCAACTTCAGCAGTGAAAAGAATACTCTAATCTTAGTATAAGCACAATATATAATAATGACAAAGCCTTGAAGTAATATATATATATATATATATTTAATAATGTGTGCACTCCATGAGTAGATAAGAAAACACTTGACTTCTTTACCATATAAGCTCAAGATGTTGTAACAGATTGGGCTTGTTTGGTTCATCATAAAAGATCATTCACTTCGCTCAACTACCACTTAACATTACTACTCATAATTTTTCCATCATCCTCCATCAAAACCTAAAATTTGATTGATTAAATATTCTATAGAATAAAAATTTAAAAGGTACCATAATCATATTATATAAATTATTGAGAAAAATGATAAAAAAAAAAGAAGAAAGCTTTATTACTCTGGTTAAAATAAAGGAACATCAATGACTCTAGCCAATTTTTGGAAAGCAAAGGTAAGTCCAATTCTATGAGAAATAACATTGACATAATTGGGATGTCATAGCTCTGGTCAATTTTCTCTTCTTTATTTTTCTTTTTATTTCATAGCTCATGATAGTTTCTAGTAAACCAAATCTCATCACTTTAAGAGAAGTTAGGGAAAAACATACTATCTTTCAGTTACCAAGATATAAAGCAATTTAAAAACCAAAATAATATTTAACTAAAAGTGAACTTAGATTGATAAGAAGCAACTAAAATACAATAGTTGTGTGCTCATTCATACTTTTTGTGTATAAACGTAACATACTTCTTCATGATTATCAATTTTATTCTTCTCATTAGATTCTCTTTTCATAAGGAAATGTTAAGAAGAAGCGTTGACTAAAGTCAAAGTGTGGAAAACACTAGAAAAATCTCATTTAATTTAATGATGTTTGCTAAGATCAATCAACATTCACAAAATTGCATTCATCATAGACACTACTAAATCAAAGAACAGAATGAAAAATATCAATAAGCGAAAATAAATAAAGGAAAGCATTATGCAAAAGTTGAAAAATAAGAAAAATTTGTATGGTTTGATAATAATTAAGAGACACTAACTTGAGACTAAGAGAAAAAAGGAATCAAATTCTAGGAAACAATAGAAAGTTTCAGGATATCATATGTTAATGTTGGTGAAGTGTGAAGGCTAAAGTCTTAGTTCGATTTATTTATAATTTATATGAATTTGCAATGATCTTTTAAAGTAATCACACTAAGAAAATAAGGAAAACAAAATAACATTCAATTGAGATAAACAAAAGAGAAAAAAAATAAAAAAACTTCTACATACATTGATGAAAAAGAACTTGAACATACCTCCATACACTTAGCAAGGACTTAGTCACTATCTACTACAATGCATTTTTTGTTGCCATCCCATCTAAATAGACTAGTATTCATCATGTTAACCACATTTGGTAATTTACTGACCATCTCTTCATCTTATTAGCAATTTGCTTCGTATTAAGATTTATTTCTAGAATGCATTGTGTCGATGTCATGGCCCGAAGGTATTTTAGACCGGACAGTTTTGCCATACACGATATCCAAGCTTAAGATTAACTCTCTAGTCTCTCAAAAGCTATATATATCGTGCAAAAGTGTATCCTGAATAGATAACCAATAGGCTTGATAGCATTAAATCGATAATTCAATACTACAAAAACTTGCCTAAATAACTAACAGATAAAGCTAAGATGATGATAATTATTAAAAGTACTAGTAGGCATATTTAAGAGAGAAGTTTAGGATCCTAGCCGTACAAAATATTACATAGCTTTTCATAAAACTTCAAAAACATTTCAAAGATAAGGACAAAAGAAGAAAGAACTCGCTTAACCCTTGCTTCTTTCCTACAATGCCCCATCTACAAAAGAAAGCTAATTTGAGGATAGCCTTGTCTTAGCCGGTACAAATATAATCCTGTGGTAACAAACTATAAGGGGGTAAGCGAACCATAGGCTCAGTGAGATATAATCCTCACTCTATACCTTTCAAGCAAGTTATGTAAACAAACATATGCAATGCAATCAAACAAGTCAACAAATATATAGCCAACTAGTAACTATATATATATTTAGATTTACACCTTCTGAATCCAGGGCTGGGCTACATCCACTCATCAACACTGAACCACTAATACTTTAGGAATCAATTCAGGAGTTTTTTATATATAGAAAATAATATACATAAGAATATCCCATTGCAGCAAAGATATCCATAACAATGACCCGATGTGATCCTAGGAGATGAGCTGTCTTCCCAGGACGACTTACTTCCATTTCCCTAGAACAAGGCCCATGGTACATACTAGGCATATACCACTTCGGTCCTCCACGTTCACCATCCTCATGAGACAGTGGGGTCCATCCGTGTCAAAATGTAGTGGTGATGGCCTTCACATGCAAACATGTAATGCATGCATATATTATTATCATGCTAAATCTGTTTTAAATTCATTTAATTAGTGAGCAAGCAAGTATTAGACACTCTCATACTTATTCTAAAACAATCAATTCTTTACAATGAGATATGATTATGATGTTTTAATGATCAAAATCAATTATGAGCAACCACAAATAATTTCCCATCCCAATACAGATTATTTATTAATCATTTCTATTTTGCAAGCACAAACAAGTATAAAGATCATAGAATTACTCACCGTCCATATCCCTTGTCAATCATAATAGTCAATAGGGAGGTCAAGCTTAGAGTCGGAATCACCTGAACACATTAGGGAATAGGAATATAGTATAGAATCAACTATAAAGGTTTAATAAACTATCTATGCTATAGAAGTTCTATTACTTGTAGTTTTGTACTAAAGCTTTAATTGACTATAAACTATTTTGATTTAACTCCGTTTTTGACGTATAAATAGTCGATTTAATATGTTTTTTTTTTTTATTCTAAAGATATGGTATTGTTTTTATTAGAATAAAATTCTAAATAAACAATATAAATATATATTAAAATAAATGAGAAAATAAATTAAAATTGAAAAATAATTGGAAAAATTTATTTATCAATATATATAAAATAAATAATTATAGTGATTTACACTATATATATTTATTAAATAATAGATATATCCATTTTATATATTTAACTTTTATGTAATATAAATTATATAATATATGATAGGTAAAAGTAATATAATACATATGTACTTGTGTATGTATAAGAACATAAATGCACACACACACATATAGATAACTCAACTTGCAGCATTGTTATTGTAAGTTGCTTAGAGAGCCCAAGGTGTTGCACATGGGGCGGCACTGGAGTTGGGCTAGGGTGCATGTTAGGCGCAATTTGAGCATTGCCCAAGTGCTTTAGAAGCGGGCGTGTGTGCTTAGTGCTGTGTGTATGTGCTAGGTGTGCGTGCGTGTGTGTGTGGTGTATTGTGCTTCATGTATGTGTGCTGGAGTGGTGGGTGTGCTTTGTTTTGTGTGGGTGTATGTGATGCCGTGCTAGTATGTATATGCGCTGCATGGAGCTGCCGAGGTATGCTCGTGTGTATGTGTGGGTGGTGTGCGCTGTTGCGAATGTATGTGTGTTATATGATAGAGAAAGGTTTTGTTTTGTGTATGTGTTTGTCGGGTGTGATGGGTGTGTGTGTTGCATGGTGAGCACTAGAGAGCTCCTGCTTGTGTGTCCATGTGCATGTGCGATGGAGTTGCTACAGCGGCTCGTGTGTGTATGTGCTTGGTGAAGCTGTTAAATCATGCTCGGGTGTGTGTATGTGTGCAGTGTGAGCGTTGCTATGTGTCCTTAAGTGCCTATGTGTGTTGGTGCTAAAGCTTGTTATGTAGGAGTATTCGTGTGTGTGTGTGTGTAGGCGATGAAGCTGCTGGGTGGCTAAACAAGAAGAAGAAAAAAGAACAACTTAACTACAACAGTCTTACCCGATGATGATCAGCTAATGTTCTTGTTGTTGTTGTTGTTGTTGTTGCTGCTGTAGCTAAATTTTCGAAAAGAATCAGCGGGAGGAAGAAAGAAAATAAAAATAGAAACAAAGAAGAAACAAAAGGAAGAGAGAGAGAGAGAGAAAAGAAGTAGCTTAAATATATATATTATGTATGTGTACGTAATATATATACATATATATATATATATAAGACAAAAATAAAGCACATGGGCTTTTTGGGAAGAAAGTCAAACTTTGAGATTTGACATAATCCAAATTGTAGCAGCCAAAAGATAGAATTGTAGGTTATAGGTAAACTTAAAGCAAAATTCATAAATCTGATCTTGTTAATTTGTTCATTACTTAATTTTTCTTATAGTAATTCAATTAAAAATAATAAAAATCAAAATAAATCAAATTAGCGTGGTTTAAATTTTTAAATTGTTTATCGCTATATATTTTTTATCTTACATGATCAACTTACCAGATATATTTAGAGTAAAAAATCTATAATTAAAAAATTTAATTACTATTATTTAAAAGTATACTATAAGTTTAATATTATAACTAAGTTATTGAAAAATTTATAATCAAATCAGTATTTTTAAAATTTTCGATTAGGTCAAATTAGTGAATCGACAATCGATAATTTTTCCAGGCTTGCAGTCGAGCTTGAATTTTTCTCCCATTTTTCTAAAGGTTTTGATTTGTATCAAACTCGACCCATTTGACACAAACACTCGACAAAGAACTAGTAGGGTTCTGTGAAAAGCTTGATTTTTGAAAATTGGTTTAATTAGAGTTGCCACCAGCTAAAACCAGAAAAAGAGTGTACTAGAAACCAAATGGGTGGTTTGGTTTTCGGTTCAACTACTGGTACACATGTAAAACGAGAAATTGATGGATTCAGGAGCTGCTATTTAAAACCTAAATGGTTATCTAGGCTTTTATGGGCTTTAGAAATTATGAATATATAGGCTAAAAAGAGGCTAGTTTTTTAGTTTTTTAAAGATTTTTTTTGTCTTTTTTGAAAAAGCGATTTATATATATAATTACAAAAATACCTAAGAGTTTTTTATTGTTGTAACCTTCCCACAAGTGCCTATGTACTAGCTAACTGGAATCATGTTCGCGTATTTCGTTTTCATTTTTGTAAAATTTTTAATTTGTTTATTCCTTTTAATATTTAAAACCACCAAGTTTAAGTTATTAATCAATTTTGATTTTTCTTGAAAAAACCTAAAACATCTAATTATGATTTTTTGGCTTTTGAAAGATTCCTAAAAGGCATACTATTTTCCAAAAAACTTCATTTATTTTGTTTTTTTATATTTTATAAATTAACTAGGTGATATTTTATATAAAAGCCAGTAAAAGAACGTTTTTTTTATATATATATATATATATACGGTTTAAAGGAAAAAAGAGATAATATATATGTATTATTTTGTGAGATTTCTATTTTTTTAGGTTTTTGATAAAAAAAAAGTTGGTATTCACAAGGATATTAGAAAAAAAAAAAAAACCAATGATCCAAAACTATACCTATATATATTTTTGTTAATTTTTGTGATTTAACTCTAAAACTTATTATTAATCATACTGAAATTTATCCTAAAAATATATTTATTGGATTAATTTAGCATATCTAAATATTATACTAATATCATCAGCTGAACTATAGCAAGCATATTATCATGATCATACACATACACATACACATACACATGCGTGTGCACGCGCGCACACACACATATTTATTTATCTACTTTTGTTTTCTATTTTCTTTTTTTCCCATTTTTTCATTTCTTTTTCTTTTTTCCCTTTTTTTTTCTTTTGTACTACATATTTTACATGTACCTGCAGTTCACAACTTTAGCATAAATGAAAATTAAAACTAGAAACTAACTAAAATAAGATAAAATATCATATTAAGCTCAATAAATCCAAGAAAGGAAAAAGCTCAAACAGTGTTGGGATTGAACTAGGAGTGGATTTTCAAACCTAGATGAGCCTTTACGAGTTAGAATGCGGGTTCGGCTTGAGTGTGAGTCTTCGATATCTGCAAAGCAAAAGAAGTTAGCTCTCTCTTTCTCTTTCTAGTCGGTATTAGTCAGTGTTGGTTGGAGTTTGGACGATGGTTAAGGGTTGGTAAGGTTGGCCGGTGTTTAGAAGGTATTTAAATGAGGTATAGTAATGGAGGTTTGCTTTGGTGGCATTTATGGTGGTTCGAACTGAAGTGGTTGTTTTAGTTATTCAATAAATAAGTTATGGGATTGCTTTAGATGACTGGGTTTAGTGTTTATGAAGGAGAATGATGGTGCTTTCAGGTGGAGCTTCGATGGTGGTGGTTTACAAGATGGACATGGTTGATATATGGATCATTAATGGTGGTTTCCACTAACTCATGGGGATTCTGATGGTTAAGCGAAGTAGCTGGGCTTGAGGTATTATCTATGGTGGAGTTTCGACGTAGGTGGATGGGCATGTAGAGAGAGATTTGGGATAATATAGCGAGTGAGTGAGAGGGAGTCGAGAGAGTTGGATTGTCTGCGTTCTTTGGAGGAGACGGGGATTTCTTTGTTAAAAAAAATTGGAAGGAAGGGGGGAATGAGGTCGAAAATGTTTGCTTGTTAGGAATTGATCGGCCATTAATGGCTATTACGAGTATTCAAAAGGTTAGGAGGGCTTATGAATTTTGATTTTTAAGTATACTAGAAGTTTGATTCTAGAAATTGAGTCTAAAACGAATTCGTTTTGAGTGCATTTGAAAATCTGAAGCTCAAAATGAGCTCAACTTAAGCAAAAATTGTGTCGGGCTCATGTAAAATCGAACTCTATCCTCCTCCCTTACCTTTCCAAGCCTTAACCAATTAAGCCGTGTTTGGGTTTTGGTAAATTGCTCCCTTAATATGTATTTGAACTATCTAAACTAGACTAAATATGAATTTAATAAAAATCAACTGAAATTGATCTAGGTTGAAGGTCTAACATGATTTATAAATTAAGCTCAAAGCACCGTAAGACCAATATTAAACTTATAATAAGCTAAAAATAAAATTTGCTTTATATTTTTCTTCCTTCCAACTTTTTATTTTAATTTAAAAAGCTTATATTAAAAAGATGGAGTTCTCTAACTTTTCAATTTTCAATCTTTTAATTTTGTAATTTTTTAATTCTTTTTGTTAATTCTTAAGCATAATTAATATTTTGTATTTTTAATAATTTTGATTTTTATTTTATTTTTGAGTTTTTTTATTTTCATTTATTTATAATTTTTGAATTTTTCATTTTTTTTTTTATTGTTATTATATATTTTTATTTTTAAAAGGAAGCAAAAATGGGATGTCGATCGCTGCTCCCTCTTTATGGTAGAGTTTGAATAAAACTCTGCTATAAAGAGAAAAAAAAAACACTATTTTTTGCCCAAAACCTATATTTGGCGGTCCTAACTATAAAAATCACTCTATGATCTAGGGATTTTGAAACCGTACCTTGATAATCATGGATTTTGAAAACTTATTTGCCCTGCTAAGCATAGATAAGAAAAATTTTACACCACGATGGGATAAAAAAGAAGTCATGCGCCTCGAAGGGATAAAAAAGAAGCCATGCACTTTGAAGGGATAAAAAGAAACTATGCGTCCTAAAGGGATAAGAAAAAAGCCATGCGCCCCAGAGGAATAAGAAGGAAGCAATGCAACCTAAAGGGATAAAAAAAGAAACCATGCGCCCCAAAGGGATAAAAAAGAAGCCATGTACCTTAAAGGGATGAAAATTTTGCGCTCCGAAGGGATAAGAAATTTTGCGCCCTGAAAGGATAAGAAATTTTATGTACTGCCAAGCAAGGATAAGAACTATGTGCCTCAAAGGGATAAAACTATGCGCCCTGAAGGGATGAAAATTTTATGCCCCAAAAGGATAAGAAACTTTGTGCCTTGCTAACCAGGGATAAAAAATTTTGCACTTTGAAGGGAATAGAAACTTTGTGCCCTACTAAGCACGGATAAAATATTTTGCATCGCAAAGGGAAAGGAAATTTTGCACCTCGAAAGGAAAGGAAACTTTGCACCCTACCAAGCAAGGATAAAAATTTTGTTGAGAATTCAAAAACAGTCATTTGATCGAAAAAGCTTTAGTTATCAAATCATTTTGAGAAAAAGGATTCTGTAAAGAGGCAAAATATTAGAAGAAATTTGTTATTTGTTTTGATTCCACTAGGGAAGATTGTATTAACAAGCATTGAAGATTTTACTCACCGGACAGATATTTTCACTGGATTCTATTGAGTTACCTTATTATATCTTACTGAGGATATAGGGTAAACATTCATTTTGGAGATTAATTTCATGCAACAAGGTAAAGTTTAGTGTACTTACATGGATTGAAAAGATTATGCCCATTTCGACTGCTTCTGTCAATTTCCCAATAATCACTTAGAGGACAACTCTTTATTCAATTGGGTAGCAACAGTGTACCCTAGGATTTTTAATACTAACTTGAGTTGCATCTTTACAACATCAAGCTGAATGTCGTTTACTTGATGCTGGAGTTCTTAACAAGAAGCTTACTCTCTTTCAACTAAAAGCATTTTAAGCACAACAAGCTTAACAATTGTTTTAATTCGCTTACACGAGCTGAATGATGCCTTGGAATTGGCAATTCAATATATCCAAAATAACCTTCACATTTTCTTTACACCAACATGTCACAGGTCTGGCACCTCTCAAATCTTCAATTTCATTTGAATAATTTTCCTCCATTCTTTCTACTAAAAGCCTTTGTTAGGATTTGTTATAAGTCATGCTGTTCAGGGATCCTTTATCTGGATTCAAACTGTTCTAGAAATTATGCATCAAACGTCTATTGCATAAATTCAATTAGGTTAGAACTATCATTTTATAGGTGATCCCATTAGGGAAGCGTCTCTTTTCATAATTGATAACAAAGGGGTTAGTCGATTCAACAGTAAAAGCCCCTTTCTAAGAAAAGAAGCCTAAGTAAAACACAGTCATGTAAAAGGTATATGCGAGTGAGATTTTATAAGAGCAAGATTTTATGAGAGTTTTGAATTGTGAGGAGTGAATTGGCTTATTAGGGGGAAGAAGAAGTGAAGTGAGATGGTCCATCGTCATTAGTCCTTTTGTTTTATTGTTTTTATTCACAATAGATAAGAATGTAACAGTAAGGAGATAGACCACCAAAACATCATTAGATTTATTTAAGGATAATACAACTTTACAACATCCGCGTTAACAAGGTCTCTCAGAGTTGACCCATCCATTTAAGCTAACATCAATGCAACCCCTATTCTGGCTTTCTGAACTATGTATAATCCTTCATAACTTAAAGCAAACTTTCCTTTAGGTTTCTAAGCATTTGGTAATACTTTTCGAAGCTCAAGATCTTCCAAGCAATTTCTTGTTGTATGAACGGGCAATTCTGTTTTGATAACATTGACGTGGAAGATTGCCCACAATTCATCCAATATATTAAGCTATTCTATCCTTCTTTGGACCCATTATGCTTCATTCAATTGGATTTCAAAGAGTACATGAAGAGATGGTATTGCTACTTCCACTGAAAGGACTGCTTCGATTTCGTACACAAGGGGTATGGGGTTGTCTTAGTTGATACTATAATTTTAGTTCTATATGCCATTAATGCAAGTGGAAGCATCTCATGCCAATCATTGTAAGTTACTGCCATCTTTTCACTAATTTTCCTGATGTTCTTGTTAGCATCTTCAACTGCCCATTCATTTGCGGGTAGTATAAGGTAGAATTCTTATGGAACATATTGAATTGCTTACAAATCTCATCAATCAACTTATTATTCAAGTTGGTTCCATTATTAGTGATTATGACCTCAGGTGCCCCATATTGGGAGATAATATCTCTTTTGGGGAATTTGATAACCAGTGTTTGTGACATTTTCATGGGAGGTAGCTTCTACCCATTTGGTGAAGTAGTCAATAGCAACCAAGATGAACTTGTGCCTGTTGGAAGCTTTTGGGGAAATAGGCCTAATTACGTCAATGCCCAAATTAAATGAAGAGTGGTGATCCGATTTTTTACCTAATCCATAACTTATGTCATTATCCTTTTGTCACATGATATCTAGATTGAACATAAGGCATGGATAGTGTCATCCTTATATCGTTCAATCTTATCATTTCTCGATTTCTAAGTAAACTGATAAAAACAAATGAAATTGATTACGCTATCAATTCATTTGAGCACGGCCATGCATTTCTCAGTCTCACTCATCGAGGGGCCCAGAGATATCTCTCTCACAACGAGAGGGACAAATCCCATCTTAATCACTCAACTTCCTCTACATGATTTACATTATGCCCAATCTCAACCTTTATAATTATCTGGTTAAAGACAACGTTTGATTGAGTTGAAACATAATATTCCTCATGTTGGAATCCATGATGATTTCAGGTCTGAGGATACGATGACATTTTATTTTGAGAATCACTTATGACACTAATCCATGTAGTGATCTCAAAGCGGGTCAGTCCAGTACATAGTTCTCCAACATGTACCTATGAGTTTGATTTATATCTCCATATAAATAAACATCCCATGATTATCAGTCAAACCTCATACTAGATTTAATTCATTATTGTTCCCACAATAATGAGCATCTAGGGACATTTAGAATAATTAAATTATTCACGGATCCTATTATAAAGTAAACATGCAAACAATATAATAGAAATGTTTATGAATGACAATATCCAGTAATTGGCCTAGGGCACAATCACCAACAATCTCCCACTTGCACTAGGCCAAATCATACATGTATCTAATACCCATTGACCTAGTATGATGATCATGCTTTTGCCTGTGCAAGAAGCTTGATAAGTGGATTAGTAATATTGTCATTTAGTTGATACTTTGCATATCTTCACAGCATCTGATGCTGTTATACACTCGGTTTTTCTTATAGAATCTGCTACGGTATTCTGCTTTGAACTTTTCAAGCTTACTTACCTCCATTGAAAAGAAAAATATGTCCAGATTGTGATGTAAAATCATCCTTGTCATATTGGAAACTAGTATCCGTGTAACTATTTACAACTAGCTCGTCTTCCAATCCTCCATCTATCAAGAATGCATCTTTAGTTCTTCTTAAGTACCTAAGAATATTCTTGACTGCTGTTCAATGAGGTTAACTACGATCTAACTGGCATTTACTGGTTATGCTTAATGCATATGACACATCTGGTCGAGTGCATAACATGGCATACATGATTGATCCAATAGTCGAATCATAAAGAGTCTTACTCATGTGATCTTGCTCATCATTTGTCGTTGGACATTGAGTCTTGCTCAGATTTATATCATGTGACATTGGCAAGAATCCCCTTTTGGAAACTTGCATACTGAACCTATTCAGTACTTTGTCTATATATGCACTCTGACTTAGGCCAATAAGCTTTTTAGATCTATCCCTGTAGATCTTGATGCCTACGATATAGGCAGTCTTACCTAAGTCTTTCATTGAAAAACACTTCCCTAACCAAGACTTGACCTTTTGCATGGTAGGAATGTCGTTTCCAATGAGTAATATGCCATCTACATATAGCACTAGAAAGACAATTGTACTCCCATTAATTTTCTTGTAAACACAAGGTTCATCTTCGTTTTTAATGAATGCAAACTCTTTGACTGCTTCATCAAAATGAAGATTCCAACTCCGAGATGCTTGCTTCAATCACAAATGGATCTTTGAAGCTTGCAAACCTTTCAGGATTTTCAGGATGAACAAAACCCTCAGGTTGTGTCATATACACATCTTCAAGTAGGTTTCCATTAAGAAACGTTGTTTTGACATCCATCTGCCATATCTCGTAATCATGATACGCAGCAATGGCAATGAGAATTCTGATGGATTTGAGCATAGCAACTGGTGAAAAGGTTTCATCATAGTCTATACCATGAGTTTGCTTGAAGCCCTTTGTCACTAGTCGTGCTTTAAAGGTATGCATTTTGCCATCCATATCAGTCTTCTTTTTGAAAACCCACTTACACCCAATGGTCTTAGTACCTTCGGGTGGATCAATCAAAGTCCATACTTGATTGTCGTGCATGGATTGCAATTTAGATTTCATGGCATCCAACCATTTCTCGGAATCTGAACCTATTATGGCGTCTTGATAGGTAGTGGGCTCATCTTGATCTATGAGCAACACATAACGACTATCTGTTATGAGAAATCCATATCTCTCAAGTTGATGTCGCATTCTATCAAACCTACATGGGCCTTGTATTACCTGTGGAGCATCAACAACTAACTATATATCTTGTTGACTTTCAACTGGCGGTGTAAGACTATTTTATGGATCTCGAACCACTTCGAGATATATTTTACTCCCACTGGTTCTTTTAGAGATAAACTCTTTTTCTTTAAAAGATACCATTCCAAGCAACAAAACACTTTGTTCTCAGAGGGTTTACAAAACAATAACTTTTGGTTTCTTTTAGGTACCCCATAAAAAGTATTTACTTGACTTAGGTCCTAATGTGTCTAAGGCTTGACGTCTCACATAAGCCTCACAACCCCTAAATCTTGAGGAAAGACAGACTAGGCCTTTTTTTTTTTTTTTTAGTCCATATCTCATATGGTGTCTTTTCAACCGCCTTAGAAGGAACATGATTTAACATGAATGCAATTGTCTCTAGGGCATAGCCCCAAAAGGATGGTGGAAGATCTGTTTGACTCATCATAGATTGAACCATATCTAATAAGGTTCTACTCCTCCTTTCAGATACACCATTCCATTGTGGTGTTTCAGGTGGAGTTAATTGTGAAATTATTCCACAATTTCTAAGATGGTCCTTAAATTCTTGGCTTACATATTCACTACATCGATCTGATCGAAGTATTTTGATTATTTTGCCAAGCTGTTTTTGTACTTCATTATGAAAAGCTTTGAACATTTCAAATGACTCAGATTTATGTCTCATTAAAAAGACATATCCATATCTACTGAAATCATTAGTAAATATGATGAAGTACTGATAACCTCCTCTAATAGCAACGGTTAATGGACCTCATACATCAATATGTGTTAGGCTCAATAAATCAATTGCCCTTTCACTATGCCTAGTAAAAGGATCTTTGGTCATCTTGCCTAATAAACAAGACTTGCATATTTCAAATGATTCAAAATCAAATGAATCTAAAAATCCATCTTTATAGAGTTTTTGATATGCGTTTCTCGTTTATATGACCAAGATGATAATGCCATAAGTAGGTCATATTTAAATCATTGGATCTAATTATATTAGTATTTATGTTATAGATTGATCCATTATCATGTTTCAGATTTAGAACATAAAGACCATCATGTAAATCAGCATTTGCATAATACATGTCTCTATTTATAAATGAAACATTTATTATTCTTAATAATAAATGTGAAACCTTCATTGTCTAAACATGAAATAGAAATAATATTCCTACTCAAAATAGGAACATAAAAGCAATTGTTCAACACTAACAAAAGCCCATTGGGCAAAATCAATTCATAAGTCCCAACAGTTAGAGCAGCAACTTTTGCTCCATTTCCAACTCGTAGGTCGACTTCGCCCTTCTTCAGATCTCTACTCCTACTGAGACCCTGAAGCAGTAGTCTTACTACTTTCTTCTTCTTTAAATCTTCCAAATAGAGTTTGCAGTTTCTCTTCCAATGACCTGGTTCATTGTAGTGAAAGCAAACTCCTTCCTTAGGAGGCTTTGCATTTGGTTTAGGCTTGGGCTTAGGCTTTGAACTTTTCTTAGCCTTAGCATTGCCTTTACCTTTCTGAACCATCAAGACATTGCTGGGTTTCTTCTTTTTGATATTGACCTCAGCAGTCTTGAGCATCGAATGCAATTCAGAGATTGTTTTGTCCATATTATTCATTGTAGTTCATGACAAACTGGTCATAACTATCTGTCAGTGAATTTAGGATCAAATCAGTAGCAAATTCCTGACTTATTGGAAAACCAAGCCTATCAAGATGATCAATATAGCCTTTCATCTTTAGGACATGGGCACTCACTGAACCTCCCTCCACCATCTTACAAGAATGTAAGGCTTGGGTAGTCTCATACCTCTCTTGCCTAGCTTGCTGCTGGAACATTTCCTTAAGATGGAGGATCATCTCATAAGCCTCCATGTTTTCCAGACCCTTCTGAAGTTCTGGACTCATGGTTGCAAGCATTAGGCATCCTACTTCCAAAGAGTGATCAGAATGCTTCCTATAAGCATCCTTTTCAGCTCTTGAGCATTAGCGGGAGGTTCCTCAGGAATGGGCTCATCAAGGACATAAAGTTTCTTTTCGTGCTTGAGAACAGTTCTCAAGTTTCTGAACCAGTCTAGAAATTGGTTCCAATCAATTTATCCTTCTCAAGGACAGATCGCAATGATAATTTGAAGTGTTTTTGTAGCCATTAATCTATAATTACTTATGCAAAGTTTATTTTAATAAATTAAAACTCCCACTAAATCAATAACCCTCATTATCAATGTTGTTTCATTTAATTATTGCAATCTAGTGGGCTAAGATCCATATTTCACCTAACTTTAAGTCAGCTTTGGCATGACGCTTAAAGTTAAGTTATTTAGGTAGGTAACTCTTTACCAATTACATCGCATGTAACTCTTAGATCTTTTATGGGATTTTTGACATCATATGTCCCGGCATGTTCAAATCCCATCTAACGCCTTAGGCCCAAAACCGTTTTGATAGCCTAATTAAGTTGAACCATATTAAACACATGAGTAGCACCATTACCCATCCTGCCTTACTAAGATAACCTAATGCACCCTGCTTTGGCAGAACCTACATTTTAGTGATCGAAGTATTGACAGGTGTTTAATCATGGGTGGCATTTAACTTAAAATTTATTGAGGGATTTAATTATTGATATTCCATTTTTTTTATCACGTTTAATGGATATTCAAGCATACGTGGTGGTAAATATAGTATCACATACATATACATACATCATATCTCATGATATATCAACTTTATCGAATAAAGAAAAAGTGTCATAGCATGGCCCTTTATTCTACATTGATTTTCATAAGCCAATATGAAAATCAATGGTCCAATCCTAAGGTAAAAACCATCTTTATGGTCTTGAGTTGTAAATTTTCTTGTATCTTCTTCATGATCCTTGTTTCTCCATCACCATGGATTAGGGAGGATCTTCATGATATCTTCATGTCTTTATTGCAATAATAAAAAGATACAAAAGATCCTACGACCACTTGTATAAAATAAATTACAATAAAATAAAAACGACACATATGTCGTATTTATAATATTACAACCCATTTAAAAGAAAAGGAATAAAAACCTGCCAATCACATAGGTCTTAGGGCCATGCTATGCACCATACATATAATATAAACATATAGAGAAGACATACACATATGTCACAATACTTCAAAAGCGTGTTTTATATTAAGAATTATTAATTAGAGTTTATTGAACTAAATCATGCACCTTGCAAGGGTTAAGGGGGTCTCCTTTCAGAAAAATCGAATCTTTAAATCATACGAAAATTTTAAATTCGATTTTTGGATATTACTACAGTTCATAAACTGCAATAGGATTTATCCGTAATTGAATCGAATACAGTGCTTATTTGAAATAAACACATGCTCAGACATGTCGCAATTATCTACCGCAACTTGCGACCAAGTGCTCAATTTTTTTTTATTATTATTAAAAGAAAATATCATACATCCAAAACATGATCGCAGTTCTAATCCACATAAACCGACGCGCAAAAGATCCAATTTCATCTGAGGAGCGCGTATATGCTTTATGTGTCTTACAAACAGATCCGATCTGTTTGTCATCGACCAGCAATATTATTATTATTATTTTTACTATAAAAACAGAGGGCATAATAGATGTCCAGAAGCACCGAATCTGATTTCAAAAACAGATGTCCAATTCATGCGATGCTATTCGATTTTTTTTATAATAAAAAAAATCCAAATCATGCGCTCAATTTAGACGTTAAAAAAAATCAATTGGAAATAGATCGCAAAAATTGACATAAATTCAGACGCGTAACAGCAGATCTAATCTGCCTTATTTAACAACAGTTGTATCATATACGAAAACTGCAAAATCACGCTATTAAGAAAAACCCTAAAGATTCGTTGTAATCAAATTACACAAGATCCATTCAATCCTTCAAAGCAAGGTGCTATAATAAAATTACAAATCCATATTTGTGTTTATTTAGTTCTTCATAAACTAAAATTGATTTCACAATTAATATGCATAAAAACGGATATCAGATATTCGAATTTCATGGCATCACATGCAAATCATAAACCAGATTTCAATCTAATCAAAAACACAAGCGGCTCTGATACCACTGTTGGGTTTCCATAGGGTTTTAAAATTATACAGATCAAATCTTTTGCAGCTTTCAAAAAGAAAACCCTAACCAGTATCCATGTGTATTGATTAGATTAAAACAAAACAAATAGTTTGATTTCGTACCTCTAAAAGCTTGAAACTTGAAATCAATTTGCAGATCGGATCTGTAGGTACCGCAAAATCACAATACCCTCTACGGTATCCACACGAACGAGCACTCTACAAAAGGATCCTTCACGTGCTAGCGTGATCTAGAACATTTCTAGATGATATTGGGATTTTCACACACGACTCTTCGTGCTTCACTCTTTAGGGTTTGCAGATTTTCTCTGCCGGTCTAATGTCGACAGACAAGTCGTTAACCCTAAAGAGATCTCTTTATGTGCCTTTTATACTAATGTCATTCTCACATGAGTAATGACAGTAGTGCCCCTTAATTTAATAAGGATAATATTTCCTAAAATATAATTCTTGCACATAACAAATAATAATTTATTATTACTCTCAATAATAATAAATTATTATTCCTACAAGACATCAAATTTAGTCTTTGATCCATTAATTTATTATTATTCTTAATAATAATAAATTATTATTCCCACGAGACATTAAATTTAGTCTATGATCCTTTTGACTCGTTCTTTTGTGTATGACCCTGTAGGTTCACTTAATGTTGGCAATTGACGTAAAACAATTTTAGTCAACAAAACAAAAGTGGCCTCTAGCAAGACATTATGTTTACCCAAATTAGATGAAGATCGGTGATCCGATTTTTACCTAATCCATAACTTATGTCATTATCCTTTTGTCACATGATATCTAGATTGAACATAAGGCATGGATAGTGTCATCCTTATATCGTTCAATCTTATCATTTCTCGATTTCTAAGTAAACTGATAAAAACAAATGAAATTGATTATGCTATCAATTCATTTGAGTACGGCCATGCATTTCTCAGTCTCACTCATCGAGGGGCCCAGAGATATCTCTCTCACAACGAGAGGGACAAATCTCGTCTTAATCACTCAACTTCCTCTACATGATTTACATTATGCCCAATCTCAACCTTTATAATTATCTGGTTAAAGACAACGTTTGATTGAGTTGAAACATAATATTCCTCATGTTGGAATCCATGATGATTTCAGGTCTGAGGATACGATGACATTTTATTTTGAGAATCACTTATGATACTAATCCATGTAGTGATCTCAAAGCGGGTCAGTCCAGTACATAGTTCTCCAACATGTACCTATGAGTTTGATTTATATCTCCATATAAATAAACATCCCATGATTATCAGTCAAACCTCATACTAGATTTAATTCATTATTGTTCCCACAATAATGAGCATCTAGGGACATTTAGAATAATTAAATTATTCACGGATCCTATTATAAAGTAAACATGCAAACAATATAATAGAAATGTTTATGAATGACAATATCCAGTAATTGGCCTAGGGCACAATCACCAACGAGACCGATTCCATGGAATACATTCAAGGAAGCTTTCTTTCTTAAATATATTCCTTCCACAGTGAGAGAACAATTGATATCCAACTGGTTAAGTTTGAAGTAAGGGAGTAAAACAATAGAGAAATATTATGCTGAGTTTTGTAGACTGCTTAGATTTGCAGGTACTGGTTATAATGACGAAAGGATGAAGGTCCAAAAGTTTCAGGATAGATTAAATATAGAAATTAAAAGTGAAGTTAAGAAGTTCCAACTATTAACATTGTTAGAAGCTGTAATTAAAGCAAAGTTAGTGGAACAAATTGTGGATGAACGTAAGGCACAAAGAGACAGAAGAGCTACTTTTCTTGGCAAGAGATCTATGACATCATTCACTCCTTATCCTAGATATAATAACATTTTCCCTTCAATAGTGTGAGAAAGCTTCTTCATTTGATACATTAGCAGGTGCAATACATATTGCAAATCGTCCTGCATATGCATTAATTGATACTGGTGCTACTCATGCATGCCTGGCTGAAAATTTTGTGAATGAGTGTGGCTTGTATTCTGAAGTGTTGCTTGATAGAGTAATGAGTGTTAATACCCTCTTGGTATGCATCTAAAGAACCATGTTTTGTAGAAATATTAATGTTGTGATTTCTAATGTGAGCATACCAATAGACATCTTAGTATTGCCTTTAACTGATTTTGATGTCATTTTGGGAATGAATTGGTTGAATCGGTATAAAGTCACTATAGACTGTAATAAGGCAGAAGTAAGTTTTGATTTGGAGGATGGAAGAGTATCACATGTCTTGGAGAGGAAGAGACTCGGAAGTATGTATAATATGGAATTGTGGGAGAGATTATGAATAGTGAAGAGCTTAAAGTTGATATGGTGCTAGTAGTACAGGAGTTTGTTGATGTCTTTCTTGAAGAATTACTGGGATTACCGCCTGATAGGGAAATCGAATTTGGAATTGATTTAATACCACAGACATCACCAATATCTAAAGCTCCATATAGAATGGCTCCTATAGAATTGAAAGAGTTGAAGAATCAATTGGAAGAATTGCAGAAATGGGGATTTATATATCTAAGTATCTCTCCATGGGGTGCTGCAGGGTTGTTTGTGAAGAAAAAAGATGGGAGCATGAGAATTGCATAGACTACAAAAAGCTGAATCAAGTAACAATTAAAAATAAGTATCCACTTCCTTGAATAGATGACTTATTTGATCAATTGAGAGATGCTACAGTGTTTTCAAAGATAGGTTTAAGATCTGGGTATCATCAGCTAAAGATTAAACAATAAGACATTGCAAAGACAGTTTTTTGAACAAGATACGAGCATTTTGAATTATTAGTTATGCCTTTTGGTTTGACGAATGCCCCTCTTTTTATGCCACACCCTACCCCCCCACTACCAAGGTTTTGGGCGTGTGATGCTAGGGCAGAAAACTACCACAAGCCCCCTAGTGATAATGCAAACAAAACCCTTAAGTTTGGGTTCGATACTTGCAAGCTGTAGATAGGGGGTCAAGTCACTTGGAGGTAACAATACCTATAGTGCTCGTGATACCCTGCGAAGCATGCGTTAGTTGGGGTTGCCTGAGGACGGTGTCAACCATTATCACTAGGGGGCCTATAGTAGTTGTCTGCCCTGGCATCACAAGCCCAGAACCTCGATAGTGGGGGGCAGGGTGTGACAGCATTTATGGACTTAATGAACAGGGTATTTAAAGATTATTTAGATCAATTTGTCATTATTTTCATTAATGATATACTGATGTACTTGAGAAACATGGATGAGCATAAACAAAATTTGAGTCTTGTTCTTCAAAGATTAAGAGAAAGAAAACTTTATGCCAAATTCAGTAAATGTAGATTTTAGTTAAGAGAAGTTGCATTCCTAGGCCACATTATTACAAAAGATGGGCTATCAGTAGATCCAGAAAAGATTAGAGCTGTTTTAGATTGGCCATAACTTACGAATGTCACCGAGGAACGCAGTCTTTTGGGCTTTGCGAGTCATTATCGAAGGTTTATGCAAGGATTTTCGAAGATTGCTGCTTTGTTAACGAAATTGATAAGGAAACATGTGAAATTTGCTTGGAACAATGATTGTGAGAGAAGCTTTCGAGAACTGAAGGGGAAATTGGTGGCTGTACCTATTTTAGCACTTCCTGTAAATGGGAAGGAGATTGTTGTTTATAGTGACGCATCGATACAGGGACTCTGATGTGTCTTGATGCAAGATAATCGAGTAATAGCCTACGCTTCAAGATAATTGAAGTCTCATGAAAGAAATTAGCCAATGTAGGATTTGGAGCTTGTTGCAGTGATTCTAGCATTAAAGCTTTGGAGACATTACTTATTTGGGGAAAAGTGCAAAATCTTTATAGACCATAAGAGTTAAAAATATATTTTCACTCAAAAAGAAGTGGATATGCACTAAAGGAGATGGCTTGAGCTAATCAAGGATTATGACATTGAAATTCTCTATCATCCGGGAAAAGCCAATGTAGTGGCGAATGCTTTAAGAAGGAATAAACAAATGAATATGACAACTATGATCACCAACCAAAGAGAATTGCAAGAAGATCCTCGAAAGTTGAATGTTGAAGTGACCCTAGAGAAGGTTGAAATTATGTTGGCACAATTAACTTTGCAACCTACCATATTGAAACAGATCAAGCTAGGATAAAAAGAAGAACCAAAAAGTCAAAACTTGAAAAGTGACATAAAGGAAGGGAAGAAGAAAGACATGAGACATGACAATGATGGTGTTATCAGATTTAGAGATAGGATTTATGTGCCAAAGATTTGTGATTTAAGGAAACAAATTATGAAAGAAGCTCACTCCTCTACGTACTCAATTCATCTAAGAAACACCAAGATGTACCAAGATTTGAAACAACATTACTGGTGGAAAGGAATGAAGAAAGATATTGCAGAATATGTATCTAAGTGCTTGACATGCCAACAGGTAAAAATTGAACATCAAAGACTGGGGGGAGAATTACGACCTTTACAAATTCCAAAATGGAAATGGGATGAAATCACCGTAGACTTTGTAACATCTTTGCCCAAAACAGTAGCCATAAATGAGATGGTATGGGTTATTATTGATAGACTAACTAAGTTAGCACATTTCATTCCTTTGAGGATCGAATGTTCACTTGAGAAACTAGCACAGATTTATATCCAAGAAATAGTAAGACTTCCTGGTGTACTAGTGACCATCACTTCTAATAGGGATACTCGATTTGTAAGAAGATTTTGGAGAAGTCTCCACGAAGCACTTGGAACCAAATTGCAATTTAGTACAACATTTCATCCTCAGACAGACAGTCAATCAGAAAGAATGATTCAGACTCTAGAGGATATGCTTTGATCTTGTGCTTTGGATTTTGGAAGAAATTGGGACGAACATTTACCGTTGGTCGAGTTTGCCTATAATAACGCTACCAATCAATAGTACAGATGGCTCCGTATGAAGCTTTGTATGGGAGAAAGTGTAAGTCCCCCTTTACATTGGAATGAAGTGGGAGAGAGAGCTCTAATTGGACCTGATTTGGTACAATAAGCGATTGATAAAGTTCAGATGATTAAACAGAGATTGAAGGCAACTCAAGACCGATATAAAAGTTATGCCGATTTAAAAAGAAGACCATTAGAGTTTGATATTGGTAATCATGTATTTTCTGAAAGTGTCACCAATAAAAGGAGTATTCAAATTTGGAGTGAGAAGTAAGCTAAATCCAAGATATATCGAGCCATATGAAATTTTGGAACGAATTGAACCATTAGCTTATAGATTAGCGCTACCATCGAGTTTGTCAAGTGTTCACAATGTTTTTAATGTATCTCAGTTGAGGTAATATGTTTCTGATCCAGATGCAATATTGGATACAAATCAACCTTAGATACTACCTGATCTTACTACAGAAGAGAAACCTGTCAAAATCCTGGACAAAATGGATAAAACATTGATAAACAAGACGATCCCCATGGTTAAACTCCAGTAGAGGGACCAATATGAACGAGAAGCAGTTTGGGAAGTGGAAAGCATTATGAGACAAAAGTATCCCGAACTTTTTAATTGAGAAGGCAAGCTAAGTTTCGGGGACAAAACTTCTTGAAGAAGGGAAGAATGAAATGACCTAATTGGATTAATTAAATTTTCATGTGGATATATTCTTAATTTTAAATATCAAGTTTGAAAGTGTTTGATTCATGAGATGAATATGTAGAAATAGAATTTGATATGTTATATATATGTTCTTGTTTGTATAAATATATGTGTAGAGTGTAATTGGTGTTAGTACGTATATTAAATTAATATTGTGTTGGTTAATGTAAATTAGTAGTTAAATGTGTATGTATAGTGTTAGATTTTGTTAATTAAAGCTTAGAGTTGAGTTAAAATGTAGCAAAAAATTTGTCAAAATCCAAGCCCATACTTAAGCCAATTTTGAGCCCAAAATAAGCCCAATTATGCCAAATAAAGCCCAACCCATGGCAGCCCCCAAAACTCAATATTTTTTATAAGTCATATTTTAATCAAAAACATACTTTTCAAATAGGAGCAAAAATCCATTCGAAAATCACATTTCTTTTCTTTCCTTTGTTCTTCTTCTTTCTTCAAGCAATACACTCCAAACCCTTAGCAAGAATAAGCTCTTAGGTTCAAATATTTTCTCCAAGCCAAAGCTTCTTCACGCAAGTTAATGCAAGTTTATAAGTTCTTTGTTTGTTCTTTCTTTTAGTATGGATATAGAGTTCATGTTAGTATGAGTTTTAATGTCACATATGAGTTCGAGTGTTTTTATGTGTTAATAAATGTTGGGTTGTGTCTTGATGTTGTTAGAACTTGTTATATGTGTTTTAGAAGTAGTAAGAAGTATTGGAAAGCTTGAAGTGTATTTTGGGTAGGTAGAAGCTATGTGAAGATTGGAGGAATGCTTGAAAATGTTAGAAGAGGACTTTGAAGTGATATTTATGTTATTTGATGAGTTAGAAGTGAATGGATAATGTTATGTTCATACACCAAGTGGTAGGAAGCTTGTATGTGTTTTGAAGAGAGTTTGAATGTGTGAAAGTTGGTATATTGTGTAAAGGAATCATGGAAAATGGGTGTTTGCTATAAAAAAGATTTCTCCAAATCAGCACCACCTTGTACATTGGAGTGTACGAGCTTGTGCTGATCAAAATAAGCTCTCGGGTCACTTTTTAGACCTCTGCCCCACCTTGTACACAGGTTTGTAGATGGTTGTGTAGGTCATAAAACCTTGAAAAATTTCTTTCAGGTCACTTTTTAGTGCCCTACATGGCCCCGAGCACGATGGTCTACTATATAGTGTACTTTCCCCTTTTTCACATCTCGTTAGTAAATTGTCCATAACTTTTTCATCCGATCTTCGATTGTGGTGATTCAAGTTGTGTTGGAAAGTGTAAAAAGAGATCTACAAATTTCATGTTTTGAGTTGTTACAAATTTCAAAAGTATCAATACTTAAATTTCACTTCTTTGCAGCTTATACATTTTCCAAACAAAGTTTAAAAACTTGTTTTTGCATGGTAGGTGTGTGATTGCTTAGGAATGAATCTTTTTGGAATAAAATGAGATAGATTAATGATATTTGATGTATAATGATGATTTTGTGAGCTTGTATGATCTTGATAAATGTATAAATGATATGTTGTGATCTTGTGTTATATTTATTTGAAATTCCATAAGTGTTAGACTTAGATTTAGTTATGTTTTATGCATAAAACTAAGTAGAAATGTTAATTGAGTTGATTTTCCTTGTAATAGTGATAGATACTCCTTTGAGTTCTTCCACTGATCCTCTTTAGTGCTCCTATTGATTCTCTTCATAGCACAAGTACGCAGTGACTTGCTTGAATGTTTTTTAGGATAGACATACTTTGAATTGACTTAAATTCATGACAGCTTAAGTTTTGCGCGAATTGATTGTGTTTTTCGCCTTTAAATCCGGTTCGGGGAGTAGCAAACATGTCATGATGCTGTAAGGACCTGACTTTTTACCCCTATATTTGTTATAGGAGATAACGGATCCCCAACCACATATAACCCCTAAGATTATATGTAAGGTTGCCTAAAGGGATAGTTTGAGTAATTGCTTATTTAATTCTATAAGATATTATACAACAAAAGACATAGATATTAGCAGCGGAGATAACTCTACTTCTAAATAGCTATATACATACATATGTATATATTACATCCAAAGGCTTTTTCTAAGCCTTAACCAAAATTCTCAAAATACAATTCTACTAACATAATATTCACACCATCCACCAAAATGAATCTCATCTAATCTATTACATTTTTAGGGTCCATTGATTCCATGGTCATCTCTAATCCTCCAACCCATCCAGAAAATCCTCGAAGTCAGATCCGTACCCTATACTCGTATAGAACTCATCGGGATCATCACCTGAAATAGATAAAATATGAGCCAAAGGCCCAGTACACAAGTAACGAATACAAATGCGAAGTGAGTCACACATTCTTAGGCTAGATGCATTATGCAACAATCGCTTATTCATTAATAAGTCTTTAATTAATAAGACAACACGGGAGTGTTCAAACTCCGGACAACAAGGTTCTAGTATTACGTCCGCCTCCCTGAGTGGTCCCTACTGTTCATACAGACTAGGCAGCCCCACCTTCCGGCGTAGCCCATAGTACTAGGGGTTCTTGAGTAACGCATCACGACGCTTAGGGGGTTGATATGAGCAGCTCGGATACTCATATATCCTAAACTATTCTAACCATTAACGAGAAAGAATCCTGCCCCCAATCTAAGCAGGGTGCCGCTCTCCGAACCAGATTCAACGGCAAACATCGAAAATCAACACATAAATAACAATAGTATTCTCTTATTTTTAGGTAGTTTAATCTTGATGCCTACCCTAGCAAAGAGTCAAGCAAGTCACTGTGTACCTGAGGTAGCTCGGGAATTAACGGAGTCGACTGGGCGAGGATCTATCACTGTTTAAATCAATAATAAATTCACACTTTAGCTTAAATACTAGTTAACTAATATAAAAGATAAACATATCAAAGAAATCCAAATAAATTAATAAAGGTCACAAGAAAACATTTAAACATCCTAATATACCCTAGATCGCTTAACCAATACTTAATTACTCAAATAACAAACTTTGGAAAATTTTAGAAAAAGTTCTTAAAATTCCAAAGCACAGGGGATACGCCGGCACTCAACGCCAGCGGCGTTGAGCCGGTATTCAATGTCCTGAAAAAGCACACTGCCAACGCTGGCAGCGTTCAAAGATACGCCGTCAGCCTTTGCACCCTACGCCGGCGGCGTTGCACCGGCGTAGAATCAAAAACCAAAGTTTTCAAAAACATCCAGAGAGGTGTAAGCTGGCCGCTTATACAAGTACGCGGGCAGCCTTCACATGTACGCCGGCGGCTTTGATTCCCAGCAACCAGCGTACATTAAGGAAGAAAGAACGCCGGCTCACTTGGCTAACGAAAGCCGGCGGCGTTTGGTCGGCCTTAAGAAATTTGGTTCTGTGGCCTTTCAACGCCGCCTCTACGCCGGCGGCGTAGAGACTCGAATTACCGGCGTACGTTCTAAAGAACAGACGCTGGTACATCTTTAGCGTAAAAGCCGGCGGCGTAACAAACGGCGTTAAGAAAATTGATTCTGTGGGCTTTCAACGCCGCCTCTACGCCGGCGGTGTAGAATCCCCAGATGCCGGCGTACGTTCAAATTTTAACATATACGAAAATTATTTTTGAAATCCCCTGTTTTTCCACACTTTGATCATTTCTTAAAAATTTTCCAAACTTAGTCCGAACTTTCTAAAGTTTGTTATATGATTCAAATGCTATCCTAACAACATGAATTCTACTTCTAATCATCAAATCATTAATCATACTTCAAATTCATATATCAACTACTCATTCTTCAATTTCCTAAAATACTCATCCCCATTCATTCACACTCCTATAAGATGCAAATTACCACTCCATTAATCACATAATCCCATTCAAACTATCATTCATGCACCAACTCAATCTCATACCAATCATCATCTCAAAATCCTATCTACCCTAACATTTACAAACAACACATTATAGGACATAAATTAAAAGACAAAGGTTGCATTAAACTCACATGAGTGAATCTTGGCTTGGAATGTTATTCAACTCCTTAAGCTTGTAGTGAATCTTGGCTTAGGGTTTAAGATTTTGGATTAAGAAAAGGAAGAAAGGAAGAAGAAAGAAAAGAAGTAAAATTCGTATGAAAATTGTGGCTGCCAAAAAGGAGGACTTATCTTGTCCCATTAGAGTAATTTGTCATCCAAATCTTACATTTAGGGGGTATATTTGTCCTAGGTTTAATTTGGGGAAATTTCAAATGCATTTGGTTGAATTTAAGCTTAAAATGTGGGTTTAAAATTCACAAAAATTTCTGTCATGATTTAAACAACTTCAAAACAATTTGATTACATTCTAAACATAATGCATGCATGTTAATTTACAAAAAGACACACACATTCATTAAGCTATTCACACATTTATTATACTATACAAACATTTATAAACATCCAACAATAATATTAATTCATAATACTAATCATATATAAAATAACACATTCCTTAATTATATTACTAAGCATACACACACATATATATATATATATATATATCATTCCAATAACATATTAGCATACAATATAAGGAATGCATGGCTATTTCAGATGCAATGACATGTTAGAATAGGTGCTTAGGTCACTTATCATGATGCAATGACTTCATACCATGATGCAATGGCGAGTTCTTTTTAAATGGCTCGGCGGGTAATCGATAGGGAATGTAGTAATGGTGTAACATTTACTCATCTTAAGAGAAAATAATATAATTTAATTCAATGTTTATGAGAGCATGTGAATTATTTTATATTATGGATTAAATTAAGTAAAGTTGAGTAACATCTATGAACTCTAAATGAGATTACTTTTTCTTTGTAAGGCTATCTAGGTGATATAGGTATTCGTGCTACCTATATCAACCTCTTGAGCGTCGAGAGCATTACTCAGGACCCTAGATTTCCCTAGATTGTCTCGTAGTCTGAGTACTCCAATGTTGATTTGTTTAATAAAGATTAAAGAAAGATAAAATGCGATATTAAGTTATTGCATTAATTTAAGTTTGCTTGCCATTTCGCCTTTAGTTTTGTTGCTATGTACTGGGCCTTTGGCTCATTGTTGTTTCTTTTCAAGTGATGATGATGACTGTTATGATGATTTGGGATATTGGACAGACTAGGACAAATTCTTGGATGAATGGGACGAGTAGGATTCCGAGTGGCAAGTGGTTTAAGAAGAAGTTTTTGTAGAAAGATGATTTGGAAACTTAAATGTATTTTTTATAGAAGGCTTGTTAGTTAAGCCTTGTGTTGTATAAAGAGATCTTAAAGTTTGTTTTCTTATTAGCATTAAACAAGATGAAATCCTTTTTGTTGTGTCATAAGATTGACACAAGCTTTTGTAACCTTTTGTTTTAATATAAATATGTATAGATTGCTCATGTAAGCAATCTTTGTTTTAAATTTTTTTTTTTAATGAATGTATAATGGTATTAAACAAACAATCAACATAAACAAATAGTTTTAGGATAACCTTACATATAATATAAAAATATTATATGTGGTTAGGGACTTGACTTGTTTAATTTTAGGATTAATTAGGTCGGGTCTTTACACCTAGGGGAGTCACCAAGCTATCAAGCTTGGATTTTTTGTTTTGTGATTTTACTTCTTTTAATTTTATTCGTATTAAACTTGAACTCATTTAATACGCTTGATTAGGAATTAAAATAAATGTGATTTTTGAAAAATTTGTAAGATTCACCACTTGATTAAAATCGGAAAAAAAATTGAAAGGTAGGATCAATGGATTGGTTATCCTAACTTAATCACTAGTTTGAAAAAAAAAAATGATTAAAACCAACTTTGTTAAATAAGAAATTTTTTGATTCGGGAGCTACTTTATTAAAATCATATAGTTACCACTTAAAATTCATAAATTAAAATTTTATCCTTTTAATGCTAAAAAAAATTACTAATGTATATACTATGGTATTTACAATTTATCACTAAAGTTCACAAATCTAAATAATGTTTACAATAAACAATGAATCAATTCAATATTTAAAAAAATAAAAAATTATTTTTTTCATTTTTTATGCCATCTCAAAGGTGGCAACGTACCTACTAATTAGGATAAGACAACATGCAGTCCTTTTTAAGAAAACTTTAATTTATTGGTAAATTTTAGTGTTTCAAAATTTATAAAATTTTCAAATTTTTTTATGTGAGATCCTATAGGCTATCAAATTATTTATTTTTATTTTAGAAAAATAGGATTTTCTAAGTCTTAAAAAGATTTTTTATTGTATTTACCTATATATTAACATGTTTATACTATATATTTGATTATTTTATTATTTATTCTAATAAAATTATAGGAAACAAATCTTATATTTACTTATATTTTCTTTCCTTTTTATTTTTTAATTAATTTTTTCTTTGAATCTTATTTTACCCTGTTGTCTATATATTTTATTTATTTTTTTTCTTTTCTATACATATTCTATTTATCATTTTTTTTCTTTTTTCTATATTATTATTATTATCATCATCATCATCATCTATACTATTAAAGCAAAACCATCCTTTTAGTGCCTTTAGTATAAATATTTCTAGTGTAAATATTTTTAATATAATGTTTTTAGTATATGAGCATAAAATATTTTTTATATCCCTGAAATCGTGAAAATTTAATAGGGTTTGAATGTAATTAAATAAGGGTTGAATAAACATAGTCTTTTTTTTTTTTTTAGCATATAGGCATAAAATATTTTTGGTATTCTTGAAATTATAAAATTAGATAAGGTTTGAATAGATTTAAATAATGCTTGAATAGACATAGTCTTTTCTGTGTAAAATATTTTTGATATATTTAAAATCATGAAATTAAATAGGATTTGAATAGAATTAAATAGGAGTTGAATAAACGTAGTATTTTCCTTTTTTAACATATGGGCGTAAAATATTTTTGGTATTCCTAAAATCATGAAATTAAATAGAGTTTGAATAGAATTAAATAGGGTTGAGTAGACATAATCCTTTCCTTTTTTAGCATATGGACATAAAATATTTTTGGTGTCCTTGAAATTATGAAATTAAATAAGGTTTGAATAGAATTAAATAGGGCATGAATAAACATAGTCTTTTTCGCCTAAAATATTTTTGGTGTCTCTAAAATTATGAAATTAAATAGGATTTGAATAGAATTAAATAGGGGTTGAATAAACATAGTATTTTCCTTTTTTTAGCATATGGGCATAAAATATTTTTGGTGTCCCTGAAATCATGAAATTAAATAGGGTTTGAATAGAATTAAATAGGGTTGAGTAGACATAATCTTTTCCTTTTTTAGCATATGAACATAAAATATTTTTGGTATCTTTGAAATTATGAAATTGAATAAGGTTTGAATAGAACTAAATAGGGCTTGAATAGACATAGTTTTTTCCGTGTAAAATATTTTTGGTATCCTTAAAATCATGAAATTAAATAGGATTTGAATAGAATTAAATAGGGGTTGAGTAGATATATTATTTTCCTTTCTTAGCATATGGACATAAAATATTTTTAGTATCCTTGAAATCACAAAATTAAATAGGGTTTTAATAGAATCAAATAGGGTTGAATAGACATAATATTTTCCTTTTTTAACCTAAGTATGTATCTTTATATATTGATCTACAGATACTATATTTATGCATAGTAGTTATTCAACATGGAGGAGTCACACATGGAAAATATAATTATAATTGTGATTTGTAATTAATTTCTAATTTCTATGACTAATTAAGGTTGTCTTCTTCTAACTTGTCAAAACAATATATCTATTTACTTTATATATGTTGGATTGTTTTATTTGCACACACATTGCGAGTTCGTCATCTGCTTGTTATTATTTTAAAGGAGAAAATAGGGTGTCTACAAGTCTGACCAAATAACCAAGAGCTCTTTTAAATGTCATAATTGCTACAATGTGATTGCCCATATGACTAACGTATCTCATTAGTCGCTTCAGTATGGCAATGACGGTGGATGGTTGGTGAGTTAGGAAGGAGGCAATGGACATTCGGTTTGACATAGGGTTTAGGTCATGGTAATGGTTGTGCAGTTTGATTATGGTTTGTCTTGTTGTTGGCTTGGTTTGATGATGATGGGAGATGGCTTAGTTAGATGAAGATAGCTTGAGGGAGGTGTTAGAGAGGAAAAGTGAGATGAGAAGAAGATGAAGTTTTTTTAGAAAGGAGTGCCGAATTCCTCTTAAAAGTTGTGCTTTCTTCATGGGGGAAAAAAAATTCAATAGAAGGCGCAATTGCTAATTGCACCTTCTTCACAACGATTACACATCTTTGACACATATTTTATGAATACTTATATAAAATACCATATTTTGGGATTTATTATACCAAAATACGGTATTTTCTACATTGAGTAGAGAAAATGGTCTAGGTTAATCTCATTAAAAATTTGTTGTTTAGTTTTAACCATTCGAATACAAGCACTTCAATAGAACCATATTCGTTAATCCTATAGAAAGGGGAAACAAACCCAAATTCATTTAAATAAAAGGAAATTCTTTTATAGAAACACCTTTAGCATAGAAAGATCAAGTTTATGAAGACAAAATTTTAAGAGTCATAATATCAGGAAAAAAAAAAAACTTATCTTAAAAATGTAAAACCATGAATTTTTTCTTTTTTCAAACTAGATATATTTCATTTACGGGGATGAAAAATCGAAGCAATTGAGCAATACATCATGGGGCCTTACCTATAAAAATGGTATGTTGAACATCGCAGATAATATATCAATTCGTTCTTTCTTACCTCAATAAAACAAGAAATGGGATAGAAAATTTTCTTGTTCGCTAAAGTTCAAAAAAAAAAAAAAATTTCTTGTTTTGTTCAAATTGATTTATTTTATAACTGCATATGTATGTGTTCTAAGCATTTTCTTCAGGTACCACTTGCTTCTGATGATTCAAAATTGATCAGAGCTATCATCTCCATCAAATCTAGTTCCTTGTGTCCTTCTTCAAACTCATTCAATGTTGTCGTATCCAGCAGTTTTTCCATATCACAATCTTCCTCACCACCAAAAGGCTCTGCAACACTTGGCACGCTATCAAGAAGCGATTCGATCGAAATCCCCTCCTCAAGAATAATGTCTACAGTTCATTGAGCTCGGATTCATGAACAGATATATCTTTAAATTGGAAATTGTCTGACTTTTCTTGTCGAGCTGGTTTTTCCGCATCGACATTGTCAATTGAAGTTTCCCTGCTGCTTGAATTACTTTTTGCTGAAGGTAAGCTCAAGGTTTTGATTATTCCTGCAAAAGGGTATCTTTAGGATACCTTGAACAGCATTTTCACTCCGAGAAATGCCTTCTTTTGGTTGCATTCCAATGGTTTTTAATGGAATTCTCCGTCCTCCCAGGCAATCTCTTGGTAATTTCTGCCCATATGTTTCCTATCTCTAGATGAGCTTGAATTAATATCTTGTCTTCCTCCTCGCTTCATACATCCTTCTGAAAAATGTAACAATATCAAGTACCAAGAGATTATCAAAATCCTTCTAGGTGAATACTTTCTCATATAGCAAGACATAATTAATAGGTATATAGATGAGAATACGATTTAGGGACAGGAAAATCCCATCATTTTGTATTCATTCCTTTTCCTAAAATATCAACTTTAGGTGATGCAAGTGGGAAAAGGGACATCATTATTGTTTGCTGACAAAAGAAAGCAAGATAACTCAAAAACTTTAATATCTAGCTTCAAATGGTTGTGCCATCTCTCCTTACACTGCTTCCCTACGCGACCAGGCAACATCTGAGCTATAACAGACCATTTTCTCAGTCCATGCTGGTGAACCAACCGAACTAAGATCCTGCAACAACATTTTTCATTCAGAAATACGCAAGTAAAAATCAAAACTGGTAATATATTTTCTACGTGTCTTCTTCCCTGGTCCACTGCCCCTTAATTATATGGCCCTTCTTTCGAAATTTAGGAGTTCTTGCAAAGTTGGAAGATATAGCACTAAAAGTTCAGTGAATGTCAGTCTTATCGTATTTATCAACAATAGTGCAAGAAACCTCGTCCGACACAAGACTCATAGGTTTGATATCTTGTTTCCAGTTATGGAACATCATCTGCAGACTTCGATCGATTCCTGAAATGCTGCTTGGATAAACTTTCTAGTCAAAACCATCATAGCATCCCCAATTCTGGAAACTGTCCATTCCTAGACCATGTCCACGGGTCTTTGGATGATTAAATGGCTTACATTCATAGGTATCAAGATCCGTGCACATGTTGAAATTACAAGGCGCATCAAAAGGATAAAAGCATGTGGTTTTTTGGCCGAAAACCGGATTTAAGGAAGTCTCCTTCATATGGAACTGATTGAGGTGGTGGAAATTTTGCATGAAACCTTTTGATGTTGAAGCATCATCAAACCATGGTTCACATTTTAGGTACGGTTTCGAGCAACCGGTGGACATATATCCCTTAAATGAGGAGAAAATTTCATCGAGATTCTTGTGAAGCTCAATGAAATGAGAGGATTCTTAAAAAAGGATGTCTTGGTGCAAGGGAGCAACTGCATTTTATGGTATCCTTAACAATTTTGACCACAAGGCAATTATAATTATTATTACATAGATTGATTAAGAGCATTAATAAGGTTTGAAATAGATATTAGATCGTGTTTTATCTTGAGCATTAAATTTTTGTTTCATATTAAATTTCAACTTTTATTGATTATCTTTTGGCCGATTTATTGTACACAAAACTGATTGTCACTGCAAAAAGTTTGCTCAAGTATTAAATCAGCCAAAACATATTCAATAAAAGTTGAAATTTAATATGAAACAAAAATTTAATGCTCAAGATAAAACATGATCTAATTTCTGTTTCCAACCTTATTAATGCACTTAATCAATTTATGTAATAATAATTATAAATGCCTTCTGGTCAAAATTGTTAAGGATACAATAAAATGCAATTGCTCCCTTGCACCAAGACATCCTTCTTTAACCATCCTCTCATTTCATGGAGCTTCACAAGAATCTCGATGAAATTTTCTCCCCATTTAAGGGATATATGTCCAGCGGTTGCTCGAAACCATACCTAAAATGTGAACCATGGTTTGATGATGCTTCAACATCAAAAGGTTTCGTGCAATATTTCCACCACCTCAATTAGTTCCATATGAAGGAGACTTCCTTAAATCCGGTTTTCGGCAAAAAAACCACATGCTTTTATCCTTTTGATGCGCCTTGCAATTTCAACATGTCCACGGATCTTGATACGTAATAACAGGGGAGGAGGGGAAGAGGAAGGGTCATCATTAAGTGAGAATTCATTCAAGGTATTAAGAAACCGAACAGCTGCTATTGGAATATCCGACCTTCTTTCTTTAGTCCTATGTTCTTGGTACTCTTTCATTTTATCTTAGTTAGACGAGGAGCTAACCCCGTTGTTGGTTGGGTTGCGTTATAAGATAAAAGGTAAATGTGTATCTCTTTTAGAATATCCAATCTTCCGATCCCTTTGTTGAATCTGCGGACTAATCTTACATATTAAATTGATGTTCATTCAATAAAAATAAAGCTCATTTTGGAAAAATATGTAATATAAATTAGAGGATAAACATTTGCATCTTAGATAATTAAACATAGAATCTTTGTAACAATTAGGCATGTTTGGAGGATGATTTGTTTTTGTTTGTATCTGATTTGTCTAAATATTTAATCTATATATAATCTATTTGATCTATTTAGTAATAAAAATGTATATTTTTTCATCTGCATCTATTTTTTGATAAACAATCTATTTTTAAAAGCATTTACATGCAGTCTGCTCAAACAGAACAAATAGACCTTTAATAAGTACCAATGGCTCTTTCAATGAATTTGTTGCCCATTCTTAACCCTTTGTCTCTAAAAGACATGAAAAAAATACCTCTATCATTGATCACCCTCACTAGAAAAAGACTTTGTGCACCCTATATCAATTTTTCAGCATATAATAGACAAGATAAACAAAACTAGTACTAATGGCATGCTTGCCTGTTGGAATAGACTGAAACGGAATCACTATTCTAGGCTCTATTCCTTTGTTCATGTTTGGATAGGAGGAATTCTATTCTTCCTTTTTAAAGAAAGAATCACGATTCCATTCTATCTCTATTAATGATTATTATTTTATTTACCTTTTTATCCTATACATATTTATCATCTATATTTATTGGGAATAAGGATGTAATGAGGTCGGGTTTTGGATGGATCATATGAATGTGAAACCCGAATCAATATCCTATATAGTCTACTAAACTTGAACCTTAACCCTATAGGATTTTTCATACCATATCCAAATCTATCATACAGGGTTTGATTTAGAAACTGAAACCTGACTCTATAACCCTACTTTTTCTTAACCTATTTTCAAATTTTAACAATATTTTTAAGAAAAGCTGGTGCTTGTGGTACAAGTTTCCTTTACATTCAAATATGAAAAATGCATGTGGAATTAATAGATAACATTGTAGACCACATTCATTATATAACATTTGAACACATAAATATATTACTTTTGTCATCGTATAATATCTTAAAAACATGGTTAAATTAAAACTCTTGCTAGGAATAAAATGTAGTAGACCATAAATAATATTAATTTCCATAGCAAATATGACTTGAACAAAATTTAATAAAAAGTTCTAAAATTTATAGCTAATCTAGTAGACATAAAAGAAAAAACATCATTGGGAGGTAAAAAAACGGTACCTTCTTCATGTCTGCTTCTCTCTCCTTACCCCTTTAGTAATGTTTTTATTCATTTTTTCAAATTATAATACGAAATACATCGGGTTTGTTATATGATCCAAACCAAGCCCTATAATGAAATGATCTAGGCTCAAAGTCTATTTAAATTCCATGTGTTTATTTATTCATCTTAAGTATTGAATTGAATGAACATGATGATTATGATGGTTGTGTTGCTAGTAGTCTAAAATGTATTATTTTGCATATATATATTGAAATTAATACCTTTGTTTTATATGTATTAATGTGTGTGTGTAGTAAAATTATTAATTATGTCTTTTATACATTAAGGTGTTAGTTAAGTTAGATTTATAAAATCGACCTTGGTTTTCATAAGATTAGTGATAGAATTTTATTTCCTTAGTTAAGTTAGCATTTATGCCCCAAATGAAGCCCTAATGTGACTCAAATTCACCTAAATTGCAAATTAAAGTTATATATGCCTTAAAGGGCAAATTTGGAATATGTTTAAAGCTAAATTTTGCTTAATTAACCTACTTTTAGGGGCAGCTATTATTTTATCCGAATTTTACTTTTTCTTTCTATCTTTTCTTCTTCTTCTTCTTTCAATCCAAATTCCAAGTTCAACTTAAGATCAATAGCAAGCTTTAAAAATCAAAGTTCTTTCCAAGGCAACGCATTTACATGTGAGTTGATTCAATTATGATTGTTGTTTTCTTTTCTTTTCTTGTGATGGTTGTATGAGCTTTTGATTAGAATGAGTTTAAATGTTATCTAAATTGTTTGTTCATGTATTGAGATGAGCTAGGAATGTGTTTTGTTAGTGTGTGAGTTTGTGCATGTATTGTAGAAGTGATATGAAGTGTTGGGAGGATGTGAAGAGGATTTGTGTAGGAAAATTTAGAATGGATGGAAGTGGAATTGGAAGTGTTTAAATGTGTTGATTTCATGTTTTGAGTTGCTAAGTTTGAGTAGTGTGGATAGGAGTGTGTATATGAAGTTGAAAATGTAGTTGAGGAAGGTTTTAAAGTGTAATAGGATAGAATTTTCGAAGTGGAAAAACAGGAGATTTGTATTCTATTGTATAGGCCTGTTTTTAAACGTACGCTGGCATCTGGGGTTTCTACGCCGCCGGCTTACAAGCGGTGTTGGAAGCCCACAGAATCAAATTTCTTAAGGCCGACCGAACGCCGCCGGCTTTTGCTAGAAAAGTCAGCCGGCATTCATCCTTTCATATTGTACGCCGGCTACTAGGAATCAAAGCCGCCGGCATATGTGCTAAAGCTGCTAGCGTATCTGGGTAAGCGGACGGCTTGCACCTCTCTGGACATTTTTGAAAAATTTTGGTTTTCATTCTACACCAGCTCAAAGCCGCCGGCGTAGGATGAAGACAGCTGGCGTACCCTTGAGCAATGCCAGCGTTGGCAGTGTTGTTTTTCATAGTGATGAACACCGGCTCAAAGCCGCCGGCTTTGAGTGTCGGCATATCCCTTGCGCTTTTGAATTTTAAAAACTTTTCCTAAAATTTTCCGAAGTTTGTTATTTGAGCAATTAAGTATTTGTTAAACGATTTAGAATATAATAGAATGATTAAATACTTATTTATGACTTTGTATTCAATTATTTCAATTTATTTACTTTATTTGTGATATATAGATATAATATGTATGTATATTTGTGAGAGTGAAATCTATATTTATTGATTATTGTGATATTCCTATTTCAGTTAAGGATTCTTCGGTTAGTTCTTCACCGAGAGATCCTAGTTATATACTAACGGGTTCACGTATGCAATAACTTGTTTGTTGTTTGCTAGGACTAGGCATTCCTAAATTGACTCAAATTGACTCGACTTAATATTTGAATGATTTGGATGTCTATTACGCTGTTTAATCTGGTTCGAGGAGCAGCAAACCTGTCATGATGTAATGACTTTACCATGATGCACTGGTACGCTATGATGCAATAGCGATTCTTTTTGGTTAAGTGGGTAGCCGATAGGGGAATAGTATCTGAGTAACGTTTGCTTAAACTTAGGGGAAATACCATGATTTAGTTCAAAGTTTATGGGAACTTGTGAACTAGGCTCATGTTATGGACTGAGTTTAAGTAGAGTCGGGCAACGGCTTTTAAACCCTAAATGAAGCTATTATCTTCATGAAATAGATATAGGAGATATAAGTATTCGGACTGCTTATATCAACCCCCTGAGCAGCTGCTGTTACTCAGGATCCCTGAATTCCCGAAGTGTGACCGGGGTTTGAATACCCTCTGTTGATTTGTGAAAGAAAATGTAATAAAGATAATCACCGTCTAATGATGCATTACATCAATTGATTGACTGGGCCTTGGCTCACTTTTGCTGCTTTGCAGGTATTGGAGACGAATTTTATGATGATTTGGGCTATGGGTCCGATTTCGAGAGATTTCTGGATGAGTGGGACGAATAGGATCGAACACCCTGGACTTTTGGAAGAATTTTTGCTAAGGAAAAGTTATGTATAGAAGGCTTGTTAGTTAAGCCTATTTTTGTAAAGACCTTAAGATCCTTTAGGATTCTTTTGTTTAAGAAAACATGTAATTTTGTAGTGTCTTGTATTGACAAACAATGTTTATATGATGTAAATGTATGTATAGATTGCTTTTGTTAGCAATCTTGTTTTGTTTAAAAGTTCTTTATAAAGTTATAGTGGTTTTGATCAAACAATTTTCATAAACTGTTAGTTTTAGGACAACCTTACATATAATGTGAAAACGTTATATGTGGTTGGGGACTCGGTACTCTAAGTCTCGGGATTTAGAGGTCGGGTCTTTACAGATGGTATCAGAGCTATGTTTATGAAATTGTTTGATTAAATAGTGGTGACTTGACCTTAGATGCGGTGAGTTTAGTTAGACATATATAGGACTTGTTTATATTAAGTTTTATGTTTGAATGTCTAATTGGTTTATTAATTGTTTTGATATTGATTTGACATTGTAAAATTATTATATGTCATACATATGTTGCATGTTTGTTTAAAAGATGGATAGGTCACGAAGAGTAACCGACAATCTTCGGAAAGAGAAAGTATGCCACCTCCTTCTCAGTCTACTATTTCAGCTTCTGCATCAGCTAGTATTCCAGCTTCTACTTCGACTCCATCACCGGCTTCGGCTTCTACTGCACCAAATCCACAACCTCCTCAAATGCCAGCATATCCAGCTATGCCTCAGATGCCTACCGGAGATCCGAATAATGTGTTCACTATGTTTCGAGATATGTTTGCAATAGTTCAACAGTACAACAAATGATGTATCAACAACAACAACAATTTATGCAGCAATATCATCCACCAACTGTGAGAGAAGAACCACAAGTACCAATGGGAGACCGAATGATCAAGTCAAGTTGCATGATTTTGTCAGACTGGTACCTGATTTTGATGGAACTGTTTGGATCCGACTCGAACGGAAGGTTGGATAGTGGAGCTAGAAAGCATTTGCAGCTTGTGAAGTACCTGAGCATAGGAAAGTTGATTTGGCTATATATATGTTGAAGGGAGATGCATATAATTGGTGGAGATTGAATAGTGAAGGATATGTAAGACCGATACCATGGAACAGATTTAAGGAAGCCTTTTTCTTGCAATACATTCCATCCACAGTGCGGGAACAAATGATATCGAGTTGGTTAAGTCTAAGGCAAGGAAATAAAACTGTTGAAGAATATCATGCAGAATATTGCAGATTGCTTAGATTTGCGGTACAAGTTACAATGATGAGATGAAGGTTCAAAAGTTTCAAGATGGCTTGAACATGGAGATTAAGAGTGAGGTCAAGAAGTTTCAATTGTCAACACTGTCTGAAACAGTAATCAAGGCAAAGTTAGTGGAACAAATTAATAATGAAAATAAAGCTCAGAGGGATAGACGTGCTACATTTATGGGCAAGAGATCGGTGACATCATACACTCCTTATTCAAGGTTTGGTAATGTTAACAAAGGCAAGCGACCATATTGGGTAAGAAACCAAGTCGGGACAAATGGTGAAGACTTCTATGCCATCCATTCCATTTGATAGGCGATGCCCTATATGTTTTGGGCCTCATGAATCATTTCAATGTAAATGGACTCCTGGAGCTTGCTTTGCATGTGGGAAAGTAGGTCATAAAGCTTCTGACTGTCCTGAACCTAAATTGAAGCCCATCTTTTGTGCTCATTGTCAACAAAGAGGTCATCATGTGGCAAATTGTAAAGAAAAGCCTAGGAATGAAGGACCGAACTTTGGAAAGGGAATGACAGCTGCTAGAGTATTTGCTTTACAACAATGTGAGAAAGCTCCTTCGGTTGATACACTGGCAGGTATAATACAGATTGCAAATCATCCTGCATATACTTTAATTGACACTGGTGCTACTCATGCATGTATTGCTGAAAGCTTTGTGAATGAGTGTGGTTTGTCTTCTGAAGTGTTGTATGATAGAGTGATGAGTGTAAATACTCCTTTTGGTGTGCAATCCAAAGAGCCATGTGTATGTAGGAATGTTGATGTTGTGATTTCTGATGAAAGCATGCCAATAGATATGTTAGTTCTGCCTCTAATTGATTTTGATGTTATTCTTGGAATGAATTGGTTAAATCTTTACAAAGCTATGATAGATTGTAATAAAGCGGAAGTAAGTTTTGAGTTGGAAGGTAGAAGACTACTTCATGTGTTGGAAAGAAGGAGACCGAGGAGTATGTATTCTATGGAATTGTGGGAGAAGGATATGAGAACTACAATGGGTAGTGAAGAACTCCGAGTTGATATGGTGCCAGTAGTAAGGGAATTTATTGATGTTTTTCCTGATGAATTACCCGGTTTGCCACCGGATAGGGAGATTGATTTTGGGATTGATTTGATACCAGGACTACACCTATTTCTAAAGCTCCATACCGTATGGCTCCGGCCGAGTTGAAAGAATTGAAAAGTCAGTTGGAGGAATTACAACACTTAGGGTTTATTCGTCCAAGTATTTCTCCTTGGGGTGCTCCGGTATTTTGTTAAGAAGAAAGATGGAAGTCTAAGAATGTGTATAGACTATAGAGAATTAAATCAAGTGACAATCAAGAACAAGTATCCACTTCCTCGAATTGATGATTTATTTGATCAACTGAGAGATGCTGCATTATTTTCCAAGATAGATTTGAGATCCGGATACCATCAACTCAAGATTAAGCAACAAGATATATCCAAGACTGCTTTCAGAACAAGATATGGACATTTTGAGTTTATGGTTATGCCTTTCGGTTTAACAAATGCCCCTGCTGCTTTTATGGATTTGATGAATAGGGTATTTAAGGATTATCTGGATCAATTTGTAATAGTCTTCATTGATGATATATTGGTGTATTCAAAGAATGTGGAAGAACATGAGAAACATTTGAGACTTGTTTTCAAAGATTGAGAGAGAGGAAGCTTTATGCTAAATTTAGCAAGTGCAAGTTTTGGTTGAGAGAAGTTGCATTCTTGGGACATATCATTACAAAGAAGGAATATCTGTTGATCCGGAAAAGATTAGAGCGGTATTGGACTGGCCACCACCACAAGTGTCACGAAGTACGAAGTTTTCTGGGTTTGGCAAGCTATTATAGAAGATTTGTACAAGGTTTTTCCAAAATCGCTTCACCATTAACTAAGTTGACGAGAAAATATGTGAAGTTTGATTGGGATGAAGATTGTAATCAGAGTTTTCTTGAGCTGAAAACGATTGGTTTCTGCACCGATTTTGGCATACCAGTTACGGAGAAGAGTTCGTGATTTATAGTGATGCTTCACTTCAAGGACTCGGATGTGTTTTGATGCAAGATAATCGAGTCATAGCTTATGCCTCAAGACAATTGAAGCCCCATGAGAGGAATTACCCAATTCATGATCTCGAGCTAGCCGTGGTGGTATTAGCATTGAAGCTTTGGAGACATTATTTATTTGGTGAAAAGTGTAAGATATTCACGGATCACAAGAGTTTGAAATACATTTTCACTCAAAAGGAATTGAACATGCGACAACGAAGGTGGTTGGAGTTAATCAAAGATTACAATGTTGAAATTTTGTATCACCCGGGAAAAGCCAATGTGGTAGCATGCGCTCAGTAGAAAGAAACCAAGAATGTGGAATCTCTGGTTACTACTCAACGGGAATTACAAGAAGATCTTCAAAGGATGAATATTGAGATAGCTATGGAAAATGTTGACATTATGCTAGCGAGTTTATCATTGCAACCGACGATTCTGGATCAAATCAAGCAAGGACAACTTGAAGAACCTGGAAGCCAGAAATTGAAAAGTGAGATAGGTAAAAAGAGGAGAAAAGAGATGAGGATTGATGATAAGGTATTATCAGGTTCAAGGATAGAATTTATGTACCCGAGATCTATGACTTGAGACACCAAATTATGAAGGAAGCGCATTCCTCCTCATATTCAATCATCCTGGAAACACAAAATGTATCGAGACTTGAAGCGACATTTTTGGTGGGAAGGAATGAAGAAGGATATTGCAAGATTTGTTTAAGTATTTGGTATGTCAACAAGTGAAGATTGAGCATCAACGACCTGGAGGAGAATTGCAACCATTGAGAATTCCGGAATGGAAGTGGGATGAGATAACTATGGATTTTGTGATGGCTTTGCCAAAGACAGTAGCCAAGAATGAAATGATTTGGATCATCGTGGATCGACTCATGAAATCATCACATTTCATTCCACTGAGAGTCGGGGATTCACTTGAAAGATTGGCTTAGATTTACATTCGAGAGATAGTGAGATTATATGGTATACCAATGACCATCACTTCAGATAGAGATACTAGATTTGTCAGGCGATTCTGGAAAAGTCTTCATGAAGCTCTCGAGACAAAGTTACAATTTAGTACAGCTTTTCATCCACAAACTGACGGGCAATCAGAAAGGACGATTCAAATTCTTGAAGATATGCTTAGAGCTTGTGCATTAGATTTTGGAAGGAATTGGGATGAACATTTACCACTGGTTGAATTTGCTTACAATAATAGCTATCAGGCATCGATTCAGATGGCCCCGTATGAAGCATTATATGGGAGAAAGTGTAGATCTCCTTTACATTGGGATGAAGTGGGCGAGAGGGTGTTGATTGGTCCTGATTTGGTACAACAAGCAGTTGATAAGATACAAATGATCAAACAGAGATTGAAAGCTGCTCAAGATCGATATAAAAGTTATGCAGATTTGAGAAGAAGACCTTTGGAGTTTGAACTTGGAGATCATGTGTTCCTCAAGATATCCCCGACGAAAGGAGTTTTTAGATTTGGTGTGAGTAAATTGAATCCAAGATACATTGGGCCATATGAAATATTGGAACGAATCGGGCCATTAGCTATAGATTGGCGCTACCACCAAGTTTGTCAGGTGTTCATAACGTTTTTCATGTGTCTCAGCTTAGAAAATGCATATATCTGATTCCGACGCAATATTGGACACAAATCAACCAGAACTACCAGATTTGACTACTGAGGAAAAGCCAATTAGAATTTTGGGAAAAATGGACAAAGAATTGAGGAATAAAGTCATACCGATGGTGAAAGTCCAATGGAGTAACCAAACAGAAAAGAAGCGGTTTGGGAAATGGAGAGTGTGAGACAGAAGTATCCTGAACTTTTTGAGTAAGAAGGTGAGTTAAGTTTCGGGGACGAAACTTCTTGAAGAAGGGAAGAATGAAATGATCTAGGTCAAAGTCTATTTAAATTCCATGTGTTTATTTATTCATCTTAAGTATTGAATTGAATGAACATGATTATGATGGTTGTGTTGCTAGTAGTCTAAAATGTATTATTTTGCATATATATATTGAAATTAATACCTTTGTTTTATATGTATTAATGTGTGTGTGTAGTAAAATTATTAATTATATCTTTTATACATTAAGGTGTTAGTTAAGTTAGATTTATAAAATCAACCTTGGTTTTCACAAGATTAGTGATAGAATTTTATTTCCTTAGTTAAGTTAGCATTTATGCCCCAAATGAAGTCCAAATGTAACTCAAATTCACCCAAATTGCAAATTAAAGTTATATATGCCTTAAAGGGCAAATTTGGAATATGTTTAAAGCTAAATTTTGCTTAATTAACCTACTTTTAGGGGCAGCCATTGTTTTATCCGAATTTTACTTTTTCTTTCTATCTTTTCTTCTTCTTCTTCTTTCAATCCAAATTCCAAGTTCAACTTAAGATCAATAGCAAGCTTTAAACATCAAAGTTCTTTCCAAGGCAAGGCATTTACATGTGAGTTGATTCAATTATGATTGTTGTTTTCTTTTCTTTTCTTGTGATGGTTGTATGAGCTTTTGATTAGAATGAGTTTAAATGTTATCTAAATTGTTTGTTCATGTATTGAGATGAGCTAGGAATGTGTTTTGTGAGTGTGTGAGTTTGTGCATGTATTGTAGAAGTGATATGAAGTGTTGGGAGGATGTGAAGAGGATTTGTGTAGGAAAATTTAGAATGGATGGAAGTGGAATTAGAAGTGTTTAAATGTGTTGATTTCATGTTTTGAGTTGCTAAGTTTGAGTAGTGTGGATAGGAGTGTGTATATGAAGTTGAAAATGTAGTTGAGGAAGGTTTTAAAGTGTAATAGGATAGAATTTCCGAAGTGGAAAAACAAGGGATTTGTATTCTATTGTATAGGCCTATTTTTAAACGTATGCTAGCATCTGGGGTTTCTACGCCGCCGGCTTACAGGTGGTGTTGGAAGCCCATAGAATCAAACTTCTTAAGGCCGACCGAACACCGCCGGCTTTCGCTAGAAAAGTCAGTCGGCGTTCATCCTTTCATATTGTACGCCGGCTACTGGGAATCAAAGCCGCCGGCGTATGTGTTAAAGCTGCCAGCGTATCTAGGTAAGCAGACGGCTTACACTTCTATCACGCCTCATAGGGTATCCTAAACGTAACAGCCCACCACATACTAAATAAGACTCTCGAGTTCCCAACCCGAGCCCTCCGGGAGTCTTAACTAGATGTAAGGCGTTCCTTTACGATAATAGAATACTTCATCAAATGGAGTTAAACAGTTTAATGTGGCATTCATTAACCATAGATAATAAACCAAAACGCATAATTATCTTTTACAAAGTCTAAGGGGCATTCCCCCGCAAAATAATATCAAGTCCATTATAGTCATCCAGAGTCCTTTAGTTCCCAATGGAAGTCTATACAAAAAGAATGGATTAAACTTCTATGGGAAACTCCTATCTCCGGTACCTGTGTTGTGGCTTACCTCGGCCTAAGCCAGATAAACTCGTGCTGCAATAAGTAAAAACTATGGGGGCGTAAGCTAACTAGCTTAGTGAGTAAACTTCATAATTCCATAACACAATTAAGTACAATTCACTCAACAAGTGATTATTCAAGCAAGTGTATGCATCAAATAAATGATTTTAACAAACATATGACCAACCGGAAATCATATGTGGATGGACTTACGCCCTCCATCCCGGGTTAGCAGATTAACGAATCTTGCGGTACGACGCCGTTTAAGCTCACGGTCAACTAACAGTATTTCATTTTATGGATCACGATTAACCAATAAATTCGTTTTATGGATCACGATTAACCAACATTTTCGTTTTATGGATCAGGAAAAACCAACCAATGCCAATGCTCCATCCTCATCATGATATGAATGAATCCAATTATCATTACAGTCGAATATACATTAGTTCCATCCTTTTAGGTGTCCAACAAGTGTTCACAAACATTCAATATAAGATACTAGCTAATCAGTTAATAGTTAACACTCGGTTTCGATAATCCTTAAGTTTCATTCCACGCATCAATAGCAGGCAAATACATATATAATACCCATATACCCCATCATTCATATTCATTTTTATCTTCGCCTATGCCACTAGTGCCACTACATTACAATCACAATCATTAATTGAGAGTGGAAGTAAAACTCACTCGGCTATTGGATGCCAGTCTTTCTAGTAGTAGTAATCGGGCGGTAAGGTGTCGTCCTGCTCGGGATCACCTACCAAGTAAGAATAATCCTAATGAGATTCTCATCATGTAGCTAATCCAAACTATGCATCTAGACTAGATGAATTCAGAATTCTCGCTATTTGCGGAAGTTTCGATTTAAAACGGCCATAACTTGGTTATTTTAACACGGAATTTCGTAAATTTTATATCAATCTCTATCTACTTCAAAAGATCTATCTATTTATAATATTAAATTCAAGTTTTGAAAATAGTAAGGCCACGAAACAGTGGGATCAATTCTGTTCGGTCGCTTTCTCCATTCCGAAAAATTGTTTCGCTTTTGATAAAAATGTTCCTAGTTAATGATTCATAGATGATTAGTATGGAAATGAATTCCTAGCATGAATGCCATGTAATGAACTCAACATAGTCATGGTCATGATGATTTTGTGATAATAAACTCTTATGAACTCCTAAGTGTTAGAAAATTCCATAAAGGTTATTTCTAAGAGCCATTCTTCCACTTTACACTCCTTAGGGTTTCTTTTGATTTTTAATCTTGTAATTCACTTGTTATCTAAATAAAAATGAGTTCTCAAAGTATATACTAACCATGGCCTTCATTCATACATAAAAATTCCCATTTAACATTTGGTAAACATGTTTTTAAACAAGCTTCTTGTAAAAATCCGAATTTTTGAAATTTCATTTTCTTGCATTTTTCTTATGGAAAATCTTGTCTAATGAATTAAAATTTGAAGCTCCAATATATATATTATCTTAGGACTTCATTTAGCTTATAAAACATCCAATTTAGACTTAGATACTAAGTGTTCTTGTAGGCACGAACCTAAATTACGAATTTAACTATTAATCAACACATCAATATTTTTCATTCTAACTTTACTCCTTGTTTTTACGTTCTTATCATGCCTAACTCATCCATGCTTATGAAAATCATTCCTTCAATATACCTATTACACATACCCTTCATTTTTCTTGTGAAACATGAGTTTAAAAATGATTTTGGTGGTTTTTAAAATAGGGTTCCAAATCCATCCGAATTTCCAACAAACCATTTCCTACAAAGTCTTTTATTTTTTCAATATTCTTGCTTCCTATATATGAAGATCTACCATCTAACATCTCTATACATATACAAGACTACATTTTTATGATCATCAATGCATGGAAATCAAAATAAACCTATGATCATGCATGTACATGAGGATGTGAATGTTTAAACCTTAGATCTACTAAATATAATATATGAATCATGGATCTCATGGCATGAGCAACAATATATATACAAGATCTCTACTTTACATGCATGAACAAGAAGATATCTTAACATAACCACATCTAAACACTATATCCACGTCTTGTGATGGCTTGATATTCTTGTTCATGTGTTTTTATGTCTCTAGCAAGAGCTCATTGGGATTAAATGAGAAAACACACAAGATATAGCTTTGCCATTACAAGATTAGGAAGAACAAAGCTTAAATACACATACCAATGGAGTCTTGAAGGAGGAAAAGAGAAGAAACAAGTTGGAAATGTGAGAGGAAGGGGGGAGAGGGGCTCACGGCACAAGGGGGAAAAAGAGGAGTTTTTACTCTTTTGTAAAAATTGAAACAAGAAGAAATGAAGAGAGAGAGAGAAAAATATCTATATATATGAAGTGAATTAGGGTTTAGCTAAATAAAATGAAGTAAAAATAATTAAATTGAGAGGGAAACAAGGGAAGGGGGGAGGGGCGGCGCCGGCCACACTCCATGTGTGTGTGTGTGTGTGTTTTAAAAATTTGATATTTTGTAATTTAGTAAATTAAAATGTAATAAATGTGATAATTATTTAAGAGACAAAATTTCTTAGAAAAGAAAATTGAAATGAGTAGTTGTAAGGATGTAAGAATAGGGTATGAGGAGTGTGTATAGTAGGTTGTACTTGTGAATAGTAGACAAGACATCTACTTTACTGGTTGTACCGAAAATATGAGAAAAGCTACAACTGTAATTTTTATAGCTCGGAAAATTATAAAATTGATATTTTTGGAATCCTTACAAAAACGTACGGTTCTAATGAACATTTCGGAACATTTTTTTGAATCCGTGGTCCAGGGCAAGCTTTTCCGTAATTGAGCTCGGGAAGGTCCGGAATTGAAAAATTCCCGAATTTAAAACTTTCAAAGGTTTAAAATGTACTTTAAAACAATAATTCAACTTCATTTACTTTATAAAATTTCTTTTATTATGAAACCGAATGAAAGCCGGATTTAGGGTTCCTAGGCTTCTTCCACTGGACTCAAACTAGACCGGATTAGGGTTTCATTTCCAACTCCTGGGGTTTCTTAACTACTGAGAATACCGGGGTTTACAACCTCTCTGGACATTTTTGAAAAATTTTGGGTTTTCATTCTACACCGGCTCAAAGCCGCCGGCGTAAGATGAAGGCAGCTGGCGTATCCTTGAGCACTACTGGCGTTGGCAATGTTGTTTTTCATAGTAATGAATACCGGCTCAAAGCCACCGGCTTTGAGTGTCGACGTATCCCCTGCGCTTTTGAATTTTAAAATCTTTTTCTAAAATTTTCCGAAGTTTGTTATTTGAGCAATTAAGTATTTTTTAAACGATTTAGAATATAATAGAATGATTAAATGCTTATTTATGACTTTGTATTCAATTATTTGAATTTCTTTGATTTATTTGTGATATATAGATATAATATGTATGTATATTTGTGAGAGTGAAATCTATATTTATTGATTTATTGATTATTGTGATATTCCTATTTCAGTTAAGGATTCTTCGGTTAGTTCTTCACCGAGAGATCCTAGTTATATACTAACGGGTTCAGGTACACAATAACTTGTTTGTTGTTTGCTAGGACTAGGCATTCCTAAATTGACTTAAATTGATTTGACTTAATATTTGAATGATTTGGATGTCTATTACGCTGTTTAATCTGGTCCGAGGAGCAGCAAACCTGTCATGATGCAATGACATGTTAGTTAGGTGCTTAACCAAGTCATGATGCAATGACTTTACCATGATGCAATGGTACGCTATGATGCAATAGCGATTCTTTTTGGTTAAGTGGGTGGCTGATAGGGGAAATAGTATCTGTGTAACGTTTGCTTAAACTTAGGAGGAAATACCATGATTTGGTTCAAAGTTTATGGGAACTTGTGAACTAGGCTCATGTTATGGACTGAGTTTAAGTAAAGTCGGGCAACGGCTTTTGAACCCTAAATGAAGCTATTATCTTCATGAAATAGATATAGGAGATATAAGTATTCGGGCTGCTTATATCAACCCCCTGAGCAGCTGCTGTTACTCAGGATCCCTAAATTCCCGAAGTGTGACCCGGGGTTTGAATACCCTTCTGTTGATTTGTGAAAGAAAATGTAATAAAGATAATCACCGGTCTAATGATGCATTACATCAATTTGATAAATTGTTTTTGCATTGGTTATTGTGTACTGGGCCTTTGACTCACTTTTGCTGCTTTGTAGGTATTGGAGACGAATTTTATGATGATTTGGGCTATGGGTCCGATTTCGAGAGTTTTTTGGATGAGTAGGACAAATAGGACTCGAACACCCTGGACCTTTGGAAGGAATTTTTGCTAAGGAAAAAGTTATGTATATAAGGCTTATTAGTTAAGCCTATTTTTGTAAAGACCTTAAGATCCTTTAGGATTCTTTTATTTTAAGAAAACATGTAAATTTTGTAGTGTCTTGTATTGGCACTAAACAATGTTTATATGATGTAAATGTATGTATAGATTGCTTTTGTTAGCAATCTTGTTTTGTATAAAAGTTCTTTATGAAGTTATAGTGGTTTTGATTAAACAATTTTCATAAACTGTTAGTTTTAGGACAACCTTATATATAATGTGAAAACGTTATATGTGGTTGGGGACTCAGTACTCTAAGTCTCGGGATTTAGAGGGACGGGTCTTTTCAATAACCCTATAGAGTTTCTACTATATACCCAAACCCGTTCCTAAAACTCTATAGGATTACAGATTGGATGGTCAGAAACCCTATAATGTCCTACATGATTGCATTCGTAATTGGGAAAGGTATTTTTGATAAATCTTATTACAAGTTCATTCGATTCATTTCCATTCCATAAAAAATATCCAATCATAGGAATAGATATGTTATTCTCTTATTCGTTCCATTCAATTCTATTACTTCGATTTTAATCTATTCCAGTCTACATAATTTTAGTGTACCAAGTGAAATAGGAGTAAGATCTTGAAACTCCCTTAAGGTTGTTGGACTAGCCTTCATATCCCATATCCCACATCCACCTCAGTTTACAACTAATAAAAATAATGCGCATTTTTCATGTTGTTAACTATATTACTATAATTGTTGAATTGTCATTATATACCTAGTGAAACTTAGACTACAAATAATGTTAATAAACAATTGTATAGTTATATAAGATAATGGATTGATTATTATGCAATGTAAAAGTAGTATTTACATAAGAAGAGTAGACTATGTAACCCGGATGTAGAAGTGAAAAGACTATTCTATTGTTAATACAAGAGCAATACAAATATATATCCACATTAATATACGTCCTCAATTTGAATGTACTAATATCAATTTGAGATTGTTATAATGAATTGAAAATGTTGTTGAGGCTAGGTTATGGTAAGTTGTCCATGTGTCAATGACATGCAAGAATGTAGTGACCAAGAATCTATCTAGTGGCAACCATTTCACACACAAAGGGACAACAAATATTAATATGTTTTGTACAATCATGTTGAATAGGGTTGTCAAATAGGTGAAAAGCTCCAAGGTATTCATAGTAGAAGATATACTAATTTGGGGGGTCGCCTCATGTGTAGGATGAGATATTCAAGTATATTACACCATGGTAGGCTAATGTTAGGCATTAGTCCTTTGTAGAGCTCCTTAACATTGGTAACTACTTTTGCAAGTGCTAGGAGTTGAAATTATGCCTAAGAAAGATGACATGCCTTATGGCGCGTTAGTGAATACATGAACAACTAAATAGGTCACTTATATAAATGTCATTAAAGTGATATTGATTGTGCAATACATTCAATGTTATTAAACTCACAGTTTTACTATTCACTAGAATGTATAAAATCGATGGCATCATACAAAATTGTGTTGAATTGATAAAATCAAAAAGTTGTACATGTACATAGCTAGTAACACTTAAGAAAAACAAATTATGCCAAAATATGATTTCATTTTTAAAACTAAAAATCTAGTTTATGCATAATAAAAAAATATAAACAACAACAACAATAAAGAGATAGGGAAAGGAAATTTTGCACCGTAATTTTAACGTAGAGTTCGATATGCCCCCCTAATCTTCACGGTCCACATAAATGCCTCCCTTAATGGAGGACTTCACCACTTTATTCAACAATAAACAATTTGCCTCGACAAATGGACTTTACATCTAACAGCTTAAGTCCGGCAATCCCGAATAAGTAACTTGGTGAAAGTAAGTAGGAGTTTAGAATGTAGAATAGTGTGTAATTACCTGAAGAAGCTTAAAAATATCAAATTAGTAAAACCGCAAATCGTCTTGAACCTGATTGGACACAGTTCTTCAAAAATATGTCATGGGGCTTGGAATAGTAAAAATATTACGAATATACCGTTAAACTCGTAAAAATATAAGGTTTTCAAAAATATCAGTTTTATAATTTTTCAGTAAGTAAAAATAACAGATATCGCAATTATACATGTATTTCTATACTAACAGTACTTTATTAGTCATATCTATTTTATGTTATACTATTCATTACTATTCTACACTATTCTTTTATCTCTACTTTTTCTTACACCTAATTTTACACACACCATAAGCTATAACCTTTACTTTTTACCTTTTTCATAACTTTATTTCACATCTACCTTACTTATTACTTCTTTTAATCCACAAAAATACAAAATAAAATCTCTCTGCCCCCCTCTATTCTACATGGCCGGCACCCCCCTCTCATGCATCTCTCTCAATTTGTTCAATTTTCTTTTATTTTAATCACTCAAAAATCACTCCAATTTTTCTATGAAAACCCCCCTCCTCTTTCATTTCTTTTACACAATTACTACTCACAAATTTCCTACAAAAACTCTCTCAAATTCTTCTGTCAAAACTCTCTCTAAATAACCTCTCAAAATAATTCCAAAACCACTTTATACCTACAACAAAACCCATAACACTACCAAAACCTTCTTTAGGTAAACTTTCTTATTATTTTTCTTCTCTTCATGCGTCATGCCCCGAAGGGTATCCTAAACGTGGCAATCCGCCACATATAATATCAAGACTTAAAAATGACTACCTTATCATGTGAAAGCCTTAGTATTACATGTAAGGCATCTAGCACGGTAATAGGAGACGCTTTTGGGAAGCATAGTTTAAGCAAGTAAAGATGAACATACAAGAATCTAGAAATAAATTATATTATATCATTAATAACCAAAGGTCTATTACATGATTTCTTAGGGGCATACGCCTACTAATCCCAAAGATCATGATAGTCTTTACAACATCCAAATACTATATTAAAGATTTCAAAGGAATTCTAATCTAAGTCTTCAAGTAGATTTCCTCTAAAAGCTTCAATGGAAAACTTACACGGATATGGGGAGGCCCCGGGCACAAAAATAGGTGTTCTTGAGAATACAAATACCTATAGGGGTGTAAGCTTATGGGCTTAGTGAGTAAATCCAAAAATTCATACTCAAAGTAAATTATCAACCAAATTTATTATTCAAACATATGGAATGCAACAACCACGTGAGCATACAAGACATATGACTTTCTGGGAATCATATGTTGAATGAATTACTCCCTTCATTCGGGGTTGGGTATTCAGGCCAATTACAGCCAAAACTTTTAAAACACTTTTATAGATCTTACCGGCTTCTATACGCCATCAAAAACTTATAGTTATTACAGGCTCCTACTAGGCACCAATTTACGTAGTTCTTGCTGGCTCCTACTCGCCACTTACATGATATACCCGTTATGTCTACCACCACTATTATACACTTGTCCCACCAATTGTATAGTAGTGAATGAAATGTGACTCAACATATGAAATGCATGCATAATTTCTTAATTAAAGTCTAACAGTTATATTTATCTTCTTTCAAGTGAGCAACCAATTTCAAACACTTCAAGATAGTAATGTACAAACAACTTTATTACAAACAAATCAAGTTTCGATATACTTAATATTCTTTCAACATGTTATCATACAACTTCCATTTGATTTTTTTTGCCTAAATTCTAGTGCAACTAATTTTACAAGCACAATCATAAGTATGAAAAATAACGGAGAATAAACTCACTCAGCCATGATGACACCTTTCTTTGAAATGGATGAGTCGTTCGGGATTTCCACTAATTGTAGTAATCTTCAGGATACGAACAATCCTCCTCGAGATTATCTAATCAAGAAGAATACCCAAAATGAATATTTCATGAAGTTTATCTTCTTGAAGATTCTAAACTTTTCTTAAAATCGCGGTAAAATCGTATAAGAGGAAATTCCAACTTAGAATGGCCATAACTTGCTCATTTTAACTCGGAATTTCGCAAATAATATATCGTTTTCTACCTACTAGAAAATATCTACCCATTTCTAAACTTATTTTCAACAAACTAAGTCGTTTGGGTTCCGAAAAAGCAGCGACCAGATTCTCCACGAATTTACAAAAACTTGAGTTCCTTCTTTAAATAAAGTTCACTTGAAGAGATAGATTTTCCAAATATTTTATAAGCTTTTGAAAGGTATATACATATATGTAATGACTCATAACAAATGTATGAAGTAAATGAAGTTGTCTCAATTTATGAAAAAGTAAAGTCTTGAATGATTTTGAACTTGAGAATCTTTTGAAATATTCATTTTACTTTGAAAAAATTTTGAGTTACTTGAAATGAGTATTTTTTTTCTAAATTTAATTTCTTGTAATTGTTATAAATTTCTAAAGAATGATTTTTATTTTTCTAAGCTTAGATTCCAAACAACTTTTAAAAATAATAACAATTTCATAAAAGAATATTTTTGTTTTTTTGTGATTCTTCCAAAAGAATTTCTAATACTTGATGAAAAATAAGTTTTTATAAACCTTTTGTTTAAGAAAAATCATTTCTGGGCATGTTTATGAGTTTTTAAGAAACTTAATCTCTACATTTATTTCTTAGAAAATAATCTTTAGTTTAAGAAAACACTTCCTCATTTATTTTTGTTGAGACAAAAATCGTTATGTTCATGCATGAATATGAATCATATATTTATGGAAATGTAAAGAAACATAATAACTTGAAAGAATAAGCAATTAAAGGAATAAATCAAATATTGGGACCTTAGCTTCATCAAGGTACCCCGGGACTAAGAAAAGACTAGTCCCTAAAAGAAAAGAAAATGTTTTGACTTGATGAGGACAAGTCTAAGGCTAGAAAGACTAGTGTTAAAAACAACTTGAAATTAAATATATTGCAAGGAAGTAAATAAATTACAAGGAAAGTAAATAAATTGTAAGACAATGAGCTTATATGCTCAAAATAATATATATAGATATATTAGATAGTTATGAACATAAAGGAAACATAAAAGGGTTTAGATTATGAACAAAGTATGAACCTATTATTGCTTTCTTAACCTTCATGGTTTTAGAAAACACACACTAAGTCATACTAAGTAGATGAACATATGAAAATCTTGAAGGCATATTACCTAAAAGAAAGAAGAAGAAGAGAACTTCTTGTAAGGGACTTCTTGGAGGAATTTCGAGATAGATTTTAGTATAGTAATTTTAGTGTAGAAGAAGTGTGAAAGAAATGGAAGTATGAGGGGGTATTTATAGGAAAATGCGGGAGATATTTTGTGTTAATTAAATAAATGAAAAACAAAAAAAAAAATTGGAAAGAAAAAGAAGGGGGTCGGCACAAATCTTGGTGTAGGAGAGAGGAAAATTAATTTTTTTTTTGTCTTTTGATTAATTAAAAGTAAGAAATGAAAGATGTGAAATTATATTGGAAATGAAAATGTGTAAGAAATAGGTGTATGGGTTGTAAGAATAGGTTGTAAGAAAAAGTAGATATAGATGAATAGTGTAGAATAGTAATAAATAGTGTAATATAAAGTAGATATGACAATTTAAATACCGATACCAAGAAAATACGCGTATAAATGCGATATCTAATATTTTTGGCTACCGAAAAATTATGAATTTGATATTTTTGAAAATCTTATATTTTTACGAGCCTAACGGTATATTCGGAATATTTTTACTATTTCGAGCCCCGGGACACATTTTTCAAGAACTGTGTCCGATCGGTTCAAAGGACACTTGAATTTCAAAATTTTGATATTTTTATATAACCTATAGCTATTACGAATTATTATTGCTAATTATTCTAACTTCGTTTTCTAGGGCTAAAGAAAACGAGAATGCCGGATCTAGAATCTAGGTTTTGTACTAGCCTTTTGTTGACCTTTAGGGTTTCGATTAACTTTTAATTCTAAGATCAAACTTAAAATTAACCAAAAATTTTAGGGGTTTACATCATGTCATGTAACTTTACATGACCATAGTATGAGTTTTCAAAGACTAAGTGTTATGGAAGCTACACTATGTTCATGTGTTGTTCTTGTTCACGAAAAATCCATTTATATTGTTTTATTTTGTTCTTGTTATTATATCTAAGTATGATTATGTATCTATAAATATATATACATATTTTTTAGAGCATATAAGCTCACTTGCAATTTATTTATTTTCATGCAATGTAATTTATTTATTTATTCCATTGCAATTTATTTATTTCTTACTATTTTAAGACTAGCCTCTAGTCTTAGACTTGTCTTCATCAAGTCAAAACAAATTTTTCTTTCTTTCATTTTATTTTTCTTTTGAGACTAGCCTAGTTCTTAGTCCCGGGAACCTTGAAGAAGCTAAGACTCTCAATACTTAACTTTATTTATTATTTATGTTATTTTGCTTGCTATTATCTCTCATAAACCATGTTCATTAAGATTGTTGTCTAAATTTTTCAAGCTCTAAAAATAATTGATAAAAAGGAGATTTATCACTTAGGAATAAATTATATGAAATACAAAATCTATGGTTTAGCAAAAGTAAAAGTTATTCCTTTCCAAGTTTTAAAGAAGAACTCACCACAATTTTTGAAACTATTTTTGTTTTGAAAAGCCTTTCTATGTCACTTTGTTATTCAAAGAGAAAAATGATTTTTAATATAGAAATTGCTTTTATAAGAACCTAACATAACAAAAACCTTAGGAGCAAGAAGTAAGAATTTTCTAATTTAGATCTTTTCAAATAAATAGTTAAAGAAAGATTTTATAGAACATAAATGGGAAAAATAAGACTTAGAAGAAGAAGAAAATTTCTTTTTGAAAAGTCATAACAAGTCAATTATAAAGCAATTCTTTGAAAACAAAAAGAATCAAAATATTCATTTCAAAATAATTTCCAAAATGAATTTTTTGTAAACTATAGTTTTCTATCCTAATTTGACATGTTTTACTTAAGAAACATAAATGGACAACAAACACTTGAGCATGAATAAATATGAGCTAAGTAGCTATAAAAAGAGAATTTTTCAACTATATAGATAACTAAGTATTTATCAAACAAATTTTGAATGATTTAATATTTGAACCAGAATTATTTTTGAGTTGGAAAATTCATGGTGAATTTTGTCATCACTGTTTCGGAGCCTATATTATCTTGTTTGTTAAAAATAGTTTTAGAAATGGGTAGATCTTTTCGAGTAGGTAGAAATCGATATATTATATGCGCAATTATAAGTTAAAATGATCAAGTTATGGCCGTTTTAAATTGGAATTCTCCTTATACGAACTTTAACGTTCTCATGATATTGTTTTGTCAAAATTCAAGAAAATCATCAAGAAATACTCATCTTGGGTATTTTCTTTAGCTAGGTGATTCCGAGGAAGAATACCTATATCCAAAGACTATTTCGATTAAGTAGAGTATGTGAGCGACTCATCCGCTAGAGAAATCGTCGTCATAACATCGTAAGTTTATTTCCTTAAAATACTTTACTTGTTTGTACTTGTAATTTAGTTGCATTAGAATTAAGAAAATACAAATGGATATGTTTGTAAAGATAAATCTTTGAAAGAACCCTAAGAATAACGATGCCAGAATTGATTTAATGTTTGTTTTAATATAACACTTGATTTGTATGAAATTCCTTGATCACCTTAAATTTGATAATAATAATGTTGTGATGTCATTGTCACGCCCCAATGGGTACCCTAAACGTGACAGTCCGCCACACTCAATATTAAAGCTTAAGTATGACAACCTTAGTCATTTCCAAAAGCTTTTATATTAAGAGTAAGGCTTACTTTCACAATTTTAGAGGACCATATGTGAAATAATGAAGTTTAAGGAGATATAAAAACATATTAAGAAAAGAGGATTCACAATAATTATTTGTTCATGACAAAGGCTTTACAAACTTAAGGACAATTCCCTAAATTACTAATCTATTATATAAATATTTGCATGCTAATACTATGCTATACTTTATCCAGATTTCTAATGTTCAAAAGGGATTACCTGCCCGCATAGTCCACGTGGCCTTAACCATAAGTACGGGAACTGCAAAAGATAGCTATCGGGGTATAAGCTAATAGGCTTAGTGAGAACTATTTCCATAAATAACTTCTTGTAACAAGATTCAAATAAGTTGGTTAATCACACATATGTAATGCATCAAACACGTGGGCAATCAATCACATAGCTTTCCGGGAACTATATGTTGAATGGATTTACGCCCTCCATTCGGGTTTGGTGCTACTTATCCTCAAAACAAGTAGTTTTAATAGTAGAAAATTTAAGCTTGCGAGCACTCATCGCCAAGCATTCATTAAAAACTTTTAAACTTGCGAGCACTCATCGCCAAGTATTCCGAATCTACTTGTTTTGACCTTGCTTTCGGATCAACCGCCAAGCATATTCCATTAAGCCGCCAAGCAATCGCTTTCGGATCTTCCGCCAAGTGTTGCTTTCGACATGAGCTTACTATCCTTCTCACCCAAGGATAATAACCCAACCATGAAATGTGACTCACTTCATGGTATGCATGAGTTCATTAATTTAATAAGTCATAACATAATTATTTTCAACTTTATGGCGATCAAGGAATTTCACACAAATCAATGAAACTAAAACAATCACTTAGAACAATTCAGGCTTCGATATTCTTAGAATTCTTTCAAAGAATTATTTTACATGCATATCGGTTTATCTTTTCCTAACTCTAGTGCAACTAATTGACAAGCACAACAAGTGTAGCATTTAATGGAAATAAACTCACGATGCCATTGTCGTCTATTCCTCTAAGCGGATGAGTCGTTCACACACTCCACTTAATCGTAATAGTTTTCGGGGTGAAGAAATCCTTCCTCGGGATCACCTAACCAAAGAAAATACCCATAATGAGTTTTTCTTGAAGATTTTCTTGAATTTTGACAAAACAATGCCAAAGAACGTTAAAGTTCGTATGGAAGAATGTTCCAACTTAAAATGGCCATAACTTGGTCATTTTAACTCGAATCGCGCATATAATATACCGATTTCTATCTACTCGAAAAGATCTACCCATTTCTAAAATTATTTCCCACAAACAAAGCCATACAGGCTCCGAAAAAGTGGCGACAAAATTCACCACGGATTTTCAAGTAATAACAACTTTGGTTCAAGAAATCAAAATTTGTTTGATAAACACTTAGTTATCTATATAGTTGAAAAATTCTCTTTTTATAACTAAATAACTCATATTTAAGCATGCTCAAGTGTCTTGTTGTCCAAATTATTTTTCTTAGGTAAAACAACGTCGGGTTGAAGCTTTTTCGGAAATTGTTTTTTTGTAAATTTCTTTGAAAATGAATACCTTGTTTTCTTTATTTTCTAAAAACGTTTTATGTTGGTTTTATTTATCTTTTTCTAAGTGACCTTTGAAAATAAATTTTCTACTTTCTAAGTTATAATAATACTATATTCGAAGTTTTCTAGGAAATATGCTATTCTTCATTTTTCTTGTGTAAATTCCTTTGTTTACTTGTTTTGCAAAAATCATTACTCGATATTTCTCATTCTTTTTCTCATGTCTCATATTTTTCAAAAATAATCATCCATGCATGAAAATTTGTTTTCTTCATAAAAACAATGTGAAACAATTAAGGACTTTTTGTAGAAAACTAATTTCTATAATCTTATTAACTTCCACTTGTAATTTGAAAAGAAATAACTTTATTATTTTCAAACCATAAATTTTCTTTGCCTTTTTTTTTGCAAAGGTCTTTTACTTGAAATTTCCTTAGTCATTCATCTTCTTATAAAAAGAACCATTTTTGTATCAACAAGTATTTTCTTTTGGAAACAAGGTAGAATAACAAAAAAAGTTTCTAAATTCATAGTAAATTCTTTTTGTAACTTGAAAATGAATGAGTTTATTTTTGTTATCTTATATTTTTATGTTTCACATAAACTTATTCCTAAGTGACAAAAAGCCTTCTTTTATTTTAATTATCTTTAGAAAATAAAACTTTTGGACAACAATCCAAATGAACAAGATTATGAGAATAACAATAAACAAAATAACATAAAGCATAAATAATAAAGTCAAGTATTGGAGTCTTAGCTTTTTCAAGGCTCCCGGAACTAAGAAGTAACTAGTCCCAAAATGAAATAAAATGAAAGAAAGAAAACTTGTTTTGACTTGATGAGGACAAGTCTAAGACTAGAGACTAGTCTTAATTTCAACAAGAATTAGATAAATAAATTGCAATGGAAAAGTAAATAAATTGCTTTGCATGAAGTAAATAAATTGCTAGTGAGCTTATATTCTCTAAAGAATATGTATATATATATAGATACATTAACAATAATAAAACAACATAAACATAAATGGATTGACATGAACAAGAACAATACATGAACATAATGTAGTTTCCATAACTTGTAGTATTTGGAAACTCACACTATGGTCATGTAAAGTTACATGACATGAAGAAGAAGAAAGAAATACAAAGTGGTTACCTAAAGAAGATTTTGATATGGTTATGTGGTTATGGGTTTTTGTTGTTGGTGGAAGTTGTTGTGGAATTGTTTTGAGAGAGTTTTGAGATAATATTTTGAGAGAGTTTTGAGAGGAGGTTTTGGGAGTGTTTTGGTATGAATTTGTGGGTAGTGAATGTGTGAAAGAAGATGGGGGTATTTATAGGAAAATGTGGAGGGATTTTTGTGTGATTAAAATAAAGTAAAATTAAAACAAATTGAGGAAGAGGGGAAGGGGATAGGCGCCGGCCACTTTGAGAGGAGAGAGGGAGTGAATTTATTTTTTTGTATTTTGTTAAATAAAAGATGTAATATGTAAGGTAGATGTGATATAAAGTTATGGGAAAGGTAAAAAGTTAAGATTATAGGTTTTGTAGAGTGTAAGAGTAGGTGTAAGAAATAGTAGAGATAAAAGAATAGTGTAGAATAGTAATGAATAGTGTAATGTAAAATAGATATGACAATTAAAGTACCGGTAGTAAGAAAATACGCGTATAATAGCTATATCTGTTATTTTTACTTACCGAAAAATTATGAAACTGATATTTTTGGAAAACTTATATTTTTACGAGTCTAACGGTGTATTCGGAATATTTTTACTATTCCGGGCTTCCGGACACGTTTTTCGAGAACTGTGTTCGATCGGGTTCGAAGGACACCCGAATTTCGCGAAACTGAAACTTTTATAAAACCTATGGTTATTACGAATTATTTTAGCCAACTACCCCAACTTCGTTTTTCGGGGCCAAAGAAAACGGCAATGCCGGATTTAGATTGCTACGGTAAACTAGGGTTTTGTTTGAACTTCCGGTTTAGGGTTTTATGCTAAACCGGTTCCGAAATTTTAGGGGTTTACAGTCATAAATAAATGGGTTCATGCATACCATGAAGTGAGTCACATTGCATTGGGTTATTATCTTTAGGTGAGAAGGATTGTAGCTCAGGTTGAAAGCAACACTTGACAGAGTGACCAAAAGCGATTGCTTGGCGACATTAAGGAAATGCTTGGCAAAAGATCCAAAAGCAAGGCTCAATTCAAGTAGACTTCATATGCTTGGCGATATTGGTTGAAAGCATAAATCCTTTTAATAAAAACTACTTGTTTTGAGGTTACGTATCACTAAACCCGAATAGAGGGCGCAAATCCATTCAACATATAGTTCTTAGAAAATTATATGCTTTGTTTGCCTACGTTTATGTTGCATTCCATTTGTTTGATTAAACAACTTGTTTGAAATTTAATTACAAGAAGTTATTTATAGAAATAGTTCTCACTAAGCCTATTAATTTATACCCCTGTAGATATCTTTTGCAGTTCTCTTATTTGTGGTTGAGGCCACGAGGACCCTGCAGTCAGTTTTTTTTCAGCTAAGGAATTTCCTAAGATAAAGTTTAATAGATAGGATGTAGAAATACTCATATAATAGATTTGCGAATAAAGGAAATGTCCCTCAGTTTTGTAAGAACATTGTTATGAACAAAAGAATATTATGAATCCTCTTTTCTTAATGTATTATTATATCATTTTAAGCTTCATAATTCCATGTATGGTCCTCTAATATTATGAGAGCATGCCTTACACTTAATATCAAAGCTTGTAGGGATGGCTAAGGTTGTCATACTTAAGCTTCAATGTTTAGTGTGGCGGACTGTTACATTAGGGTACCCCTTGGGGCGTAACAACCTCTCTCTACATATACCATTTTATGCCTTCTCATTTACATTTTTGTTCTCTTTCTTCATTTTCACTTTTGGAAATTTTTACAAACCCTCTCTCTTTTTCTCTCTTGGCCGTGAGCCCCTCCATCACACATGCATTCATACACATTTTTTTTCTTCAAGTCCACTTGTCTTACAAGCTTAATAGGTACAGATCTATACACTATCACCATAAAACATGTAATGACAAGATCATTCATGTGTGGATTTACAAAAAAAAAAAATTCCCATGAGCTTCATGCTAGGGATATAAAATCACTAAAACATGATGATCAAGCCATCACAAGTTGTGGATCTTATGTTTTAAGCACATATTTTTTGTCATGATTATAATATATGTTCATATAGTGATGATCATATGTGGAAATCTTGCTAATAAATTGTTATCACAATAGTATACTTCATTTCATGCATTTGACATAATCATCACCCTAAGATCTAGCTTCTAAACATCCATCCTTTACATGTCATTTGAGATCTCATGCATTTATTTTGTTTAGAATGAATAAATGGCCATAAAGATTTTGTCTTATGTAAATAAAAGTTTTTTTAAGTTAGAATATTTATGAAGATGAGCCAAAAAGCTTAAGAACAAATTTTGTTTCATCAAAATAAACTTTTGTATTTTTGAATGGAAAAAGAACTAATTTTTGAAAACCTATTTTTCAACTATAAAACATGAGTTTTATGTGAAAAATGAATGGCTTATGGAATAGGTATCAATAGGAGATGATTTTGATAAGTTAACGGTAGATCTACTAAGAGAAATTTGTCAAACAAGAAATATTTACAAGATAGAAAATTGGGTCTTATGTTAGTTACATGAAATTCGTAACTAGGAAAAGATGGTGTGTAAACACCTATTTTTCAAACCAAAAATGGAAGTTTTACTAAGGAAATGGAATCCTTAGGGGATAGGATTAGTGGAGCCTTAATTTTTTAAAGTATTAAATGAGTTTTCTTAAAGAAATCACCTCAAAATCATTTTTTTCAAAATTCGGATCTAGGAATAGCCCATATTTAAACATTTGTTTACAAAGTGTAAAATGAGGATTTTTATTGAAAAATGAAGACCTTAAGGAATAGATATAGTAAAGACTTAATTTTAGAAAGAATAAATAAATTTTATTCAGGAAATTTTCTAAAACAAGTGTGACTTATCAAGAACACAAAACTAGTCTTGCTAAGTTAGGTATTCATGACATCTTGTAAACTAGAAGCTTTCTAAAAATACTCTTCTAATAGAATATCATCAAGAACATACATATAAGAAGCTCATAACATACCATTAATGATAGTAACTTGTTAATATTGCATGCATATTTGGCATGGATAGTAGAAGCATCATAAGTCTTCACAAACGCAATTTCGAAAATGGATGTTTAGCTACTGATCAAAACTTTTCGAGACTTAAAGTTTTCAAAACTGAGATATTATATTAGAATTAGATAGATCTTTTGAAGTACATAGGAAAGGTATATAATTTACGAAATTCCGAGTTTAAATGACCAAGTTATGGCCATTTTAGGTTGGAATTTCCATTAATGACGAGAATTACGAACTTAATAGTTTTTATGAAATAAAATGGATTAGATATGAGTTGAAATACTCATTTGGGTATTTCTTTCATTTAGGCGACTTGGATCTTGAGAAATCTTTATCACCAGACTATTATTACTAAGAGACCAACGACCTATGGCAGAGTGAGTATTACTTCCTAATTTCATTCCTTAATTGTGTTTGTAGTGATTAGTTGTACTAGAATATGAGGTAAAAGATAAAAATAGATTTGCATGATGGGAATTATGGGGGATTATGTATGCTAGTTGATGAGTTGAGAAATTGTATTAAGAATATCTGAATCAGGTGGTTAACTTATGTTTGTTTAAGATATTATAGGATTGATTGTTTGCGAGATTGGTTGATCACCTAAAAATTGGTATTAATAATTATTCGGATTGATAATTAACATGGACATAAACACTTCATGATAGGGATGGAGCATTAGCATATGTTGGTTACCCGTGATCCATAAACGGCTAAAAGTTGGTTGATTATGATCCATAAACGACATAAATGAGTTGGTTGATCATGATCTATAAACGACAAAAGTTGGTTACTTATGATCCATAATTGACACATTAATTCAATAGTAGTACCATAGTATTCGTTAATCTGCTAATCCCGAATGGAGAGCGTAAATCCTTTCACATATGATTTACGGCTGATCATATGTCTTGATTGTTCATGTTGTTGATGCATTCCATATAGTTGAATAAATAACTTGATTGAATGATTTGTTATAAATGTCTTTATGGAAGTATTCACTTACTAAGCTAGTGTAACTTATGCCCCCACAGCTTTTTCTTATTGTAGTTTTCATATATTTGGCTAAGGTTGAGGCATTTTACTGAGCAGGTACAAGAAATAGGAGTTTCTTTTAGAAGTTTGTGTTCAATTTTGTATAGACTTCCATAGGAAACCCTAATATTTACTGGATGACTTTAAAAGACCACTTTTAAACTTAATATTTTTTTATGGGGGAATGCCCCTAGATTTTTTTTTTTTTTTGTAATTGATTATGTGGACTCATGGTTTATATTATGATTCTAATAGTATGTCAAATTAAACTATTTATCTCCATTGATTCATGTATTCTATTGTCGTAAAGGTACACCTTGTATCTATACGAGACTTTGGAATGATTATGATAGTAATTTCTAAGTCTTATATAGCATGTGGCGAACTGTTATGTTTATATTACCCTATGGGGCATGACATAAACTCATATGATATGCATGATTTTAGTGATATTGCTCCAATAATGATTTTTCATGAAACAATTTATTCAGAAGTTTGAAAAGTAAAGTTTACTATTATCTTTTTTTTGAGTTGTTGAAAGAAAACTTAAATTTTTAATTTGTTACAAGTAAGTATCTAATTATTATGACTGTGATTTTTATACTTTCTTCACTTAATAAACATGAATTCACTCCTTAAAACTTGATTCTTTAAGCTATATACTGACTTTATTTTTAAGTGGATTTTAAACTAGTGAGTTGATTTTAAACTTGGCTTGAAAATTTTGTTTTGTTCCTAGTTTTTTTCCAATTGCTGGCATAAGTCACATAATTAAGTTTTTAAGAAAATTTTTCATATCAAATAATTATCAATATTAAAAATTTATGATAACTTATTTTAACATGTTGAAAAGAATTAAGTTTAATCATATTCCTAAGTCTTAGTGAAAATTTCTCCTAAGTGTTGAAAATCATTTCTCTAGAGTGTAAACCTCGGAAATTTTCCACAATAGTATACGACTCTAAAATAGAAAGTATGCAATAGTCAATAGACTTAGATACTAATAAAAGTCTAAGAATAGATTAATGCATGGAATTTGGTTAGATAAGGATTTTGAAATCGAATAAAGAACTTCTTTAAATATGATTAATACCAAAAACGAGATTTCGTATCTCGAATGAATAATTCAAGATATGATTAAAAGGAAATCTAAAATTCAAAACTGAAACTTGTTATACAAATAGATATAAATAGAAAAATATAAATATAGAAATTAAATGATTGCTTTTAAACTCAATAATGATTTGAGATTAGAACAATGTGTAGTAATGAGCTTATGTTTAGATTTAAACCCTAAATCTAAGATTCCTAGATAGTATTAAAAGCTACTAATATGATTTCATGATAGGTATCAAAACTAAAGATTTATATATAGATTAGCCTCTATATCAAGTGCAATATTAAGTAATTAGTTAACTACGCTTATAGATAGAAAACAATAACCTAAAGATAAACCGTTAGGATTATAAATACACAACGAGAACATAAACTGTTGTATAGCTCAAGATCTAAACTCCAAATAAATAATTGAATTACACTTTTGTTCTAATTAGGGTTTTCTTAAGCTATTGGAGCTTGAAACAAAAATTGACCTAATGAGCTTAGGAAATCTTAATCGCGAAGGATAAAATTCTACAAATAATTAATCATGTAAATATAAAACTTAAAATTGTATTGTTTGATAATCTAAGTAATTTTGTAGATTCCTATACACATATTTTTGTATAAAAACTCTCAAATACTAGCTAAATTATACCCGTATAGCTTGGTAAAATATCCTAAAACTAAGTTAAATAATTAACTAATATTTATATATATATGTATTCGGTGGAGATTTCGGCTACAAGATTGTCTTGGAAGACTTGGTGGACAATGAAGAAGAAGGGTTGAAATTTTACTTCAATCATGCACAATAGTCAACAAAATCAGCCCTAAAGACCAATCAAAGATTGCCAAGTAAGCACCTCATTAATGACCATGAAAACAACAGATCAAACATAGCTAAATGACGAGAAAATTCGTATCAAATGCGGAGGAAAGTGAAGCAGCCACAAGCTTCTTCTTCTTCATATATATATATATATATAATATATACTTTTAAGACCCTTAATGAACAAACAACAACCTTAACTACTCCTATGTAGCAGCTAAAACAACCTAAAAACAGAAATCAAACCGCTCGAATCATCCAAGTTTGAATCAGAAGAAAAACAATACAACAAATACTTGGAAACGAGTTCAAAGGTGAGTTAATGTAATTCGAATGGTTTTCTTTTAAATCTAAAGATTAGAAATGACTTTTGATAATCATGGGAACATAACTAATACAAACACAAGCTTCAAATTCCATCAGATCGGCTCAACTAAGGTAAAAATCCAAAACCCTTATTGTATTCTATTAAGATCGAAATCTAAGGGTATATGTTTGTAGAAGTAGAGGTGTGTACGGTACGGTTCGGTTCGATTTGCATCTCGAACCAAACCGCATCATAATTTATGGTTCGGTTTTTCTTTTAAATTCGAACCTAACTATACGGTTCGGTTCGTAATTTTTTCAAACCGAAAAAAACGGTCCGATACTGTTCTATTTGCGGTTCGAACCGTTTTTTCATAAAATAAAAAATATATTCTATCGAAAAAGTTCAATTACATATTTCTTATCACTAATGCAAATATAAATAATAATATTTAAAATTAATCATTTATCAAATAAACATGTAAAACTTATAGGAAGAAAAAGATTGCATACATTATAAAATTATAACTATGACTAGTCTCATTTTTTTAAATTATCTTGAACTATAATGATATACTAGACTTTATCTCAATATAAGACATAAAATGTAATTCGTTGTATGCTTCTAACTAACATATTACCAATTATATAAATCAATAAGTAACTAAATAATGGAACTAGATTAATTAGTAAGACAAATGGAAAAGAAATATGCAGAAGTTAGAATACTAGAGGTTAAAATCTAAAATCTATCTTATTTATAGATAACATAACAATTAAAACATATTATAAAAAATCTAATTTTATTATAATGAATAACACATATCTAAGTAAAAAAATTTTACAACAATTAATTTTTTAAGTTAGAATACTAGAGTTTAAATTCTAAAATCTATCTTACTTATAGATAACATAACAATTGAAACATATTGTGAAAAATCTAATTTTATTCTAATGACTAACACATATCTAAGTAAAAATTTTTAAAAATAATTAATTTATTTAAAAAAATTAATTATTTTAAAATTTGTGACATAGATATGTACCATTAATAAAACAATTAAGAGTAAAAATAATATGTTTTATTTTTTTAATATATAAAACAGTTCGGTTCGGTTCGAACCATAGGGTTCGGTTCATGGTCCTGAACCGAACCGCAAACTGTTTGCTCTTCAATAAATCGAACCGTGAACCGTACAGTTTAAAAAAAGAACCGAAATTTCAGTTCGGTTCGGTTCAAGGTTCGGTCGGTTTTTTTGCACAGCCCCTGTTTAGAAGTATTAGGAGTTGTTGTATGTGTATATTTAAGATATAGAAACACTTAGGAATGGTTTAGAAATGTTTTTAACGTGGAATATTTAAGAAATATAAAGTGGATCATCGAGCAAGATGATGAACAGTGCTAACACTGTCCATAAGCCGACAGTGTAGACGTTCAACGACGACGGCTTACAAGGATAGACCGGCGGTGTAGAGACGGCTTCCACTGAACAGAAGCTACCAATAAAAATTATTTTTACGTAAAAATAAACGAAGGTTGGACACCTGGGATTCTAAGCCGGCAGCATAGGGTCCGGCGTACGTTGAAAGCCGACAGCTTTCAAGCCAATGTAACCGATAAGAGATAATTTGCAAAACAAAATGAACGCCAGCACCTGGGCTTCAAAGCCGGCGGCTTTGAGTCGGCGCACACCCATATTTATTCTACGGAAGCTTGTTTTGATAAGAACAAAATATATATATATACATAATATATATACACACACAATAAGCCTCCTAAACATATATTATATATACGATATATAGAACTTATTAAGAAGACAACTAGATACAAACATTTAGAATAAATTTATGTATTATTTAATATTCTTAAAACCCTAGAATTAGAAAAATATAAGTGTTAATAAAAGTTATAAATAATCAAATATTTGTTTAAATAGATAAAATAGGTAAGAATGGAAATTGAAATAAGCTAAATTTATAAATAATGTGACTTCCAAAAATAACAAAATAATTATATGATAAAAATAAGTGAGAACACGATGACATTAAGTAATAATAATAAATATGATTTTCTATATTGAGTTCAGTATAGAATAACATAAAAGGAGTATTAGTCACTACAAAACTTGATAAATATCAAGTTTAGGACACTAGCCACATATAGGAATTTAGCTATATAATTTATATTATATTGATGAATACTTTATTCATCTTAATAGGTGATTTTGGTACTCTAGAAGATCTTCCAGTTGATTATTACGATTAAGTCAGTATGAGCAGGTGAGTAGTTCAGTCATATTGTATTGTTTATGCTTGTAAATAGTTGAATATATAATACAAAGACAATCAAATGAATGTTTTGTTGGAAGTATGTTGTGATTTGATTGTATGATTATTAATCTATCATTACAAAAGTGATAATACAATGATTTGAGGTTGTGAAGTAATATGATGATGTTTGTGTGTAATGTATGATCACCATGAAATTGAATAAGAACTATTGACTTAATAAAATAATCTGGTCATGCATTGCATATACTGCATTATTGCATATAAAGATGGTGACAGCCTGCTGCGTATTAATATTTCGGTTATCTGTTAACGTTTGGTTTTTCTAAAGTATTAGTTCTTCCAAGGTTTTCTTTATTCCATTGGTTATACGGGAACTAAGTGGTAATGAAAAACGCCACTCGTAGTATCACTTTGAAATGATTAATACTTAGGGAGTTTCTAAGGTGGATACAGGAAATGGTCAGTTAAATTTATTATATTTAAAGTGATAACCCTAAAACGAGAAATCGTTAATTTTCCTGTAAACTTAGTCTCTCCTAGGCAGATGGGTCATGAGTTAATTGTTCTTTAACCCTAAAAAAAAGGGTGTAAATCTTTTTCCTTGTTTGGATTCTAGATTATCCAAGCTTGTATCTGTACATATAATTGAGTGCTTGCATTACATATGATTTGCTAATAAGTCGTGTGATGTATAATATGTCTGGTTATTCACTAAGCCATGGTTTCGCTCATACTCTAACAGTCTTTTCAGGTTTACTCTACGACCTTGGTTAGTCACTTCCAGGAACATGGCTCTGGTAAGAGCTTAGGAGCTGGAAGTCTATGGTTATACATGACAATTTATGGTTATGTGTTCTTAGAATAGATTAGTTAGTGCTAATGTATCAGTTGTGAACTATAAGGAGATCACTTGGTTTGTAATAGTTCTGTAATGTTTATGATTAAAATAGTAGTTATTTTCCAATTTATTTCTTATATGTATTTATCATTTCTTATCAAGCAACTAAAAGATCCTATTGTTTTGAAAACCTGTCATTCTCGGAAGGTAATCTAGTAATAGTATTCAAGTGAGACTTGTCTACTTCTACTAGGGTATCCTTGGGGCATGACAGAATTGAGTTGGTATCAGAGCATGGTTGCTAGTATAACAAAAATAAATATGTGAAAGAATTACATTTAGTGAATGTAGTAAGTTTAGATTTAATTAGCACCCTCTAGTAATAGTCGGGTAGTTATGGATAGAGTATATTGCACAATTAGGAATAAAATATGTGTGATTATTATTAATCATGCAAATTTTGTTGTGTGCAGACTAATCCTGCTACATGTCATATTAGATGGGAGATATTTAGTACGCAGGAAGAGGAGACCCTGACAGACTACCGGCGCAGATTGCGAGTCCTAGTAGAGGACTTGTATTTATGTGGGATTACTAAAACCCTAGAGGAGATTCTCAGCACCTAGAAGAGAGGATTACATCCTTTATTTAAAGGATGGTTATTTTTGATGGAGCGGGCTTTTCTAGATAATGGATCAACTATAGAGACGCTCTATAGATTTTAGAGTTTAGGTATCTATTGGGAGAGGAGCAGTTTATGCTCATGATATTAGACATGATCATACTTGGGTGAGAGATGATACAGCTTATGATGATGATCAGATGCTTGCATAGGTTAGCAGGTGCAATCCTTCCAGACACATCTTGATGAGGAAACCTCCTATTATACCTAAGATAGCAGGTGAGTTCCAGCGTCCTTCTTCTATGTAGGATAGAGTGATATAGGAGACGATTCAGACTACAATTCATAAAAGAAGTGTAACCACGGAATTGCTGGATGAAAGAGAAGGAAAAAGACGAAGGATTGAGGCAGAAAAGTATGTCTTTGATTATAATTATGCCAGATGGATTGGGACAGCACATAGAGGATGGATTGAGAGAGATATACCACCTAGTTCTGAGAGTGAGCTGAGGCCTGCACCCAGAGGTATTCGGGTGATGGATACAGACTTGATTCTGGCACCCCCAGGAGATAGAGACACAAGGATCGATATTGGTGACAGCAGTTCTGAGGGAGAGGATGATTACCCTCATATAGCTCCTCAGGAGAAGGGCAAGGGTTGCCTTTATCCTAGTCCTTGAGTCTGGTCTAGTATTATATGATGACGATGCATGTATTATCTATTTCTGATGACATGATAGGACGACATCAATAGACTTTTGATGATATACATATGATATATAGGGCAATGTACATGCATCTTTTGATGACCATAGAGGTAAAAGCTAGGTATAGTGTTAGTGCCATTTTTTATATGTACATAATGCACTAACCTTGAAAAGCTTATGTGTATTTTGGTCATGTATATATATATGAATGACTTTGATGTCTTTTAGTAAAGATGAAATATGATCTAATCTAAATAACATTTTTAATGTTAATAGAATGCCAAGAGGAAGAAATAGAAGTAGAAACGCCAAGATTTCTGGAAATCCACCAATAAATGCTCATGCATCATCTCAAAATCGACTAGAGGATGTTTTACAAAGTCTCCAACAAAAAAATGTATTGATTATGCAAGCTTTGCAAAATATCCAAGCAACAAATGTAGCACCACCTGTTGGGGCACCAACAATGCCTTCACCAACTTCTAGAGGAAATGAAAGGCATACTACACCGGTTTAATTTCAAGAAAATGGACCAGTGAACCCTAATGAATCTACTGCAGAGGTGCAAGGACCTCCTCGATATGAACAAGAATTGCCACCACCACCACCTTTACGTCCTCAGAGGAATTTATTGCCAGAATTCATTAAATGTAACAGATACTTTGAAGGATTATCGGGAAAGCCAGAAGAAGCTGAGGACTGGCTCGCTTAGATTGAACGATCCTTTGATGTTTTCCAAATACCTGAAGCTCTGAGAGTATCATATGGAACTTATCTATTAAGATTGAGAGCAAGAATATGGTGGAACTCAAAACAAAGAAGTTTGTCACAACTGGTTACTTGGAAAGTATTCAGATGAGAATTTTTTAAAGAATATTTCCCAGGCAGTCTAAAAGCAAAATATAGCACTAACCTGATGAATTTGACACAAGGAAATAAGACCATTGATGAGTATGAACATGAGTTTAATCGGTTGTTACAGTTTGCTCCAAATGCTTATCGAGACAGTGATGAGCTAAAGAGACACACTTTCATGGCTGGATTAGAACCTCATTTTCAGAGAAGACTTGCTGAATTTGAAGTCGATAACTTTGCAGCTATGATAGAAAAAGCTCGAATCATTGAACGAGCAAGGAAGTATGAAATTGAGAGGTATAAGAAGAAAGGAACCATTTTCGGGAAAAGAATGTATGATGGTTCTATGGCGAGTTCTGTACCTAAGAAGGTTAAATTCTTCAAACCTTTTAATGTGAACAAAGGAGGAGTAATTGGGAAGAGTAATATTACATGCTGGAAGTGTAAGGGTTTTCATTATCCAAGGGATTGTCCACAATTGCAACACAAATGTTATTATTGTGGGGATAGTGGGCACATGGCAAATAATTGTCCAAAAAGAAAAATTACAACTTGTTATGTATGTAACAAAGTTGGGTATATATCAACTAACTGTCCATAGAAAGTGAGTGCAGTAGTTGGACCTTCACAGCCTAAAGGAATGATTGGAGTTGTAGGATCAAAAAATGGAAACACCAATACTAGTAAAGCTGGTACAACAGCCAGAATCTTTGCTATGTATGGAAATCCTGTGGAGAACGTAGAGATGGAGGAGGAAGATGAAGAAAATTTTTGGGAAGAAGTTGGCCCTGAAGAATATGGACTCATTGCAGGTATGTAGTTACATAATTGTTTATCTAAATTTATTAGACACAATCACAAGTGAATGATCAATAGAAGTCCTTATGAATTGAGAATAATGTGAATTTAATAATTGATACATAGGATCAATCCAAGTAGGGGATCAGACTGCGTATGTATTGTTTGACAAGGGAGCAACGCATTCTTTCATAAATACCGGGTTAGCAAGACGTATAAGATTACCAACCGAAAGCATGAGTATTGAATTAAGAGTTACTATGCCAACTGGAGACTTAGTGGTAACACGGGAAATGATAAAGAGTTGCCCATTAAAGATTGGAAATCAAGAATCAATTACTGATTTAATCATGATAGATCTGCAAAATATGATATTATTTTGGGTATGGTTTGGTTAACTGCAATAAAAGAAAAAGTTAATTGCCATCTCAAAATGGTATGTTTTGTCAATAACCAAGGAGAAAGAAGGGAGTATAGGGGTGAGATACTCAAAGGAGTTGGAAATAGGATAACAGCAATTGAAGTGGAAAATGAAGAAGATATGGAGTTAAACGAGTGTATTCTTGGAGCAACCAAAGGTGAATCCAAAGTATTGGATATTCATACTATCTGAACAATATGTGAATACCCGGATATATTTCCAGACGAATTACTGGGATTATCCCCACACAGAGAAGTGGAATTTTCAATTGATTTGATACATGGAATAGAACCAGTATCAAAAGCTCCTTATCGCATGGTACCTATGGAATTAAAAGAATCAAAGGTGCAATTACAAGAATTGTTGGATAAAACATTTATCAAACCTAGCGTTTCACCTTGGGGAGCACCAGTATTGTTTGTGAAGCAGAAAGATGGTTCAATGAGACTCTGTATTGACTATAGAGAATTAAACAGAGTGACTATCAAGAACAAATATCCTTTACCCAGAATTGATGATCTCTTTGATCAGTTGAGAGGAGCAAAGGTATTTTCTCGAATTGATTTAAAGTCAGGATATCATCAAATCCGAATTAAAGCAGAGGATGTACCAAAGACTGCATTCCAAACTAGGTATGGTCATTATGAATTTTTGGTTATGCCATTTGGACTAACTAATGCACCTGCAGTTTTCATGGACCTGATGAATCATATCTTTAGACCATTGTTGGATATTTATGTGATTGTTTTCATAGATGATATACTTGCATATTCGTCTACTGAAGAACAACATGATGATAACTTGAGAAGTGTGTTACAGATACTAAGGGACAATAAGCTGTATGCCAAATTGTCTAAATGTGGATTTTGGCTTAGAAGTATATCATTCCTTGGACATATTATTTCTGGAGAAGGAATATCGGTTGATCTCGCAAAAGTTAAAGCTATTATGGAATGGAAAGACCTGAAACTGTTACGGAAGTTAGGAGTTTCTTGGGATTGGTAGGATATTATCGAAAATTTGTGAAAGACTTCTCAAGAATTGCACGGACCCTGACACAATTGACCAGGAAGAATGAGAAATTTGAGTGGATGATCAAAATGAACAAAGTTTCCAAGAACTGAAGAAGAAGTTAATATCAGCACCAATATTGGTTCTGCCCAATGACAAGGATTTGTACACTGTCTACAGTGATGCATCCAGAAATGGTTTAGGATGTGTGTTAATGCAAAATGGAAAGGTAATAGCATATGCTTCTCGACAATTGAAACCGCATGAGATGTATTACCCCACTGATGATCTAGAACTAGCTGCTATTGTTTTTGCACTCAAGATTTGGCGTCACTACTTGTATGGATAGAAATGTGAGATATATACTGATCACAAAAGTTTGAAGTATATATTTACACAAAAAGAGTTGAACATGAGACAAAGACGATGGTTGGAATTGATTAAAGATTATGATCTTACCATTAATTACCATCCTGGTAAAGTGAATGCCATGGTTGATGCATTGAGCCGAAAGAGTTATGGAGAAGTAGCCTCAATATTGACGGAACAGAAAGAGCTCATCAAGGAATTTGAGAGATTAAACTTAGAATTTTCAATGCAAGCTTTGGAAGCTAAATTGGGAAACCTAATTTTGGAACCTACTTTACTTCAACGGATTAAGGAGGCTCAGAGAGGATATTGAAATCCAAGAGATTAAACAAGGAATATCCCAAGAAAAGTACAAGGATTTTCATGTGGATGAAGAAGAGGTGTTAAGAATGAATAAAAGATTATGTGTGCCAATGATGAAAACTTAAGGAAGGAATTAATGCATGAAGCACGTTATTCTGGATATTCTATACACCCAGGAGAAACAAAGACATACCAAGAGCTGAAAAGTGCATATTGGTGGAATGGAATGAAAAAGGATATTGTAGAATTTGTTGCTAAATGTGATGTGTGTCAAAGGATAAAAGCTAAACACCAAAAACCAGGCAAGTTGTTGAAACCATTGCCAATTCCCGAATGGAAATGGGATCAAATTTCCATGGATTTTGTGTGCTCATTACCTAAGAAAAATGCGGGTCTTGATGCTGTTTGGGTTATTGTGGATAGACTCACGAAATCAGCTCATTTCTTGCCAATTAACATGACATATCCTTAGAAAAATTGGCACGAATATATTTGAAAGAGATTGTGAGATTACATGGCGTACCTGTTAGTATAGTATCAGATCGAGATTCACGATTTGTTTCTAGATTTTGGTAAGGATCACAAAAAGCTTTGGGAGCCCAATTAAAATTTAGTATAGTCTATCATCCTCAAACTGATGGACAAACAGAAAGGACCATTCAGACACTGAAGGATATGTTAAGAGCATGTATTATGGAGTTCAAAGGAAATTGGGACTAACATTTACCACTATTGGAATTTGCATACAACAACAGTTACCATTCAAGTATAAGAATGCCACTTTATGAAGCCTTATATGGTAGAAAGTGTCGGTCATCATTATTCTGGGATAACTTGGAGAAAGCATTGGTTGGACTTGAATTGGTTCAGGAAACAATTGAGAAGGTTTCAGTAATAAAGCAAAGAATGAAAGTAGCACAAGATAGACAAAAGAGTTGGGTAGACTTGAAGAGAAGAGAATTGGAATTTAGTGAAGGAAAACACGTATACTTAAAGATAAGTCCAATCAAAAGTCTTCATGGTAGACAAACAAAAGGCAAATTAAGTCCTAGATATATAGGACCATTTGAGATATTAGAACAAGTTAGGAATTTGGCATACCTTCTTGCATGGCCACCCAATTTGTCTGGTATACATAATGTTTTCCATGTATCAGTTCTAAGGAAATATGTACCAAATCCAGATAAGATAGTTGAGTTGGAACCAATCGATTTGAAGGAGAATTTAACAAACGAAAAGCATCCAGTTAGAATATTGGACCGGAAAGTGCAAGTTCTTAGGAATAAAGAAATTCACTATGTCAAAATATTGTGGGATCTCTAAACCGAAGAGATTACTTGGGAATTAGAAGAGGAGATCAAGAAAAACTATCCACATTTGCTTGAGAGTTCAGGTATGTGCTCAAGCTTTGAGGACAAAGCTTATTTTGGGGGGGGGGGGGGGGGGGGGGGTGAATGTAAACCTCGGAAGTTTTCCACATTAGTATACGACTCTAAAATAGAAAGTATGCAATAGTTAATAGACTTAGATACTAATAAAAGTCTAAGAATAGATCAATGCATGGAATTTGGTTAGATAAAGATTTTGAAATCGAATAAAGAACTTCTTTAACTCTGATTGATAACAAAAACGAGATTTCATATCTTGAATGAATAATTCAAGATATGATTAAAAGGAAATCTAAAATTCAAAACCGAAACTTGTTATACAAATAGATTTAAATAGAAAATTTTAAATATAGAGATTAAATGATTGCTTTTGAACTCAACAATGATTTAAGATTTGAACAATGTGTAGTAATGAGCTTATGCTTAGATTTAAACCCTAAATCTAAGATTCTAGATAGTATTAAAAGCTACTAATAAGATTTCATGATAGGTATCAAAACTAAAGATTTATATATAGATTAGCCTCTATATCAAGTGCGATATTAAGTAATTAGTTAACTACGCTTATAGATAGAAAACAATAACCTAAAGATAAACCGTTAAGATTATAAATACACAACAAGAACATAAACTGTTGTATAACTCAAGATCTAAACTCCAAATAAATAATTGAATTACACTTTTGTTCTAATTAGGGTTTTCTTAAGCTATTGGAGCCTAAAATAAAAATTGACCTAATGAGCTTAGGAAATCTTAATCGCGGAAGATAAAATTCTACAAATAATTAATCATGTAAATATAAAACTTAAAATTGTATTGTTTGATAATCTAAGTAATTTTGTAGAATCTTATACACATATTTTTGTATAAAAACTCTCAAATACTAGCTAAATTATACCCGTATAACTTGGTAAAATATCCTAAAACTAAGTTAAATAATTAACTAATATTTATATATATATATATGTATTCGGTGGAGATTTCGGTTGCAAGATTATCTTGGAAGACTTGGTGGACAATGAAGAAGAAGGGCCGAAATTTTGCTTCAATCATGCTCAATAGTCAACAAAATCAACCCTAAAGACCAATCAAAGATTGCCAAGTAAGCACCTCATTAATGACCATGAAAACAACAGATCAAACATAGCTAAATGACGAGAAAATTCGTATCAAATGCGGAGGAAAGTGAAGCAGCCGCAAGCTTCTTCTTCTTCCTATATATATATATATATATATATATACTTTTAAGACCTTTAATGAATAAACAAACAACCTTAACTTTTCTCCAACTTTCCAAAATGAAACTACTCCTAAGTAGCAGCTAAAACAACCCAAAAACAGAAATCAAACCACTCGAATCATCCAAGTCCGAATCAGAAGAAAAACTATACAAAAAATACTTAGAAACGAGTTAAAGGTGAGTTAATGTAATTCGAATGGTTTTCTTTTAAATCTAAAGATTAGAAATGACTTTTGTTGATTCTCTCAATATCTAAGAGTTTTGATGATAACAAAATACTCAATGAACTAACCACTCTATTAGTGTGCAGAATTATATTCAGAATTTTATACAGAATTTTGGTAAAGTTGTTGAGCAAATATATAAGATTGAATGATATTAAATCTTGGGCATAAACAAGTTAGACAAGAGTTGTTATACGATATGAGGATTTCGGATGATAAGAAAAAGGTACACAGAATGTTTTTCAGAAGGATACTTAGGGTATAAAACAATCCCAGAAACACAGAACCTTTCACAGAACCTTTGGGAGAAACTCAAAGCAACCATTCTGAATTGAAGATAGTTTCCAGAAACACATAAGTTGTTACAAACTTTTTAAGAAACTTCAGCTGTAATTCTGAGATAAAGATGGTTACTGTTTATCTTCTCAAACAAGATCTACGTTTATTTATGAAAAAGATCAATAATTTTGAAGACTTAGCTCCGAGATAATAAGTATATTCGGACAGTATACTTATTAGTTTCACTAAAGTTGGATTATCCTAGGGGATCAAATAAACTATCGGATTGATTATTTTTCTATCAAAGAAAGTTTCTGGAAATAAAAAAACAGAAGCTACAGTTGATTAACGATAAGATGATTTGAAGTTAGAATAGTTATGTTTTCTGATTTTTCTCTTGATAGAAACAAATACAAGTTGGATAATTTTAAGAAAAACAAAATAAGAACAATGTTATCCTTAAGTAGATAACACATGAAGATCACGGTGAAGACCGTGATATCAGCAATCAGCAACAACTCTCTAGATTTATCTACAAGATCAACTTTATCAGAAGTTTTCAAACAGAAAACAAGTGGATCATCTGAGATCACGAAATTCAAGTAGATCTTATCTTACTTCAGCATTCAAATTCAAATCTGGAACTAAAGAAAAAGAACGAGATTATCTCTCGAAGAATATCAGTGCGGTTGATAAAACAAATTAAGGATAAGAAGGCACAGATTTTCATCCGAGATTTTTGGGATATTTATCTTATCTCAAGCACAACAAGTTCAGAACGTTAGAATAACATGAGAAGCGAACAGAGTTAAAAAAGAAGTGTGAGACGCAGAACTTGATACAGAAAAAAAGAAAAACAAAAACTGAGAGTTGATTGGACTTTGACCAAGAAATATCAAGATTTGAAAAAGCACACTTTCTTTTCTATTTCCATGTGCATAATTGTAACAATTATTATTGCAATCTTTACATTTGTCTTTTAATTAATTGAAGTAACTTGTTGTTGTCTTCAAGTGAATTAGTTCAATTTCTAGTTTAAGCTCTGTAGATCGATTGAGGCTAGAAGATAGCTGTGAGAATCGAGCAGAGAGAATTGTACAAGCTAGTAATTGTTTTTATTGGATATAGTGAAACAAACCCAAAGGATATCGGGATCCCCGTCTTAGAGCTGGAAGAGTGGACTGATGCACAAGGCGAAACCACTATAAATATCTGTCTGATCTTCTTATCCCTTCTCTATTTATATTTCCATAGTTTATTTTATTACTGTTTAATTGTTCATATTGTTCTCTTAACTTAAAATCAAAGGGGATTGTTTTTAAAAGACAAAAATTTTAATTTTCTAAAATAATCAATTCAACCCCCCATTTTCGGGACCAACAATTGGTATCAAAGCAGGACTCTTTTTAAATTGAGTGATCCAAACAAATGGCTGAGAACAATATTGCAATTAATAGAGCTCCATATTTTGATGGTTCAAATTATCTTTATTGGAAAATGTGAATGACAACCTATATCAAAGCTAATGACTATGCTTCTTGGCAGGTGATACAATTTGGAGACAACCCAATAGCAATATCGGATGATGCAAGTTTCACGGATGAAGAGCTAAAGTTGATTGAGAAGAACAATAAGGCTAAGAATCTCTTACTCACAACCATAGCTCCTTCTGAATTTTATCTAATTTCCTCCTGTGAAACAGCAAAGGAAATTTGGGATACTCTTTCAAAAACTTATGAAGGAACAGACACAATTAAGGAAACAAAAATCAATTCATTACTTCAACGTTATGAATTATTTAAAATTAAGTCTGATGAGAAAATTAAAGATTCTTTTAATAGATTCACTGCTATTACTAATGAGCTAACCTCACTTGGAAAGAAATTAGATGATTCTGATCTTGTCAGGAAAATACTTCGAATCTTGCCAAAATCATGGGATGCCAAAAAGACAGCTATAGAAGAAGCTCAAGATTTAAATAAGCTGACACTTAGTCAGTTAAGGGAAAAGCTGATGGCATACGAGTCACATCATGATAAAACTGAAGAACCAGAAAATAGTTCAAAGGCAATAGCTTTCAAAGCTAAAAGAGTTGTTGAATCTGATTCAGAAGAGGATAGTGATGACGAAAACATTAACATGCTTACAAGGAGATTCAACAAATTCTTGACAAAAAAGAAAGGTAAAAAGTTCAAAAGTTTCAATAGATCTAACAAATTTGATGCAGGAAAAAGCTGTAAGGACAAAGAAGAAAAGAAAGAGAAGAAAGAAATTGTGTGCTATGAATGTAAAAAACCAGGACATATTAATATGAGTGCCCTATTTTAATCAAAAAGATTGAAAAGTTCAAGAAGAAAAGTCGAGCAATGATGGCAACTTGGAGCGATTTGGATGAGTCAGAAGCTGAACCAGAAGTTATAAGTGATAATGAAGAAGAAGCAAACCTGTCTCATGGCTACTTCTGAGGTAACTTCTGAAACTGATGATGAATCAATTGAAGATGATATGATTGCTGAAATGGAAAAACTTTTAAAAGCTCTTAAGAAAGCTGATTTAAAAATTGCTAAATTTGATAATGAGATAAAATCATTAAAGAATGAAAAAGACGCATTAAAGCAAACCAATTCCTTGCTTGCCGATGAAAATGATATCTTGAAGAAAATGAAAAGTTTTTTAAGGATAATGAAAAGCTAAGAAAAGATAATAATTTGCTAAAAGATGAAACAAGTGTTTGAAAGTAAAAATTGATGAATTATCGAATTCAATAAAGAATACGTTCAATAAGTTCAATGAAAGTGAAGAAAAGCTAAAAATGTTGATTTCATCACAAAGATTGTCATGTGAAAAGCATGGTTTAGGGTATAATTATGGTTTAAATTCAAATACATCTAAGAAAACTATATTTGTGAGAGCTAAATCAATTGTAAATGCGGAATCAAGTGTTAAAAAGATTGATTATAAAGCAATACGTGGAAAAGGAAAGTACGTTCGAAAATCCAGAATGAATTCCAGAAGCGATTTTAAAAGAAAACATTCTTATGGAAATCATATCAGAAGATATTCCAGAAGCTATTACAGAAGTTATCCGAGACAAAATAGTTGGAGACAAGCAAACAACAGGTATTGGAATAATAAGAATAACATATATACATGTTTCTGTTGTAATAAGATTGGTCACATAGAAAAGTATTGTTATTATAAAAGAAACAAGCTCAGTATTCAGCAAGTAAAACAAAGGGATGAAACGAGCTTGTCTTTCAAAGGACCCAAACTTGTTTGGGTTCCTAAAAAGGTTTAACCCTTTTATTTTTGCAGGAACATGAAGCTAAAATCAATGAAACATGGTATCTTGATAGTGGATGTTCTTGACATATGACAGGAAATGCTTCATTGTTCAATAACATAACATGGGAAGAAAAAGGATATGTAAAATTTGGAGATGACGGTAGAGGTAAAATTATTGCAACTGGAAATATTGGTATGTCACCTCATACTATAGAAAATGTTTATTTAGTAAAAGGCTTGAAACATAACATATTGAGTATCAGTCAGTTATGTGATAAAGGATATAAAATGGTTTTTGAAAAAGATAAATGCTTTGCATTTAGCAAAAATGGTATAAAATTATTTGAAGGTTTTAGAAAGAAAAACATATATTTGATAAGACCAAATAAAATGGAGGATGCATGTTGCTTGTTATCTATAAATGATCAGATCTTTGTTTGGCATAAACGTTTAGGACATGTTAATTTTAATCAATTAGAAAAATTATCAAAAAAGAATATAATAAGAGGTTTACCTAAAATAAGTATTAAACAGGATGTGAAATGTGATACATGTTTAAAAAATAAAATGGTATCTGTTACTCATAAAACTAAAAATGTGATAACCACTAAAAGACCTCTTGAGTTGTTGCATCTTGGTTTGTTTGGGCCTACTAGAACTCTTAGTATGGGTGGATGTAAATATGGATTTGTTGTTGTTGTTGATGACTATTCGAGATATACTTGGGTTATGTTTTTAAGACATAAAAAGGACACATTTGATTCCTTTCAAAAATTTTCAAAACAAATACAAAATGAAAAGGGAGTTTCCATAATTAGCTTACAAACTGATCATGGAACAGAGTTTCAAAATTCAGATTTTATAAATTTTTGTGAAGAACATGGGATATCTCATAACTTCTCAGCTCCATATACTCCTCAACAAAATGGAGTTGTAGAACGCAAAAATAGAACTATACAAGAAATGACTAGATCTATATTAAATGAAAGTGGTGTTGCTGAGTATTTTTGGGCAGAAGCTGTGTCTACAGCTTGCTATATTATTAATCGAGTATATATTCGGCCCATGAAAACAAAGACTGCTTATGAATTGTTTCGAGGTAAGAAACCTACTGTTTCATATTTTTCATGCTTTTGGATCCAAATGTTTTGTAAAAAGAAATGTTCACAATCTTGGTAAGTTTGATGAAAGATCTGAAGAGGCAATATTTTTAGGATATTGTTTAAATAGTCGTGCTTATCGTGTATATAACAAATCCTCAAAAATTGTTGAAGAATCAATTAATGTTAAGTTTGATGAAGATGTTGATTTCTCTCAATAAGGATTTTGATGATAACAAAAAGTGTTAAGTGTTTACTAACAAGTTTATTGAATGTGTAGTAAGTAAGTATTGTGAAATTGTCTGAACAAAAGAATACAAAATAGAAAGTAATTCAGAAAGTATTCAGAAAGATTTTCAAGGGATTTAGCGTTTTCAGAAACTTATTCAGAAAGCGTTCAGAATGATTTTTCAAGGGATTTAGAGTTTTCAGAAACTCATTCAGAAAGAAAATCACATGTTATGAAGATCTTTATATTTATCAGAAGGAATTTCAGAAACTAATTCTAGAGACATGCAAGATTCACGATCAAAATTAAAGAACGGATCTATTTCAAATTATATTTGAAGACCCAGCACCAAAGTGAATGTATTTGGGAAATACATTCAATTATGTCCCACAAAGTTGGTTAATTATCCAAAGGGGATTCAAATCATTTGAATTAAAGTTGAATTTTTTCAAATTATTACCAGATGGATTGAGGAAGCACCAAACGAATAAATAGTGTCAGATATTCCATATTAAGATTCATTTTGGACATCATCAGAAGGATATGATATTAAAAGACGTCAAGGACAAGTTTATCCACAAATCAATTGAATTTAATTTTTAAATGTCAAAAGCGTTATTTGCTATTTCCGTGGAAGATAAAGATGCAACCAGAAATATTGTTTTCAAGTTTATCTACAACAACAAAGGCTGATTCAAATTAGAACGTTAGAAGAAGATTTACATCCGAAATTCAAAAGATCGGAACCAGCAAGAAATATGGGATTCATATCTATCCCAAGCTGAAGGAAGAGGAAGAATGAACAGTAGTCTATCCGATTTTATTGGAAAATATCTGGAACTAATTCCTTTCAAGACATTGAAGGCAAAGAATAAATATCCGAAGATCAGAAGGGAGAATATAGATCGAACAAGCAATCTGATATTGAATACAAAGCAATTCTGATTATTCGAGCAAATACTGTTTCACATATTTTTCTTTGTACTGAAATTAGAGGATACATTTTATTTAATTCCTCAAATTGATTTGTTATTACATCTTGTGAGAGTGAGAGTTACAAGTAGGCTCAGTAGATTGATTGAAGCTTGTGGAAGCTAGGAGGATCAAGCTGAGTGCATATTGTAGCCAAGTGCTTTGGCAAAAGACAACTTGTAACTTGTTGTTTTTGGATAGTGGAACATACCGGTAAAGACAACCGGATCCCCGGCTTGGTGCTGGAAGAGAGGACTGACGCTCAAGGCGGAACCTCTATAAATTACTTTGCACTCTTCTAAACTCTATCTCTTTAATTTTCGTGCATAATTTTTTGTTTATATATGATATAACTTGAATGCAGAAACTATTTCAGAGAGTGTTGATCATAGCTCAGAAATTAAATCAGGAACTAACATCTGGGAATTTTCTTTGATATAAACTTCACGAGTTTAGATATTTTTGTTCTCTTTTAAATTTCAACTAACGAAATTGTTTATTGATTTTGTCTTCTTTCAAGTGAAAATAAAAAGCCATTTTAATCATTTAATCAAGTTTGTGAATTTTGAAAAGAATTCAAAAATTATCAGTTACATAGTATAACCAATTCACACCCCAACCGCGCCCCCCCCCCCCCCCCCAATTATACTTTGGGACCAACAGAAGATACAAATGATGATGAGTCAAATGAAGAAAAGGATCTCAATCCTAAAACAGAACCTAGTACAGAACCTATATCTGAAGTATCTAACCTTCCGGAAAAGAAGACAGAAGCAAGAACAGAAGGTAGTTCAGAAATTGTAAGATCTGAACCAAAAACTTCTAAAGGTTGGAAATAGAAGTCTGCTCATCCATTGAACAAATAATTGGTAATATACAAACTGGTGTCCAAACACGAGGTAAGTTACAAGAATTTGAAAATCATTTTGCTATGTTATCTGAAATTGAACCTAATAATATTGAAGAAGCCTTAAATGATAATAGTTGGATTGATGCCATGCAAGACGAATTAAATCAATTTCAAAGAAACAATGTATGGAATCTTGTACCTAAACCTGAAGGAAAATCTGTAATTGGAACTAAGTGGGTATTTAAAAACAAATTAGATGAAAACGGAAAAATAAGTAGAAATAAAGCAAGATTAGTAGCTAAAGGATATTCACAAGAAGAAGGAATTGACTTTGATGAAACATATGCACATGTAGCTAGATTAGAAGCAATTCGTTTAATGCTTGCATATGCATGTTTAAAAAATTTTAAAGTTTTTCAAATGGATGTAAAAAGTGCATTCTTAAATGGATTTATAAAAGAAGAAGTATATGTTGAACAACCCCCTGGTTTTGAAGATCCTATTAAACCAAATTATGTCTTTAAATTAAATAAAGCTTTGTATGGTTTAAAACAAGCTCCAAGGGCTTAGTATGAAAGATTAAGTCTGTTTTTAATTTCAAAAGGTTTTCAAAGAGAAACAGGTTAACACAACATTGTTCTTAAAAACTTATGAACAAGATATTTTGGTTATGCAAATATATGTAGATGATATTATATTTGGTTCTACTAATGAAATATACTGTCAAGATTTTGCAAAGAATATGTAGGCAGAATTTGAAATGCCAATGATGGGAGAGTTGACATTGTTTCTTGGACTACAAATAAAACAAACAAAAGAAGGAATTTTCATACATCAAGAAAAATATACTAAACAAAGTCTAAAGAAATTTGGGTATGAAGGATGTAAAGGAGCTGCAACTCCCATGAGTACTTCAACAAGGTTAGATTCTGATTCTAATGAGAAAAAGGTAAATGAAAAGTTATATAGAAGTCTCATTGGCTCTTTATTGTATTTAACTGCATCTAGACCTGATATTCTCTTCAATGTGTGTTTATGTGCTAGATTTCAAAGTGCACCAACAGAAACACATTTGATAGCTGTTAAAAGAATTTTCAAGTACTTGATAAATACCTCAAAATTGGGCATTTGGTATCCCAAAAATCAAAATATTGATTTAATAGGATATTCAGATGCAGATTATGCTGGTTGTAAAATTGATAGAAAAAGCACATCTGATACTTGTCAATTTTTAGGTGACAAATTAGTTTCCTGGTCTTCTAAGAAACAAAATTCTATTGCCTTATCTACAGCTGAAGCAGAATATGTTTCTATTGGTAATTGTTGTGCATAAATACTTTGGATAAAACAACAGTTAAAAGATTATGGCTTATTTTTACAAAAATATACCTATTAAATGTGATAATACAAGTGCAATAAATCTAACAAAAAATCCAGTGTGTCATTCTATATCTAAGCACATTGAAATTCAGCATCATTTTATTCGTGATCATGTAATAAATGATAATATTGTTGTTGAATTTGTACCATCAGATATGCAATTAGTTGATATTTTTACAAAACCGCTTGAAAAATTGAATTTTGAATTTATAAGGAATGAAATTGGATTTGTAATCCTTTTTATTGAAAATGATATTCATAATAAATTAGTATCTTAAATTTTATTCACTGACAAATGATAATCGAAGATTCTTAATAAAAAGGAAGAGGAGACATTAATTGTTTGCAAACTTCAGTAAGGGAACTCGTAATTTTTTTTTTTTTGGCGCTCAAGGTTCTGTCCTTTCATCTTCTCAATACTATGTCTTCTTAAGTGTCATCCTCACTTGGTTCTTCATAATTTCTCCTTTTCATTTCAAGAAAACCCTAAGAAACCCTTGCTGCGAACTCTTTGTTCAACATGGCTCCTCGCAAATCTCAACGTATCACCAACAAAAAATTTAAAACCGTAACATCCAAAGATCCTATCTCTATTCAAGATACATAATCCTCCGAATCTCAACAAACCCTCTCTCAATCAATTTCATCATCTAGGGTTCGTGAAGAACGAACTAAAAACAAACACGAATTTGGACAGTATTCTCCACTGTCTAAAGAAACAGCGAAAAAGAAAAAATCCAAGGAAAATGTGTCACAAAGTTCTGACCCAGAACCTATGTCAGAACCTGTGATGAAGGTCAAGAAAGTGAAAACTTCCAAAGTTTCCTCCAAGAAAAGGAAAGACGTACCTTCACCGTCAAAGGAACAGACTCCATCCAAAAGGAGCAAGTGTAAGCCCCGGAAAATTTCAATAAATAATTTCAAGATGAACTTCGAAAATAAAACCTAAAAATCACTCCATATTAAAACCGAATTTCAATAAGTCTAATCCACGTACGAATTCAGAAACTTCTTAATCTTGAGAAAATGAAAATCTTTAAACAATAAAATAAGAACTCAGTGGTCTTCAAATTCAAAACCACAACGTACGAGAAATTCCATATTTAACTCCGACTTATAAAAACGAGTAATATAAAGCTCAAAAACAAATTATTAAAAAGCAAATAACGATTGACTTTCAAAAATATAACTCAATTCGAGAATTCCGAAAACATTAAGAGATATTAAATACTTACAAAAATAAAATTTAAAATAAATTTCTCAAATTAAATATGTTGTATAAGCATAAATATCAGTTTCCAAATTAGCAAAGGTCTAAACCGGAAAATCACCTGGAAACCCTGACTGGAATACAATAGTGTAAATCCGGCAATCTAGCGCCCCTAACCTAAGGGCCGAGATGTAGTTTAAATATGTAGAATAGCTCATATTAATATGAGTTTGTTTCAAAATATCAGATTGGTAAATTTTTGACCTATTTCGAACCCGTTCGGATACAGACTTTCGAAAAGCGTGTCCCGGGGCTCGAGATATCAAAAATATACCAATGGCATCGTTAGACTCGTAATTTCATAAGATTTTTAAATATATCAGTTATATAATTTTTTGCGTTATAAAAGTTACAATTATAATCTTTTTATCGTATTTCCATTATTACCGGTAATTTATTAGTCTTTTGCACTATTCATTTTTATTTCATTACAAAATTCTATTATTCTTATAAAGTCTTATATTTTTAGATAAATATTTTATATTTTATAGAAAATTTTGTTTTTCTAAAATTTAGTTCGTTTCGGGTCTTTACGGGACCAGATCTGTTTAAGACCCGATATTAAAAACAAAATAAGATAATTTAATAATTGAAAAATATTTTTATTTTTATACAATATTTTTTTTGAATTTTTTGGGTTATAAAAATATTATTTATAGCCCATATTCACGTATTTTGATCATACCGGCAACATATTTGTTAAAATACTAAAATAATTCAAATAATTATTTAATTTTAATTATGAAAAATCTGCTACAATTATTTGGAATAATTTTTCTAATTTTATTTTATTAAAAAAGTACCTTTACAACCCATACCTTCAAGTACACCTTACACATATTACTTTCTTTTCACTTCAATCTTTCTACACAATATTCCATACTTCATGGCAGAATTTTTGACCCATCTTTGCTGCCATTGTCCTTTTATTTAATCCTAATTTGACTAAAATAATTATTTTCCACTCCTTAAAGAAGCTACACATACACATTTATTACACAAATTAATTTCAAGTCAAAATTCAATAAAACTCTCTCTCTCCTCTCTCCCATTTTCACGTGCAGCTTGCCCCTCTTTGGCTGCCCTTGTTTTATTTTTTTTTCCTCATTTAATACACTCATTTTTCTCTCTCTTTCATTTACTCATTTTCCCTTTTTCATTCTTTAGCCTTTTCTCTCTCGTTTTCCTCTCTTTTCTTCTTCTTCTTGTTCTTATTTCTTCAACAAAACAAGCTGTCCCCAATTCATTCTTGAGCTCCACCCATATTTCTTGAAAATTTTTAAGCAAATCTTCATCTCAAAGCCTCCATAGGTGATATAGGTAAAGTGTAATGAAGGTTTCATGCATCAAATGACCTTCCATAGGCTTAAAAGCTTAGGATGATGATGCCAATAATGAAACACTCCTTTTCTCTACTTTTATTATCTTGTATTTCAATTATTTTCTTGTTTAAAGTTGATATATTTTGTAGATCTAAATTTTTGTAAATTTGATTTTCGTTTATGTCATGGATCTTGTTATTTAAGTTGTTATATTTGTTATTTCTTATGATTTATGCATAGATCCATCATCCACATGTGTTCATGCATTTAAAACTAGTTTAGAAAACTAGATCTAGACTTTTGAGTTCATAAAATGCATTAGACTTTGTCTTATGTTCATGGATGACTTGTAGTAGCATGATAATAGTAGGAATGTTTTAGAAAACTCAAGATCTATTTTATTTTCAACAAAAATCATTTTTGAAAATTCGGATGAAAATGGAACCATATTTAGAAAAGTTGTTTTTCAACTTCAAAATGTGTATTTTCATTTAAAATGAAGGGCATAGGGTATAGATAACATAAATGAAAGATTTTGATGAGCAAAGTTTAGATCTATGAGTTTAAAGTTTATTTTCATGGGTTTCATCTAGGTGTATGTTCATATTATGTGTAGATCTTAGTTTTGAACTTGAACAAAAGTAGTGAAATTCGTATTTTGGCAAGACCAATATTTAAAAACCGTTTTCCAAGTATCAAAATATAACTTTTACTTAAGAAAATGAAGGCTTAATCTATGTATATCATCAACACTTCTTTTTACAATAATCAAAAGTGATTTTCAAAAGTTATTTTCAAAATAAAAATTCTATTTTCGGATTTTGGCCAAGGCCTATTTTAAAAACATGTTTACCAACTCAAAAATGAAGTTTTTATTTAAGAAATGAAAGGCTCTTAGGATAGGATATGTAAGGAATGGATTTTCATGAGCTTAGATAGATTTTATCAAAAGATATAACCAAAAATGAATTTTGTAAATTCGGATCCCAACCAAGACCAATTTTTAGAACCCATGTATCAACTCCAAAACTCATGTTTTATGTGAAAAAATGAAGTATATAGATAATAGATATCATTAAGTAATGATTTTTACAAGTTAAAATGAATTTAGGCATGAGTAAGGTGTTGAACAAGTAATGGAATTAAAATGAAAAATTTTGAGTTAGTGATTAATTGTCAAATTCGTAATTTGAGATGATGCATAAGTAATCACTTAGTATTTGAGCTAAAATTGCAAGTTTTATGTGTTAAATGAAGCCCTTAGGTAATTGATATAGTAAAGCCTTAAATTTTAATGCTTTAAACAAGTTTTCCCCAAATGAATCATTCAAAAAGTGGATTTTCTAAAATTCGGATTTTTAAGTAAATCATATTAGAAAGCATATTTACAAAGTGTAAAATGGAAATTTGTATATAAAAATGAAGGTCATAAGTAATATATATAATGAAGACTCAATTTTAACAAAAATAATTATATTTTCTTAAGTAATAAATCCAAAACAAATGGAAATGATCAAAGTTAGAAAACTAGATTTTTCAAAAAGTAGTTATAGTTGAAGTCTTGCAAAATAAAGAGTTCCAAAATTTTCTTTTACCAAAAATCATCAAGACCATTCATACATGAAACTCATTTCATGCCATTCATGTTAGGAAATCACTCATATTGCATGTATGGCTAATTTATATAATAAAAACATTACCAACATTTACAAAACTATATTTCGGAATCGGAAACCGTTACTGATCAGATCTGATCCCTCTGTTCTGAGACCTAAATGTTATCAAACTTAAATATGATATTAGAATTAGATAGATCTTTCGAAGTAGATAGAAATCTAATTTGCGAGATTCCGAGTCAATATGACCAAGTTATGGACGTTTTAAGTTGGAATTCCCGCTTAGGACGAGAATTACGAATTTGATAGTTCGTATAAAATCGTTTGGATTAGTTTGAGTTGAAATACTTATTAGAGTATTTCTTCCTTGTTAGGTGATGCCGAATTCGATGATTCCCTACCCCCGGATTATTATTACTAGAAGACCGGTGATCTAATGGCCAAGTGAGTTTTCTCCTTGTTTTGTTACCTTGATTGTGCTTGTAGTTAGTTGCATTAGAATTATAGGAACAAGATAAAAATCGATATGAATGGGGACGGGATATATGATAAGACTGTGATGAATGTATGCCAAAGAATGCTAAAGCATATCGAAACCACAATTTGATTGGATAACTGTACCGTTCATATTATTTCTGTTATATGTGTGATATTGGTTGGTCACTCTAAAGAATGTATAAATATTGTTGACCTAAGCAAATATTAAATTGGTCATGCACCGCATCAAACATATTGCATTGGTAGCATGCTACTCCTACGCAGGTCGATCGGTATGGTCCGTGGTTGCCTCGTTTGGATAACGAGTCCGGTGCCAGAGCTCATTCAGGGGTACTAAGGCGCATGTGGATGCATTCTTGGATGAGCCTAGCCGAGTTGAGTGCTAAGAGCCGAGGGCTTGGGGACTAGATACGGTCGTGTAGACTCAATGCCATTCCTAACCCAAGATACGGAGGGCATAAATCCGTTCTGCGTGTGGGTTCCGGATACCCATGCATAATTGCTTGCTCACGTATTTGTTCATGCATAGCATATGATTGATTATAACTTGATTGTTATGGTATGGAATTAAGGGAATTCTCACTAAGCTAGTGTAGCTTATACCCCTATGGTTGTTTAAATGAACAGGTTATCTCAAGAATGCAAAGTGGGGACTGAATTGGTTTGAAGTCATCAGCTAGTTTTATGATTTGTCTTGTAATGGTTTATGTAGGGAAGTCTGTGGATGAATGTAATCGAAGTTGAATGATTGTATTTTGAAGTATAGTGATTTGTATCTGAAGTATAGTAAATTTGTATTTCCTTTACATTGTTACTCAATTGTATCAACATAAAATGTATCATTCCGATGTGTCTCCTTTATGTGTTAGACGCCTTGTACATAGTATGGAAGCCTTTGCGTGATTGAGGTGATCATTCCTAGGCTTTAATATTGTGTACGGCGGACTGCCACGTTTAGAGTACCCTTCGGGGTGTGACAGCAAGACAGTCAAGGAACCTGAGAAAAAATGTCCATATAAGAAGGTAAAAATCCATGACTGTGCCTTTATTGATTTTGAATATTTTAAGAGGAATGGATTTTACTGGAATAAATGGCTAGATAATGTTGGTTGTCGGAAGTTATGTAATCTGACTGGAGATGTAATTGGAGAAATGATAGAGGAATTTTATAGGAATTTGAGGTATGTTGATTCTAGGAGCTTGAAGTCAAGAGTTCAAGATGTGAACATAACAATTTCACGTGATGATCTAATTAAATGTTTTGGTTTGAAAGATTTTCATGATGATAATAATGTTGTTTCTTTGAGAAGAAATGATATTTATCTGAGAATAAATGGAAACGTAGGACAGTTTCCAGATGATGATGTGTTTGTATATGAGTTTGAACTAGTCGTTAGAATGCTCCACAAAATTGTGCGAGAATGTATTCTTCCACGCAAAGGGAGTTCTACGACAGTAACAAAAGATGATGGATTGATTATCCTGAGTATGATGCAGAAGGTTAAGATAGACTTAGCCAAGAGAATTTCGAAAAGAATTTGGAAGGAAAGGAGTACAGGGTATATGGGAATGTTCTTATGGAAATATTCAAATATAAAGGAATTTCCTTTCCTAAGAAAATAAAATTTCCTATAGGTCTAAAAAGAATTGGAGAGAAAAGCATGCATCACATGCAAATTAGACCTTATAAGAAATTCTGGTATGCTGTTGATGGTGCAATTTACTTGCACAAGAAACATAGGAAAGAAATTAACTGGGACAAGGTTAAGGCAACAGTTGAGGGGGAGCAAAAACCAATGCCAGAAGCTTCTCCAGAAGTATCATTGGATGAGGGAAACGATCAAGGAAAGCACAGGGCTAGTAAAGAACCAATGAAAAAGAAGGAAAAGAAAAGATATAAGCCTATGACTGGTGCAAAATTTAGATAAGGGAAAGTTTGCAAATAGATTCTTCCTCGGACAGTGAAGATTCTTTTCCAGAGGGTCCAAGAGAAGCATCTTCTTTTCAATCTAAAGATGCTGGCAGCCTCTCTTAAGTCTTTCAAAAAGGACTTTACAAAATTTATTTCTTCAGAGATCAAGACTCAGATATCCTCTTTGCAACAATCCCAACCTCCACCATCAAGGATGCCTTCTGATTCAGCACGTTCATTCTGTCAATCTTCACCACCTGAGCAAGAACCTGTTCCAGAAGCTGTCACGACTGACACTTCAATTGATCATGGTTCTCCTCGATCTAGACATCCCTATGAACCCACTCCTCCAAACTTAAGCCGGCAGTGTAGACGTTTAATGCCGGTGGCTTATAAGGATAGGTTGGCGGTGTAGAGATGGCTTCCACTGAACAGAAGCTACGTAAAAATTATTTTCACGTAAAAATAAACGAAGGCCGGACACCTAGGATTCTAAGCCAGCGGCGTAGGGTCCGGCGTACGTTGAAAGCCGACAACTTTCAAGCCGGTGTAACCGATAAGAAATAATTTGCAAAACAAAATAAACGTCGCACTTGGGTTTCAAAACCAGCGGCTTTGAGTCGGCGTATACCCATATTTATTCTACGGAAGCTTGTTTTGATAAGAACTGAATATATATATACAATAAGCCTTCTAAACATATATTATATATATACGATAATATATAACTTATTAAGAAGACAACTAGATACAAACATTTAGAATAAATTTATGTATTATTTAATAATTCTTAAAACCCTAGAATTAGAGAAAAATATTAAGTGTTAATAAAAGATATAAATAATCAAATATTTGTTCTAAATAGATAAAATAGGTAAGAATGGAAATTGAAATAAGCTAAATTTATCAATAATGTGACTTCCAAAAATAACAAAATAATTATATGAGATAAATTAGGAGAAACACGATGACACTAAGTAATAATAAATAAATATGATTTTCTATATTGAGTTCAGTATAGAATAACATAAAAGGAGTATTAGTCACTACAAAACTTGAAAAATATCAAGTTTAGGACACTAGCCGCATACAGGAATTTAGCTATATAATTTATATTATATTGATGAATACTTTATTCATCTTAATAGGTGACTTTGATACTCTAGAAGATCTTCCATTCGATTATTACGATTAAGTCAGTATGAGCAGGTGAGTAATTCAGTCATATTGTACTGTTTGTGCTTGTAAATAGTTGAATATATAATACAAAGGCAATCAAATGAATGTTTTGTTGGAAGTATGTTGTGATTTGATTGTATGATTATTAATCTATCATTACAAAAGTTTTAATACAATGATTTGAGGTTGAGAAGTAATATGATGATGTTTGTGTGTAATGTATGATCACCATGAAATTGAATAAGAACTATTGACTTAATAAAATAATATGGTCATGCATTGCACGTACTGCATTATTGCATATAAAGATGGGTGACAGCCTGCTACGTATTAATATTTTGGTTCTCTGTTAACGCTTGGTTTTTCTAAAGTGTTAGCTCTTCCAAGGTTTTCTTTGTTCTGTTGGTTCTATGGGAACTAAGTGGTAATGAAGAATGCCGCCTATAGTATCACTTTGAAATGATTAATACTTAGGGAGTTTCTAAGGTGGATACAGGAAATGGTCAGTTAAATTTATTATATTTAAAGTGATAACCCTAAAAAGAGAAATCGTTGATTTTCTTGTAAACTTAGTCTCTCCTAGGCAGGTGGGTCATGAGGTAATTGTTCTTTAACCCTGAAAAAGAGGGCGTAATTCTTTTTCCCTATTTGGACTCTAGATCATCCAAGCTTGTATCTGTACATATGATTGAGTTCTTGCATTACATATGATTTGCTAATAACTTGTGTGATGTATAATATGTTGGTTATTCACTGAGCCATGGTTTCGCTCATACTCCAACAGTCTTTTTAGGTTTACTCTACGACCCTGGTTAGTCACTTCTAGGAACATGGTTCTGGTAAGAGCTTCGGGAGCTGGAAGTCTATGGTTATACATGGGAATTTATGGTTATGTTTTCTTAGAATAGATTAGTTAGTGCTAATGTATCAGTTGTGAACTATAAGGAGACCACTTGGTTTGTAATAGTTCTATAATGTTTATGATTAAAATAGTAGTTATTTGCTAATTTATTTCTTACATGTATTTATCATTTCTTATCAAGCAACTAAAAGATCTTGTTGTTTTGAAAACCTGTCATTCTCTGAAGGTAATCTAGTAATAGTATTCAAGTGAGACTTGTCTACTTCTACTAGGATACCCTCGGGGCGTGACATCGAGAGTTTAGTGCTATTTTTATATGAAAAAAGAACTCTTTTTATCATTTTTAAATTTTTATTAAAACAACAACGTTGCCCTGTAATCATGCATGAATATAAATTTTGTAGCTATTTAAGAGATGAAAATAAACTCATGTAGAAGATAAAAGAGATAGTAAATCAAATAAGCATATAAGAACAAAAATATGAAGTCTTAGCTTATTATCAAGACTTTTCGGAACTTAGAAATGGACAAGTTCCATAAAAATACGAAAACATAAATAAACCTTAAAGAAAAGAAAAAGGAAGAAAAAGTAGAAGTCTTGGATTTTTATTCAAGTTTTCTGGAGCCTTAGAAATGGACAACCCCATAAAGAAAAGCAAGATAATAATAAGAAAATGTAAACCCCGGTTTTCTTAGTAACCAAGTAGACTTCGGAAAACGGAATTCAAAACCCTAAACTAGATTATTTTGCGCCTGAGAGAGAGAAACTTAAGAACCTTGGATTCGACTTTCCTTCGATTTCAACTAAAGAACTTTGGTAAAATAAATTACTATGTATTATTGTTCTAAAGTATATTTCAAACCATAAAAGGATCTGATTTCGAAAAATTTTCTATTCCGGGCCTTCCCGAGATCCATTACGAAAAAGCGAGCCTCGGAATTTGAGATTTGAAAAATATTCCGGAATACTCTTTAGAACCGAAATTTAATAGGGATTTCAAAAATATAATTTTTATAATTTTTCGATTTATAAAATATATAGATATAGCCATTTTTCTTGTATTTTCTTTATCATCGATAAAGTAATTGTCTTGTTTACTATTCACAAGCACAAGCCGATACCCTACTACACTCACTAGCTACTCCCTACTCTTACATCCTTACAAACACTCAATTACATTTTCTTTTCCAAGGATAATTGTCTCTTAAAAATTATTACATTTAAGACTTATTATTACATAAATTATTAAACAAAACAAATTCAACTTCTCGCCTCTTTTTCCCATTCTTGAAGCAACGCACCACCCCCACCCCCCCTCTTTTATGCCTCAATTTTTTTATTTTTCTTATTTATTATAATAAAAAAAACCCTAATTCAAACTACTATATACACTCTTTTATAATTCTCTCTCTTCATTCATTTCATTTGTTTCAAAAATTACACAAACTCTCTCTATTTTCTCCTCTCTTGCCATGACCCACTTGGAGCGCGCGCACACACACACACACACATGCACACATAAAAGTTCAATGTCTTCTTCATTTCCCACTCATTTTAAGCTTTAGGTGATGGATCTTTAACTTTTCTACATTAAACCTTATAATGGCAAGACCATTCATGAGTGTTTTCATATTTAAGTCCCCATGAGCTCTTGCTAGGGATAAGAAAATACTACTGCATGAATATCAAGCCATTACAAGAGTAGATCTTATGTTTAAATGTGTTTTTATCTAATGATCTTCATGCTCATGCATATAATAGTAGAGTAGAGTAGAGATCTTACATAGAAATCTATATTCATGTTTTCAAACTCCATTTCATGTATCATAAGTAGTAGATCTAGCATTTAAATGCTCATATCATACTTGACATTCATGATCTCATAGATATTTTGTGTTTTAGTGCATTAATGATCATAAAGGCCTTTGTCTTGTGTATATAAATGTTGTAGTTAGTAGATCTTTAAATGGTTGAGACAAGAAACCTAAAAATGATTTTTTTTTTTTTTGTTTGAAATGTTCAAAAGAAAATTCGGATGACTTCAAGACCATGCATTAAAAAACCTTTTATCAACTCCAAAACTTGTGTTTTATATGAAAAATGAAGAGTATAGGTAATAGATATCATCTAATGATGATTTTTATAAGTTGAAATGAGATTTGCTAGGAAAGAATTGCAAAACAAAGAGTAGAAATAAGATAGGAAATTTTTGAGTTGCTAATCAATTTAAGAAATTCGTAATTTTGGAGTAATGTCATGAAAACACCTATTTTCCAAACTCAAAATGAAAGTTTTAATTAAGAAATGAAGTCCTTAAGGGATAGGTATAATAGAGCCTTAAATTTTAAAGTATTAAACAAGGTTTTCTCAAAGAAATCACTTAAAAACTAATTTTAAAAATTCAGATTTTGGAATAACCTCTATTTGAAAACAGGTTTACAAAGTATAAAATGGAAATTTTCATGTAGACATGAAGGTCCTAAGTAATAGATATAATGAATACTCAATTTTAGCAAGGATAACTAGATTTTCTTAAGAAATAATTCCAAAACAAAAGGAAATAATCAAAGTTAGGAAACTAGTTTTCTTAAAAGTAAGTATTCATGGAGTCTTACGAAATAAAGAGTTCTAAATTTTTTTTTTAGTAAATATCATCAAGATCATGCATACATCAAGCTCATAACATGTCATTCATGATAGGAAATCATCAATATTACATGCATAGTTGATCAATACATAGAAACCATTACAAACATTCACAAAACTATTTTTCGGAATTAAAATTTGCTACTAATCAGAATTGATCAGAATATTTCATGACTCAAACATTTTCAAAACTTGAAAATAATAGTAGAATTAGATAGATCTTTCAAAGTAGATAGAAATAGATATATAATTTGCGAAATTCCAAGTTAAAATGACTAAGTTACGACCGTTTTAAGTCAGGACTTACGCAAATGACGAGAATTACGAATTTACTAGTTTTGGTAAATAGTTTGGATTAGTTAAGTCATAAAATACTTATTAGGGTATTTCTTTCTTTTTAGGTGACCTCGAGATTGATGATTCCCTACCACCGGATTACTATTACTAAAAGACCGGTGATCCAATGGCCGAGTGAGTATTACTTTCGATTCCATTTATTGTATGTGATTGTAGTGATAGTTGCATTAGACTTTAGGAAAAGATAAAATGAATATATATATATATATATATATATATATGATAGGGATAAATGGGAATTATGTATGTTTGTTGATGCTATGAGAAATTGAAAATAAGAATAGTGAGGCCGGGTGATTAACTATTATTTGTATAGAGGAATTAATATTGATTATCTGCAATTATTGATTGATCACCTAAGGAATTGGTATAATTGACTATTCGGAATTGAAAATAAATATGGACTCATTCATATCATAAATGGGAATGGAGCATTAGCATTGGTTGGTTGCCCGTGATCCGAAAAGGAGTAAAAGTTGGTTAATCGTGATCCATAAACAAAAATAATGAGTTGGTTAATCGTGATCCACAAACGAAATTATAAGTTGGTGATATTGAATGTCAATTTAAACTTTTTAACTCCATCGGTTCAAGTATTCTATTGTCATAAAGGGACGTTTTACATCTATACAAGACTCCCGAAGGACGAAGGTGGTAATTCATGAGTCTTAAATTGCATGTGGCAGACTGTCACATTTAAAGTACCCTATGGGGCGTGATAGAAAATATGTGAGTCTTTAGATTCATATCAAGACTTCCTGACACTTAGATTATGGACAAGTCCTCTGTAAACTCCTAAAATTTCGGTTCATTTAAAGTTTAATCTTAGAATTAAAGATCAACCGGAAACCCTAAAGGCCAACAAAAGGTTAGTACAAACCTTAGAAATTAAATCCGGAATTCTCGTATTCTTTAGCCCCAGAAAATAAAGTTGAGTTAATTAGTGATAATAGTTCATAATAATATGCGGCAACATAGAAATATCATATTGGCAAATTTTGAGTATCTTTCGAACTCAAACGAAATCAGTTCTCGAAAAGCGTGTCTTGGAGCTCAGAATAGTAAAAATATTCTGATGAGACCGTTAGGACCGATTTAATACAAGGATTTCAAAAATATCAGTTTCGTAATTTTTCGGTAACTAAAAATAATACATATCTCAATTATACGCGTATTTTCTTACTACTAGTATTTTACTAGTCATATCTACTTTATGTTACACTATTCATTACTATTCTATACTATTCATTTATGTCTATTTTTTCTAACATCTACTTTTACAACTTCATACACCTATTATCTTTCCATAACTTTATATCATATCTACCTTGCAAATTATTACTTTTAATACATAAAAATACAAAAAATTACATCTCTTTCTCCCTCCTCTCTCCATGGCCATTGCCCCTCTCTCTCTCATCTATCTATTTTTTTTCTTTTTCAATTTATTTTATTAGATCTAATTTCACTCCTCATTTTCCTATAAATACCCTCCTCTTGTTTCACTTCATTCACACATCTACTACCCACAAAATTACTCTCCAAGTTTGCTCTCAAACACTCTCCCAAAACTCTCTCAAGATTTTTTCTCAAAACTCTTTTATACTAAAAAACCATTTTTACTTTAGGTAAGAAATCTCCTCAAAACTTTCTTACCATGTAATGTAACTTTACATAATCATGGTGTGAGTTTCCTAAACTTAATGTTATGGAAGCTACACTATGTTCATGTATTGTTCTTACTCATGAATATGTATTTATATATTTTTGTGTTGTTATTTTATTTTGCTCATATTATTGTTGATATTATATTAACCTTTTATATACATTTAACTAGATATAATTATGTACTTATATATAATTTTTACAGCATGTAAGCTCATTGTTATTTATTTACTTCCAAGTTATGTAATTTATTTACTTATTTCATGTTGTTTTAAGACTAGTCTCTAGTCTTAGGCTTGTCCACATCAAGTCAAAATAATCTTTTCTTTATTTCTTTTAGGACTAGTCTATTCTTAGTCCCAGAACACCTTGATGAAGCTAAGATTCCCAATACTTCACATTTCTATTAACTTCCTTATTTTATTATTTATTATGTCTTTATTATGTTTTCATAATTTCATGATTTCATATTCATGATCATGCATGAACATATTGATTTTTGTCTCAACAAGATAAAGAAGGAAAATTTTCTTTAAATAGAAGTTCTTTCCAAAATAAGTATTGTCATGAAAGAAATGATTTTTCAAAACTTAGGAATCTATCTTAACAAATCTTTTCTAAAAATCTAGAGGAGTTCATCAAAAATTATAGTAACCAAAGAATATAGGAATTTTTAGACAATACATACATACACTTTACAAAGTCATAAAATGGAAAAGAATTCCTTAAAAAATTAAAATTTCAAATTCTTGTTTCACAATGGTTTTACTAAACTTCATTTTTTCCACCAATACTTTGGAAAATAAAGGAATAAACTAGTTTGACAAAACACCAAGAAAATTTCTTTCATAAGAATAAAATGATCTTAAAGAATCAATTAACAAACAACTCAGAAAATAATTTTCTTCTTTTAAGTGAAATAAACTTTAGGAAAAGTTAAAGTATAGAGTTTGATAGATTTTAACTACTTTCAAAAAGTATTAACCTCCCAATTCCTAAAAAAGATAATAAACTTAGAAAAGCAAAAATCGTTCTTTTGATATTTAAAAGATTAAGGAAATGGAATTAAGAAGGAGAAAATGCCCATTTCAAATGACTTAAGAAAATTTTATAACCAGCTAAGTAGAAATTTTCAAAAGTTTTACTTTTCCAAAATTTTTAGAAGATTTTGCTTTTACAAAAATTCATGGTTGAGACAACTTCATTAAATTCATGCATTTGATATGAGTCAATGAATATATATATATAAACATTTTAAAGGTTTCCAACTATTATAATATCTATATATTTGATACAAGTTTTTGCAAGAGGAATAAAAAGTAAGTTTTGCAAAATTCGTAGTGAATCTGATCACCACTGTTTCAGAGCTTAAATGACTTAGTTTGATGAAAATAGTTTTAGAAATGGATAGATCTTTTTAAATATGTAGAAAATGATATATTATATGCGTAATTTTGAGTTCAAATAACCAAGTTATGGCCGTTTTGAGTTGGAATTATTTTCTATACGAATGTTGACGATCTTATGACATAGTTTTTGATAAGTATCATAGAATCAATAAGAAATACTCATTATGGGTATTCTTCTTGATTAAGTGATCTGGAAGAGGAGTGTTTGCACCTGGAGCATTATTTTGATTAGTGGAATACCCGATCAACTCATCCATAAGAGAGAAGTAATATCATTATCGAGTGAGTCTCTGGCCTTATTTTTCATGCTTATGTTTGTGCATGTAAATTTAGTTGCATTAGACTTAAGGAAAGATAAAATTAAAGATGTATGATAACGTGTTGAAAAATCATTAAGTATATCGAAGCATGAATTGCTTGTAATAAATTGTATGCTTATTATCGCGTTGAAGTATTTGAAATTGGTTGATCACTTGTAAGAAATTAAAATATAACGGCTAGACTTTAATTAAAAATTTATGCATGCACTTCATATGTTGAGTCACATTGCATTCGCTATTATACAATTGGTGGGACAAGTGTATGATAGTGGTGGTAGGCATAATCGGTATATTATGTATGGGGCGAGTAGGAGCTGGTAAAAATTACATAAAATTAGTGGCTAGTAGGAGCCAGTAAGATTTATAAAAATTTTTTTAAAAGAAGTAGTAGCCGTAATGGGCTGGAATACTTAACCCCGAATGAAGGGCGCAATTCATTTAATATATGATTCCCAGAAAATCATATGTCTTGTATGCTCACGTGTTTGTGCATCCCATTTGCATGTTTAATAAACTTGGTTGATATTTTGTTTCAAGTATGAATTTTGGGATTACACTCACTAAGCTCGTAAGCTTATGCCTCTATAGATATTTGCATTCACAGGAACACCTATTTTTGTACCTGATGTCTCCTCTTATCCACGTAAGTTTTCTTTTAGGAGCTTTTGAAGGAAATCTACTTGAATGATTAGATTAGAATTCCTTTAAAATCTTTTGATATGGTATTAAATTATTGTAGAGACAATTACTTATTTCAATCCTTGGAATTTAGGGGGAGTATGCCCCTGAGAATCATGTAATAGACCTTTAATTATTAATATTTTGACTTATTTTATTTTTGGATACTTATATGTTTATTTTTACTTGCTTAGACCACACTTCCCAAAAGTGCTTTCTATTACTGTGTTAGATGCCTTACATATAATACCAAGACTTTCACATGGCTAAGGTAGTCATTCTCAAGTATTGATATCATATGTGGCGAACCGCCACGTTTAGGGTACCCTTCAGGGCGTGACATCCTCTATGACTTGATTTAAGGACAAGTCTATGATTAGAAATGACTAGTCTTATTTATTATAAGCAATAGGTAAGAAGCAAAATAAGAGCATAATAAAAGTTTAAACTAGTGAGCTTTAGGCTCTAGAAATATAGATACATATTTATACATAATAATGTATAGAAGTTATGTTAGGAGCATAAACATATCAAGAACATAACAAGAATCATAAATGAATATGGTGTTGAACAAGACATGAACAAGTTGTTGTTTCCTTGATTTCTTCCTTAGCATAATGCTCATGGGGTTCTAGCAATCATAACACAAAAAGTGTTTGTGTTATGTTAACATGAAAGAAAATAAAAAGGTTTAGTGTTTACCTAAACTTAAAGATAGATTATGGAAGATGAATGAAAGGAAAAATTTTGTGAAAACAAAATGGAATAGGGGAAGGAGTGTCATGGTTCGGAATAGGAAAGAAGAGAGGATTTGAAAAATAAAATTGCAAGAGTTTTGGTAGTGTTTAGAAGATATGTGTAAAGAATAAAAGAGGGAGGGGGTATTTATAGAGTTGAGGAGTGAAAATAAGAGTGAATAAAATTAATTGGAAAAGAAAATGAAATAAGTAGAGAGAGCGATGAGGGGCGTCGGTTGTGAAGGAAAGAGGGAGAGAAAATTGATCAAATATGTATTTTATAAATAAAAGTAAGTAATATGTAAGAGAAATTATATATAAAGTAATGTTAGAAAAAAAATGTAAGAATAGGTAGTAAGAAAGAGTAGAAATAAAGGAATGGTAATGAATAATATTAGATAGTAACTTAAATAGTAGATAAGACAAATAAATTACTGGTGGTAGTAAAAATATGTGAAAAGAGGTTATATCTGATATTTTTAGAATATGAAAAATTCTATAACTAATATTTTATGATTCCTTCTCTTATTACAAGTCCAGATATGTTATCGAAATATTTTCACCATTTTGCATGTCGAGACCCTGATTTTAGAAACTAATCCCATTCGGGTTCGAAACATGCAAGTTTTAGGAAAATATGATCTTTTTAGGTAATATGACATTATTATGGACTATAATCTATGGTTAGCTCATTTCTATTGTTTTAGGGTTTCAAGCATAGGATTGTTAGATCTAAACACTCTAGTTCTTAGGGTAAAAAATTATAAAATCATGAACTCATAGAATCTTATAGTTAAATCACTATTTTGACAACCATTCATACAACGGTGAAGCCTTGAATTATTGTATATCAATTGCATCTAGAATATGCATGCAATGAAACATATAGTTGTTTCCAAAATTATTGTCTAGTTAGGTAATGGTAAGGTACTACAGTACACTCATAATCTCATGATATGCTCTAGGCAATCAAGAGAAAGCCATAAACACTAAGCTGACTTCATGGTGAGAAATAGGTTTAGAGAAATGCATGTGATAACTAATAATAACTTATATAGATGCCTTGTGAGGTGTGACTAATAGCAATTTTGAAAAAGAAGTGAATAACACCATTGTTTTTTATATAAAACTAATGATTAAGATTAATTATATAATGAGAGGGGAGGTCAAGGTTGTTACTAGTCAATTTGACATCATCATTGTAAGGACAAGGGAGATAGGGTTCGAAGATCAAGAGTATTAGATTTGTTATCTTTGCTTTGTATGAAGGCAGCATGAAGAAGAAAATGGGAAAATGATAGAATGAAGCTTAAGGAGTATTTTAAATGGGTAAATTACATCAAAATGTATCAATGGTTCAAGGTAAGTTCATTTAAGACATCAAAATTTTAAGTGATTAAAAAAAAGAATGAATGTTTAGTGATATATTCATTTAAACTATCAACATTTCAAGTGGTTAAAAAGATAAATCAATATTTTGAGAAGTGAGTCACACAACGTATTCATAATTAACCATTGAGGAAAATTAATTGAAAACTAATCCAAACATTGATATATTAAATGGACTTGGTAAAATATTAATACCTCATTTTATTCACTTTGCAAAACATTGACTTTTTTTTAATCACTCAAAATATTGATAACTTAAATGAGCTTATTCCTAAACGTGATAGCTTTTGGTATAATTTACCCTAATTTCAACATAAAGGGACTTTTTTAGATGAAATATATGATTAGGATAGCTGAGAATAACAAACTTGAGATATTTTCTAATTGACACTTTTTCAAGGAGATGATTGCAAAGAAAAGCACTCTTGATATAGATTTGAGGAATAACTAATGAGAAATGACAACATAAAAAGGACAAAGCAAATGGTAGTATTTGAAAAAGGAATTAAATGCTTGAATATGATCAATGCTTGCTAAGCATTTGGCAACAATTTTGGCTTTTAAAATGACTTATCCCTCTATGTTGTACTTAATGCAAAATTTCCATGTACTACCAATAATGTTTTAATAGGTTTCAAAAGGAATGAGTATCTAGATTATGTTTTATAAGGATAGAGCTAAAGCTTCCCTCATAAAGTAGCCTAACTAAGATCATGAAGAGCTTTAGCATAGTGATGGCACCATGAAGGGATGGTTTGTCTTGAAAATTAAGGATAGTTATAGGTTTAGTTTCTTGCATTGGTGTGAATGGCCATATAAAGAGTAAGTTTGGTAAGCAGAGATGAGAAAGAAGGGCTATAAAGTTAGCTAGAGAGGAGGGATGTAAGATAGGAACAAGTTGTAGTAAGTGGTAATAAGGAATATGTCTTGATGCAAGAATGGTGACTAAGATAGTGCATAAATCTTTTGGTGGTAAAAAGAATAAGGAGTACTTGTGATTGCCAAGGCATGCTTGAAAAGGGAAATAGTGGCAAAGTGTATTAGAAAGGTTATAAAGATGACATACAAAGAGGATACTTATGGAAAAGTGGTGGTATAAGGTGGAGACACTAGCTTTGGTGATACATAGGTTAAGTTGATGACAAGGTGGAGAGCATCGCCGTAGGTTGACAATGAAGTTGATGTGGGGATAACTATGGTTGGGTTTGAGTTGATGGGGGAATTGGTGATGCCATGGGCTATTGTTTCTAGTTGATTTGAGGATAGCTATGAGCATTGTTTTTAATACACAGAGTTGTTGATGTGGACATCACTAGATTAATTAGAATGTAACGAGCAACAAAGGAGGGTCAAGGGTTAGGGAGTTTTCGACATTAATTGTGTGCATGGGTACTTGTTTGTGCCTTTTTTTAATGTTTGAGTGTCGTGGCCTTAGTAAAGTAGATAGAGTTAATTACACTAGCTAGACATTATTGATTTGATGACTCTAAAGAGTAGTCGAGCAAGATTGATATGGATGGAAAACTGTTTGTTATCCCCAACATTCTATCTCCATTGTGTCCCTGCCAATAAATATCTAACACATATTAAATAAATTAAAAAATATAAAAATTCCTAAAATATAGCAAGCATTTCTTAATACGTGTCAGATGTTAATTTGGAGAAGCACAATAGAGATAACAAGGTTGAGACAACAAGTTTCCGATATGAATATAGTGAAGCTAACATAATGAAAGAAAAGAAAAAGGAATATAAATATTAGTTAAGGTTTTGACCATATCTTTTGGTTAGGGTAACTAGCTATGGCTTTAAATCATAAAAAAAACATATAATTATTTGTAACTAGAGCTTGATTACAATGTACTTTACAATGAATATTTTTACAAAAAGCTTAAGATTTGTAACTCAACTTCAGTAGTGAAAAGAATACTCTAATCCTAGTATAAGCACAATATATATAATAATGACAAAGCATTGAAGTAATATATATATATTTATATCTTTAATAATGTGTGCATTTCATGAGTACATAAGAAAACACTTGACTTCTTTACCATATAGGCTCAACATGTTGTAGTAGATTGGGCCTGTTTGGTTCATCATAAAAGATCATTCATTTCACTTAACTACCACTTAACATTACTACTCATATAATATTGCTATATAATGAATGAATCACTAAAATAAATTAGACCCAAAATTTTTCCATCATCCTCCATCAAAACCCAAAATTTGATTGATTAAATATTCTATAGACTAAAAATTTAAAAGGTACCATAATCATAGTATATAAATTATTGAGAAAAATGATAAAAAAAAAAAAAAGAGAGAAGAAAGCTTTATTACTCTGGTTAAAATAAAGGAAAATCAATGACTGGTCAATTCTTGGAAAGCAAAGGTAAGTCCAATTCTATGAGAAATAATATTGACATAATTGTAAAGTCTAAATCTTTCTCCAAAATTTTCTCTTCTTTATTTTTCTTTTTATTTCATAGCTCATGATAGTTTCTAGTAAACCAAATCTCATCATTTTAAGAGAAGTTAGGGAAAAACATACTATCTTTTAGTTACCAAGTTATAAAGCAATTTAAAAGCCAAAATAATATTTAACTGAAAATGAACTTAGATTGATAAGAAGCAACTAAAATACAAAAGTTGTGTGCTCATTCGTACTTTTGTGTATAAACGTAACATACTTCTTCATGATTATCAACTTTGTTCTTCTCATTAGATTCTCTTTTTCACAAGGAAATGTTAAGACGAAGCGTTGACTAAAGTCAAAGTGTGGAAAACACTAGAAAAATCTCATTTAATTTAATGATGTTTGCTAAAATCAATCAACATTCACAAAATTGCATTCATTATAGACACTATTAAATCAAAGAACAGAGTGAAAAATAAGTTCTTAGTTGTAGCAACACTATCAATAAGTGAAAATAAATAAAAGAAAGCATTATGCAAAAGTTGAAAAATAAGAAAAATTCGTATGGTTTGATAATAATTAAGAGACAGTAACTTGAGACTCAAAGAAAAAAGGAATTGAATTCTAGGAAACAATACAAAGTTTCAGGATATCATATGTTAATGTTGGTGAAGTGTGAAGGCTAAAGTCTTGGTCCAACTTATTTATAATTTACATATATTTGCAAAAAGCAATCACATCAAGAAAATAAGGGGAAAAAATAACATTCAATTGAGATAAACAAAAGAGAAAACAAATAGACAAACTTCTACATTCATTGATGAAAAAGAACTTGAATATACCTCCATACACTTAGCAAGGACTTAGTCGCTATCTATTACAATGCATTTTTTGTTGCCATCCCATCTAAATCAACTAGTATTCATCATGTTAACCACGTTTCGTAATTTAACTTACCATCTCTTCATCTTGTTAGCAATTTGCTTCGTATTAAGATTTATTTTCGGAATGCATTATGTCGATGTCATGCCCCGAGGGTATCTTAGACGGGAAAGTTCTACCATACACGATACCCAAGCTTAAGATTAACTCTATAGTCTCTCAAAAGCTATGAATATCATGCAGAAGCGTATCCTAAATGAATAACCAATAGGCTTGATAGCATTAAATCGATAATTCAATAATACAACAACTGGACCAAACAACTAACAGATAAAGCTAAGATGATGATAATTATTAAAAGTACTAGTATACACATTTAAGAGAGTAGTTTAAGATCCTGGCCTTACAAAATATTACATAACTTTTCATAAAACTTCAAAAACATTTATAAGATAAGGACAAAAGAAGAAAGAACTCTCTCAACCCTCGCTTCTTTCCCACAGTGCCCCATCTTCAAAAGAAAGCTAATCTGGGGATAGTCTTATCTTAGCTGGTACCAAATATAATCCTGTGGCAACAAACTATAAGGGGGTGAGCAAACCATAGGCTCAGTGAGATATAATCCTCATTCTATACCTTTTAAGCAAGAATAAGCAAGTTGTTTAAACAAACATATGCAATGCAATCAAACAAAAGAACAAATATACATAGCTAACTAGTAAACAAATATATATTTGGATTTATGCTCTCCGAATCCTAGGTTGTAGTACATCCACTCATTAGCACCCGAACCACTAATACTTTAGGAATCAATTTAACGAGTTTTTGATATATAGAAAATAATGTACATATAACAACATCCCATTAAAGTAAAGATATCTATAATAATGACTCAGCGCGATCCTAGGAGATGGGTTGTCTTCCTAGGACGACTTAGTTCCCATTTCCTTGGAACAAGGCCTATGGTACACACTAGGCATATACCACTTTTGTCCTCCATGTTCACTGTCCTCATGGGACAGTGGGGCCCATCTGTGTCAAAGTGTAGTGGTGATGCCTTTTATATACAAACATGTAATGCATGCATATATTTTATTGTCATGCCAAATCTGTTTTAAATTCATTTAATTAGTGTGCAAGCAAGTATCAGGCACTCACATACTTATTCTAAAACAATCAATTCTTTACAATGAGATATGATTATGATGTTTTGACGATCAAAATCAATTATGAGCAACTATAAACAATTTCCCATCCCCATACAGATTTATTTACTAATCATTTCTATTTTGCAAGCATAAACAAGTATAAAGATCATAGAAATATACTCACCCGTCCATATCCTCTATCAATCATAATAGTCAATAGGCAGGTCAAGCTCAGAGTTAGAATCACCTAAACACATTAGGAAATAGGAATATAGTATAAGAATCAACTATAAAGGTTTAATAAACTATCTATGCTACAAAAGTTCAATTATTTCTGTAGTTTTGTACTAAAGCTTTAATTGACTATAACTATTTCGATTTAACTCCATTTTTGATGTATAAATAGTCAATTTAATATGGTTTTGTGTGTATTCTAAGGATATGGTATTGTTTTTGTTAGAATAAAATTCTAAATAAATAATATAAATATATATTAAAATAAATTAAAATTGAAAAATAATTGGAACAATTTATTTATCAATATATATAAAATATATAATTATAGTGATTCACACATATATATTATCTATTAAATAATATATCCATTTTCTATATTTAACTTTAATGTAATATAAATTATATAATATATATGATAGGCAAATTTAATATAATACATATATACTTGTATATGTATAAGAACATAAATACACACACACACACATGTAACTCAACTTGCAGCATTGTTGCTGCAAGTTGCTTCGAGCACCCAAGGTCCTGCATATGGGCAACACTAAGGTGGGGCTAAGGTGCACATTAGGCGCCTATTGAGCGCTACTCCAAACGCTCCAGAAGTGGGCGTGTGCTTAGTGTTGTGTGTGTGTGTGTGTGTACTGAGCGTGTATGTGTTGTGTGTTCAGCTTCATGTGCATGTGCTAGAGCGATGGGTGTGCTTTGTTTCGTATGGGTGCGTATGATGTCGTGCTGGTATGAGTGTGTGTGCTACGTGGAGCTATTGGGGTACGCTCGTGTGTATGTGTGGGTGGTGTGTGCGCTGTTGCTTCACAGCTGTGTGTGTGTGTGCACTGTGTGACAGAGAAAGGCTCTGTTTTATGTGTGTGTTTATCAGGTGTGATGGTGTGTGTTTGCATGTGTAATGGAGCAGCTTATGTGTGTTCGTGCTCGGTAAAGCTGTTAGCATGCTCGAGTGTGGGTATGTTTGGCGTGAGTATTGCTGTGTGTCCTTAAGTGCTCGTGTGTGTTGGTACTGGACCTTGCTATGCAAGAGTGCTCGTGTGTGTGTGTATGGGCAGTGAAGTTGCTGGGTAGCCAAACAAGAAGAAGAAAAAAGAACAACTCAACTATAGCAGTCTTACCTGATGATGATCAGTTACTGTTCTTGTTGTTGTTGTTGTTGCTGCTGTAGCTAAATTTCTGAAAAGAAGCAGCTGGAGGAAGGAGAAAGAAAATAAAAACATAAATAAAGAAGAAACGAAAGGGGGAGAGAGAGAGAGAAAAGAAGGAGCTTCTATATATATGTATGTATGTGTGTGTGTGTATATATATATATAATATAAGACAAAAATAAAGCACATGGGCTACTTGGGAAGAAAGTCAAACTTTGAGATTTGACATAATCCAAATCGTAGTAGCCAAAGGATAGAATTGTTGGTTATAGGTAAACTTAAAGCAAAATTCATAAATATGATCTTGTTAATTTGTCATCACTTAATTTGCCTTATAGTAATTCAATTAAAAATAATAAAAATCAAAATAAATCAAATTAGCATGGTTCAAATTTTTAAATTGTTGATTGTGATATATTTTTACCTTACACGATCAACTTATATGATAAAATTTAGAGTAAAAATCCATAATTAAAAAATTTAATTACTAATGTTTAAAAGTATACTATAAGTTTAATATTATAATCAAGTTATTGAGAAATTTATAAACAAATCAATATTTTTTAAATTTTTGATCAAGTCGAATTAGTGAATCAATGATCGAAAATTTTTCAAGGCTTGCAATCGAGCCTTAGTTTTTCTCTTATTTTTCTAAAGGTCTTGATCCGTATCAAACTCGACCCATTTGACACAGAAAACTCAACAAAGAACTAGTATGGTTTTGTGAAAAGCCTGATTTTTGAAAATTGGTTTAATTGGAGTTGCCACCGACTAAAACTAGAAAAACAGTGAACTAGAAACCGAATGGGTGGTTTGATTTTTGGTTCGGCCACTGGTACACTTGAAAAACGAGAAATTGTTGGATTCAAGGGCTACTATTTTAAAAACCTAAATGGTTATCTAAGCTTTTATGGACTTTAGAAATTATGAATATATTGGCTAAAAAGAGATTAATTTTGGAGTTTTTTTTTTAGATCTTTTTGTCTTTTTTGAAAAAGATATATATATATATATATATTTAGAAAAATACCTAAGAGTTTTTATTGTTGTGACCTCTCCCGCAGGTGCCTACATATCCGTTAATCGGAATCATGTCCTTGTAGTTTGTTTTGCTTTTTGTAAAATTGTTAATTTGTTTATTCTTTTTAATTTTTAAAATCCACCAAGTTTAAGTTATTAATCAATTTTGATTTTTTCTGAAAAAAACCTAAAAACATCTAATTCTGATTTTTTTGGTTGTTAAAAGATTCCTAAAAGGTATACTATTTTTGGAAAACTCCATTTATTTATTTTTTATATTTTATAAATTAACTAGGTGATATTTTATATAAAAGCCAATAAAAGAACATTTTTTTTTATTTTATGTATATATATATATATCCTATATATGGGAGAAAGGCAAAAAGAGATAATATATATGTATTTTATTTTTGTGAGATTTATATTTTATTTTTGTTTTTGATTAAAAAAAGATGGTATTCACAAGGATATTAAAAAAAAAAAAAAAAGCAATGATCCTAAACTATACCTATATATATTTTTGTTAATTTTTGTGATTTAACTCCAAAACTTATTTTTAATCACACTGAGATTTATCCTAAAAATATATTTATTGGATTAATTTAGCATATCTAAATATTATACTAATATCATCAGTAGGACTATAACAAGCATATCATCATGATCACACACATACACACGCATGCACATGCTTACTTTTGTTTTCTGTTTTCTTTTTTTCTCCTTTTTTCATTTCTTTTCTTTTTTCCATTTTTTTCCTTTTGTACTACATTTTTACATGTACCTATAGTTCACAATTTTAGCATAAATGAAAACTAAAACTAGAAACTAACTAAAATAAGATAAAATATCATATTAAGCTCGATAAATCCAAGAAAGGTTCGACCTCAGACAATGTTGGGATTGCACTAGGAGTGGATTTTCGGACTTAGATGAGGCTTTATGGTTTAGAATGTGGCTTTGGCTTGAGCGCGAGTATTCGGTATCTACAAAAGAAAAGAAGTTAGCTCTCTCTTTCTCTTTTTCTAGTTAGTATTGGTTGGAGTTTCGGACGATGGTTAGGGGTTAGCAAGGTTGGCTAGGGTTTAGATGGTATTTGGATGAGATGGAGTCACGGAGGGTTTGCTTGTGTGGCTTTTGTGGTAGTTCAAACTGAAATGGCTGTTTTAGTTATTCGATAAATAGGTTATGGGTTTGCTTTAGACGACTGGGTTTAGTGTTTAGGAAAGAGAATGATGGTGGTTTTAGGTAGAGGTTCGATGGTGGTGGTTTAAGAGATAGATATGGTTGAGATAGGGATCACTAACGGTGGTTTCTAGTAACTCATGGGGATTCAGATAGTTAAGTGAAACAGTTGGGCTCGAGGTATTATATATGGTAGAGTTTTGACCGTAAGTGGATGGGCATGTAGAGAGAGATTTGGGATAATGTAACGAATGAGAGAGGAGTCTAGAGAGCTGGATCGTCTAAGTTCTTTGAAGGAGACGGGGATTTCTCTTTTTTAAAAAAATGGGGATGTGGTGGTGGTGGAGGGGGGAAGGGAGGGGAATGAAGTCGAAAATGTTTGTTGCTAGGAATTGAATCAGCCATTAATGGCTATTATGAGTATTCAAAAGGTTGGGAGCATTTATGAATTTTGATTTTGTATTTTGATTTTTTAGTATACTAGAAGTCTGATTCTAGCAATTGAGTCTAAAATGAATTCGTTTTGAGTGCATTTGAAAATATGAAGCTCAAAATGAGCTCAACATAAGCAAAAATTGTGCGAGCTCATGTAGAATCGAACTCTATCCTCCTCTCTTACCTTTCCAAGCCTTAACCAATTGAGCTGTGTTTGGGTTTTGGTAAATTGCTCCCTTAATATGCATTCGAACTATCCAAACTAAGCAAAATATGAATTTAATAAAAATGGATCGAAATTGATACGGGTTTAAGGTCCAACATGATTTATAAACTAAGCTCAAAGCACCGTAGACCAATATTAAACTTATAATAAGCCCAAAATAAATTTTTCTTTATATTTTTCTTCTTTCCAATTTTTTTTAATTTAAAAAGCTTATTTACTAAAAGATGAAGTTTTCTAACTTTTCAATTTTTAAAATTTTAATTTTGTAATTTTTTTATTCTTTTTTCTAATTCTTAAGCATAATTAATATTTTTGTATTTTTAATAATTTTGATTTTTATTGTATTATTGAGTTTTTCTTATTTTCATTTATTTATGATTTTTGAATTTTTCATTTTGAATTTTTTTATTGTTATTATATATTTTTTTTATTTTTAAAAGGAAGCAAAAAGGGGATATCAACAGCTGCCCCTCTTTATGGTAAAGTTTGAATAAAACTCTACTATAAAGAGGAAAAAAACACCATTTTTTCCCAAAACCTATATTTGGCAGCCCTAATTATAAAACTCCACTCTATGATCTAGGGATTTTGAAACCGCACCATGATAATCACGGATTTTGAAAACTTATGCGCCTTGTTGAGTATGGATAAGGACATTTTACACCTCAAAGGGATAAAAAAGAAACCATGTGCCAGAAAGGGATAGGAAAAAAGCCATTTGCCCCAGAGGGATAAGAAAAATGTCACCCGCCCCAAAGGGATAAGAAGGAAGCTATACAACCCAAAGGGATAAGAAAGAAGCCATGTACCCTAAAAGGATGAAAATTTCGCGCTCCGAAGTGATAACAAATTTTGCGACCTGAAAGGATAAGAAATTTTGTGCGTTGCCAAGCAAGGATAAGAACTATACGCCTCAAAGGGATAAAACTATGTGCGCTGAAGAGATGAAAATTTTATGCCCTAAATGGATAAGAAACTTTGCACCTTGCTAACCAAGGATAAAAAATTTTCCACCTCGAAGGAAACAGAAACTTTGTGCCCTACCAAGCAAGGATAAAAAATTTTGCATCGCAAAGAGAAAGGAAATTTTGCACCTTTAAAGGAAAGGAAACTTTGCACCCTACCAAGCAAGGATAAAATTTTGTTATGAATTCAAAAAGAGTCATTTGATCGAAAAAGCTTTATTTGTCAAAACATTTTAAGAAAAAGGATTTGTGGGATTCTGTAAAGAGGCAAAATATTAAAAGAAATTTCTTGTTTGTTTTGATTCCACTAGGGAAGATTGTATTGATAGGCATTGAAGACTTTACTTATCAGAGAGATATTTTCACTAGATTCTATTGAGACATCTTATTAGATCTTACTAAAGATATAGGGCAAACATTCATTTTGGAGATTAATTTCATGCAACAAGGTAAAGTTCAGTGTACTTACATGGATTGGAGAGATTATGCCCATTTTGGTTGCTTCTGTCAATTTCCCAATAATCACTAGGAGGTAAATCCTGATTCAATTGGGTACCAATAATGTACCCCAGGATCTTTAATACTAAATTAAGTTGAATCTTTACAACATCAAGCTGAATGTCGTTTACTTGATGCTGGAGTTCTTAACAAGAAGCTTACTCTCTTTCAACTACAAGCATTTTAGGCATAACAAGCTTAACAATCGTTTTAATTCACTTACATAGGCTGAATGATGCCTTGGAATTGACAATTCAATATATCCAAAATAACCTTCACATTTTCTTTACACCAAATGTGTCACAAGTCTGGCATCTCTCAAACTCTTCAATTGCACTTGAATAATTTTCCTTCATTCTTTCTGCTAAAAGCCTTTGTTAAGATTTCTTATAATTCATGTTGTTTAAGTATCCCTTATCTGGATTCAAACTGTTCTAGAAATTATGCATCAAATGTCTATTGCATAAATTCATTAGGTTAGAACTATCATTTTGTAGGTGATCCCGTTGGGGGAGTATCTCTTTTCATAACTGGCAACAAAAGGGTTAGTCAATTCAACAATAAAAGCCCCTTTCTAAGAAAAGAAGCCTAAGTAAAATAGAGTCATGCAAAAAGTATATGCCGGTGGGATTTTATAAGAGCAAGATTTTATGAGAGTTTTGAATTGTGAGGGGTGAATTGGTTTATTAGGGGGAAGAAGAATTGAGGTGAGATAGTCCATCCATTAGTTCTTTTTTTTTTTATCTCATTTTTATTCACAATACATAAGAATGTAATAGCAAGGAGACAGACTACCGAAACATCATTAGATTTATTTAAGGATAATACAACTTTACAGTATCTGTGTTTACAAGGTCTCTAAAAGTTGACCCATCCATTTAAGCTAATATCAATGCACCCCCTATCATGGGTTTTCTAAACTATGTAAGATTAGGGGTGGGTACGGATCGGTTTGGTGCGGTTTTTCCTAAAACCAAATCAAACCATAATTTACGGTTTGGTTTTTTTTTCCATCCCAAACCAAACCATTAAGTAACGGTTTGGGTTCATATTATAAATTTTTTAAACCATTAAATAACGGTTTGGATTACGGTTTGAATCAAAATTCTAACTAAAACTTTTTTTTGTTCTAGTTTTTACATTTGTGTAGATTCTTAAATATTTATATCATTTTACAAAGTTGATATTATAAACCATAACAAAATGCTTTATAAATTCATCATACTTTTAATCTATAGTTCTCTATAAAATTAATTATCCACCAATAAAATACATTTACTAACCATTACACATAAGTCATGATTTATGATTTTTAATATAAAATTCATCAATGAATAAAATGACCAGCTGACAATATACTAAACAATTAATATATAATGAAAGTTTATAACTGAATAAATAAATTTCATACTTTACAAAGTTAAAAGCTATTAAAAAAATTATCATCAACAAAAAATTACATATCATGAGCTTAAAAAAATTTTAAAAAGACAAGTTGATTTTAATTAATATTCACTAAATAATAAATATCAAATGAAATCATATAAACATTAAAATATTATTATATTTTTCTAAAACGGTATAGTACGGCTTTACGAATTGGTTTGGTTTACCTTCCAAACCAAATCATAAATTTACGGATTAGTTTGGATTTGAAAAATTTCAAACCAAACCATGAAAAAAACTATATTTTCGCTTTGGATTGGTTCGGTTACGGATTGATTTGGTTTGGTCGATTTTTTTGCCCACCCCAATGTATGATCCTTCATAACTTGGAGCAAACTTTTTGTAAACCCCGATTTTCCCAGTGGTCAAGTAAACTTCGGGAACCGAAAAGCAAAACCCTAAACCGAATTAGTTCAAGCCTTGTGAGAGAAACTTAGAAACCCTACATCCGGCTTTCCTTCAATTTCATATCAAAAGAAATCTTATAAAATAATTTAATGTGAAATATTGTTTTAAAGTATATTTCAAACCATAGAAAGTTTTAATTTCGGAAAATTTGCTATTCTGGGCCTTCCCGAGCCCCATTACGGAAAAGCGAGTCCTAGGACTAGAAACTCAGAAAAATATTCTAGAATATTCTTTAGAACCAAAATTTTATAAGGATTTCAAAAAATAAGTTTTATAATTTTTCGGGCTATAAAAATCACAGTTATAGCTTTTTTCCCGTATTTTCTTTACTATAGGTAAAGTAGATGTCTTGTCTATAATTTACCACTATTCATAAATACAACCTATAATGCACACTACCCATGCCCTAGTCTTACATCCATACAACTACTTATTATATTTTCTTTTCCGAGAAATTTTTTTTCTTACTATTATTACATTTAATACATTTTATACATAAATTACAATTTCAATATAAAATTAAATCACTCCCTCTCTCTCCACTTGATGGCTGGAGCACACCCCATTTTTCCCCCTCAAATTGTTTTATTTTTCTTTTTTTATAAAAAACCCTAATTTACTTAATATATATACTCATTTACATTCTCTCTCCTCATTTCTAGTCTTTCAAAAATTTTAACAAAGCAAAAATCCTCTCTTTTTCTTCCTCTTTGCCGTGACCACCACCACTCACGCACACACACACTTCAAGTTCATTTCTTTATCAAATCCTTCTTTAGGTGATGATTCTTGAGCCTTATTACTACTTAATCTTGTAATGGCAAGATTATTCATGTGTGTTTTCACTTCAAATCCCCATGAGCAAGGGCTAGGGATAAGAAAATACTAATACATGGATATCAAGCCATCAAAAGAGTAGATCTTGTGTTTGATGAGCTTTTGTTGAAATATTATCATGTTCATGCATATAAAAGTAGAGATCTTGCATGAAAAATATATGTTCATACTCTTAAACTCCTTTTCATGCACTATAAGTAGTAGATCTAGCACTTAGACACTCATATTATACTTGACATTCACGTTTATATAGATATTTTGTGTTTTTATGCATTAATGCTCATATAGATTTAGTCTTGTATATATAAATGTGATAGTTGATAGATCTTTATGTGGATAAGACAAGGAACTTGAAAAGACAAGGTTTTTGTTAGAAATGTTCAAAAGAAAATTCGTATGACTTCCAAACCCTATTTTAAAAACCCTTGTAACAACTTTGAAACTCATGTTTTATATGAAAAATGAAGGATATAAGTAATAGATATCATTAACTAATGATTTTTATAAGTTGAAATGAGTTTGGATGAGAGTAATGTGTAAAATAAGCACTAGAATCAAGATGAAAAATTTTGAGTTAGTAGTCAACTTGTAACATTCGTAACTTTGGATGATGCCTATGTAAACACCAATTGTTCAAACTCAAAATGAATGTTTTATGTGTTAAATGAAGTCCTTAGGTAGTGGATATAGTAAAGTCTTGAATTTCAATGCATTACACAAGTTTCCCAAAGGAATCATTCAAAAAGTGAATTTTCAAAAATTCGGATTTTTGAGTAAAGCCTATTTAAAAACATATTTACGAAGTGTAAAATGTAAATTTTTATGTAGAAATGAAGGTCTTGGGTAGTATAGGAAATGAAGACTCATTTTTAATTAAGATAGCTAGAATTTCCTAAGAATAAAATCCAAAACAATAGTGTGGTGTCAAAATTAGAAAAGTGAACTTTCAAGAAGTAGTTATTGTTGGAGTCTTACAAAATTAAGGAGTTTGAAAGTTTCTTTTACCAAAAATCATCAAGATCATGCATACATTGAGCTCATCACATGTCATTCATGATAGGAAATCATTCATACTTCATATATACTTGAATCATCAACTAGACACATTTCAAACAAGTGCAAAAGCTATTTTTTGGAAATGGGAATGGTTACTGATTAGATCTAATCCTTCTATTCCATGACCTAAATGTTTTCAAAACTTGTAAATAATATTATAATTAGGTAGATCTTTCGAAGTAGATAGAAATCGATATAAAATTTACGAAATTTCGAGATAAAATTACCAAGTTATGGCCATTTTAAGTTGGAACTTCTGCAAAAAGCGAGAATCATGATTTTTATTAGTTTTGACACATAATTTGGATTAGTTAAGTGATGAAGTACTCATTAGGATATTCTTCTTTGGTAGGTGATCCCGAGACCAACGAATCCCTACCACCCGATTACTACTATTAAAAGATCGGCATACCATGGCCGAGTGAGTATCACTTCCACTTTCAATTATTGTTTGTGATTATATTGATAGTTGCACTAGTTACTTAGCAAAGATAAAATGAATATGCATGATGGGGTTGAATGGAAATTATAATGTCTGTTGTTGTTATGGAAGTTGAACTTAAAGAATATCGAAGCCGGGTGATGAATCATTGCTTGTATAGATGAGCTAGGATTGATTGTCTACAGATTGCTTGATCACCTAAAAGAACTAGTATAATTGATTATTCGATATTGAAGATAAACTTGAACTCATTCATAACACGATGGGGATGGAGCATTAGCATTTGTTGGTTTTTCCTGATCCATAAAACTAATATAAGTTGGTTAATCGTGATCCATAAAACGAATATGAGTTGGTTAATCGTGATCCATAAAACGAATATATGAGTTGGTTGACCATGAGCCTAAACGGCATCGTACCGCAGGATTCGTTAATCTACTAACCAGGGATGGAGGGCGCAAGTCCATCTACATATGATTTCCGACTGGTCATATGTTTGCTGAATTCACGTGTTTGATGCATACCATATGTCTGATTAATCACTTGCTTGAATGATATGTTTTAATTGCAATATGGAAGTTTTCACTCACTAAGCTAGTATAGCTTACTGATGAACCAAAATTATTCCTATTTTATGAGTGCTAAAACATATGTTTGATGGTCATTTATATTGGGAATTTAGCACTTGAATTAATGGAGTTAAGCTTTTAGGTCTTTAAAGGAGATTTTTTCAAAGAAAGCGAAGACGGGTAAAAATGTAAAGTTTGGATCAAGAAGAACTCAACATGACAAGAAAAGCCATGTCTTTCAACCATTACAGAAATAAGCAAAATTAAGGGCTAAATATCAAGCTTTTGGAAGACATTTTTGTGACATGACCTGTCCCAAACCGTGTCAACCTGGAAATTCAACTTTGCAAGGGACACTTCTGGGACAAGCCATGTCCCAAGTCGTGTCAGTGAAGAAAAAAGTGCACAGCAAGGGACATTTCTGGGACAAGCCGTGTCCCTAGTCATGTCGATGTCCATAATGAAGAAAACAGCCAGACATTCAAGTGACATGACCTGTCCCCAAACCTGTCGATTTGACAGTCCGTTACTTTATGAGAAACGACTTTTTTAATGAATAGTAACCCTCTATTTATTAAAGAAACGTCTATTGGACATTAAAGGGGTGTTACTTTGAAAAGCCAAAAAACCCGTAACTCCCGTAACTTCCCATTTCCTCCATGATGAGCATTCAATTCCATTTATGTGTTACTTTAGAAAGCCAAAAGACCCATAACTCCCGTAACTTCCCATTGCCTCCATCAATGAGCAGTTAATTCCATTTATGCAAAGATCATTATAAATTGAAGATGAAAGAAGAACAAAAAAAGCAGAGAAGAACAAGAAAAGGAGAGACACAAAAAATAATACTTTTATGTATTTTTACAGCAGCATTTGTGCTTGAGTGTATCAATTTATCAAGGAACATCGTTTGTATTGCTAATATAATTTTAGATCCTTTCTATTTCTCCTTGTTATTGATTTATATTGTTTTATCTATGGAGGAGTAGTTTAATATTGCTTGGGTATTGTGGATGCTTGATTGATTTCATGTGATTCCTTTGTTCTTAATTTCAAAATGTGTTGCTTTTATTGTATTCAATAGCTTGCGCCTAAAGAATGAGTCTAATTGGATGGTGTATCCCATTGGATTCATGTTTGAATTTTATTAAAAATACACCGAAAGGTTGATTTAATGAATAGATCTAAAACTATTGATGAGATTGCTCATAATCACCTAGAGATGGGGATGATGAAATCTTCTATCACTCGTTTTGAATTCATCATATTGGTTTTAAAACGAAGGATTCTTCTTCTTTATGCAAATTTTAAGTTGCTAATAGTCAGGAAGACATTCCAACAGTTTGGCTTAGGTTTAGGTGCTTTTGACTTTGAGAGAAGCATTAGCATAATTTAGTGAATCCGATGGTTCGATAATCAATACAACTTTTTGAGAAAATTCTTGAGTCATATGAATAGATCTTAGGGGAAGCATCACCCAAGCAACCTTGTGAATTGATTTAACCTTTTGTATGCTTGCTATGAAATTTGTGAATATTAGACTTAGTTTAGTTTCTATGTATATAAAACCAAATCTGATTTTTTCGGCTTGATAATAGGAAAAGAGTGAGTAGAAGTACTCATCAACGTTCCCTAGGAATATGACCTAGATCATTTCTCTATGCTACATCTGATGGGTGCGCTTGCCCTATAAGACCATAGTTGAAAAGAAAACGATTTAGAAAATTTATAAATTTAAAACTTGGTCTTTTGAACCTATCACTTACTCTCCTATAGTTTTTATTTGTTGCAGCATGAGTTTATTTGGCTTACGCTAAGGTAAGCTACAGCTCAGGTACAGGAGCTAAGCGTTTCCTATAGAAGTTGTATTCAATTTTCGTTTAGACTTCCATAGGAAACCGAAAGACTCTAGATGACTGTAATGGACCTTTAATATTCTTTTGCGAGGGAATGCCCCTTAGACTTTGTAATTTTATATATATGCATTTTGATTTATCATCTAATGTTATTGAATGCCACATTAAACTTCTTAACTCCATTGAATAGAGTATTATATTGTCGTAAAGGGACGCCTTACATCTATACAAGACTCCCAAAAGACTCGGATAGTAATTTCAGGGTCTTATATGGCATGTGGTGGACTTTTATGTTTAGGATACCCCTATGTGGCATGACACTTTCCTTTAAGGTTCTAAGCATTTGACAATACTTTTCGAAGAATAAGATCTTCCAAGCAGTTTCTTGTTGTATGAATGGGTAATTCTATTTTGATAACATGGACCGTGGAAGATTGCCCACGATCTCTGCTCATCTAATATATTAAGCTATTATACTTCTGTGGACCCATTATGCTTCATTCAATTGGATTTCAGAGGGCACCTGAAGAGATGGTATTACTACTTCCACTGGAAGAACTGCTTCGGTTTCATACACAAGGGAGTACGGGGTTGTCTTAGTTGATACTCGGATTGTAGTTCTATATGCCATTAATGCAAGTGGAAGCATCTCATGCCAATCTTTGTAAGTTACTGTCATCTTTTCAATAATTTTCTTGATGTTCTTGTTAGTAGCTTCAACTGCCCCATTCATATGTGGGCGGTATGGGGTAGAATTCTTATGGAACATATTGAATTGATTACAAATCTCGTCAATCAACTTATTATTTAAGTTGGTTCCACTGTTAGTGATTATGACCTTAGGTACCCCATAGTGGGAGATAATGTCTCTTTTGAGGAATTTAACAACCACGTGTTTGGTGACATTTTTATGGGAGGTAGCATCTACCCATTTGGTGAAGTAGTCAATACTAACCAAGATGAACCTATGCCTATTGGTAGCTTTTGGGGCAGTAGGCCCAATTACATCAATGCCTCACATAGAAAATGGCCAAGGAGATGACAGGGTATGTAATTCTTATGGAGGTGCATTCTTTCTATCTACATAGATTTGACATGAATGGCAATGTCTGATGTACTTGATATAGTCTGATTTCGTTGTTAGCCAATAATACCCCATTCTCATTATTTTTGGGGCCAAGGTATGACCATTCATGTGTAGACCACAAACTCCTTCACGAAAGTCTTGCATGAGTTTGTTTGCTTCTTCCCCATTCACACACCTAAGGAGTATAGTGTCAAATGACTTGCAATATAGAGTATTCCCGCTAATGATAAAATGGCTTGCTAGCCTCCTTAGAGCTTTTCCATCATTCTTAGTTGCCATATCTAGGAATTTTCTATTATGGAGGAAGTTCTTAATATCTTGATACCTTAGGGATTGGCTTTGAGTTGCCTCAATGTGAAGGCAAATGCTGGCTGTGTTTCAATTTCAATCTTTAAGGGTTATATCTCTATCCCATCAGTGAATTAATGATGGAAGCCAATGCTGCTAATGCATCTATAAACTGATTTTGAATTCTCGACACATACAGGAAAGAAATGCTTTTGAATATTTTAAATATCTCTTCTAAATGCTAGTGATATGGCACTAGCTTAGGGTCTTTCGTTTAGTATTCGCCCACAGTATGTAGAATAATGAGGGTTGAATCCCCATATACCTCTAACTGTTCAATTTTCAATTCCAATGCCCTTTTTAGGCCAAGGATACAAGCCTCATATTTAACAATATTATTGGTGTAGGGGTACATCAACTTATCAGCCATAGGGAAATGTTCTTCTTCTGGAGAAATCAATACTGCCCCAATCCTATACCCATAAAACATTTACAGCTCCATCAAAGTACCTCTTCCAACTTGTTGAACTATCAGCTTTCGTTTTGCTTTGAGCAGCCAACACTTGCTCATTAGGGAACTATATTGCAGTTTCAAGTGTTACCTCTTCTGTTGGCAACTCAGCTAATTGATCAGTGATCCTTTGCCCTTTTACCACTTTTTATGTGGCACATGCGATTTCATATTCTAATAATAGCTTTCTCCATTTAGAGGTCCTCCCAATTTGTCACGCCCCAAAGGGTACCATAAACGTGACAGTCCACCACACCCGATATTTAAACTTAAGTATGACAATCTTAGTCATCCCATAAGTTTACATATCGAATGTAAGGTGTACTTACACAACTTTTAGGATCACACTTTGATTCGAGTAGTCTTAAGAAAGCATACATAGCATTAAGAATATAAATCACAACAAGATAAACAGTTAAGTTTTACAAAAACCAATGGGAGTCTTCATCATCTAGCTCCAATTTACAAATATCTGAGTCTACATTAAAGAGATTTTCCTAGAAGTCCACGCTTATACTAGGTCCCGACTTCCTCAAAAGCTCTTTAATCCAATGTGATAAACCTGCATAAGGTGTCCTCTTGGAACAACCAAAAATAGGGACACTGCAACAAAAACTATTGGGGTATAAGCTAATTGCTTAGTGAGATTCATTTTCCAAGTAACATACTCGATCAAGCTAAAAAATATCTATACAAGCAAGTTATAATTAAGTAACTATATGAATGCACAAGCAAATGAGCAAGCAAGCATATGTCTTTCCGGTAGTCATATGTGAATGGATTTACACCCTCCATTCAGGATTTGGGGTAGTTCATAAGTCATGCAACTACAATTCCAACGTTGGTCCATAAGACATGCAACCATAGTCCCAATCTTAAGTGGGGTGGTCCATAAGACATGCAACCACAAATTTAATGTTGGTCCATAAGTCATGCAACCATAGTTTTCATTATTTGAATGGGGTGGTCCATAAGTCATGCAACCCTAGTCCCCTTCATTAAAGACCCGCTGCCTCCCAAATATACCTTTGTCCCACCAAAGGCATACTCGACAATGATATGTGACTCACTATGTGATATGCATGTACAATTTATTCATATAGTCATGGCATATTAATTAGATAATTTTAAAAGTGATCATACAGATTTCAGACACTCCAAATCTATACTAGCTCATATAAAGTTATTGCAACAAAGCTTGCCTTAATATACTTATTGTTCGTTCATGCAAGTTTAGATCACCATTCAATCACAATTTTATCTTTTCCTAAGTCTAATGCCACTACTACTACAAGCACACCCAAGAGCATAATTAATTAAGAAATGAACTCACTTGTCCATGTAGTGAAATCCACTAGTCGTAATAGTCCTCGGGGAGTGGTAACCCGTCCTCCAATTCACCTAAGTGCAAAGAATACCCTCGATGAGTATCTCTTATGAAGTTCTATTAAACTTAACAATTTTATTTACTAAGTTCGTTAATTTTCGCCTAAGTTGAATTCTTAACTTAAAAAGGTCATATCTAACTCATTTTAACTCGGAATTAAGCTTATAATATACCGATTTCTATCTACTTCGAAAGAGCTATCTATTTCCAAAGTTAATTCAAACTTTTAAGGTCATTTAAGGGTCGGAAACATACTGTACAATAGGGTTTCGAAAATCCAAGATTTGAGCCTTTGTAAAAAATTGCCATATCTACTCTATTTAACTACTTAGATTAACTTATTTTAGTCCTAAACTTGCAAGAAGACCTTTAAAACAAAATCAAGAGACTACACACTTATTTAATCCCAAACATAAAGTTCAAATGAAACTTCTAAAAATCCATTTTCATAAAACTGAAATTTATAAGTTGAAACTTATTGTCTTGTTTTGAGTAATTCCTTTACTAAAACTTACTTAGTTCAATGAAAATAATTTTCCTATATTATTTGTCATCAAGGCATTCCATTTTCAATATAAAATACTTGTTTTGAGATCTAAAAGGAGGTTTTTAAAATTGGTCTTCCCTTAGATACGAATTTCCTCTTTGAAGTTTATAATGAAAACAAGACCTAAATTTTGTCTTCTACAAAGCACTTGATTTTAGAAATACTTTTTAGGGAAACTCATTTAAACTTATAAAAATTCATTCCTTAAAATATCTATACCAATAGCCCTTTATATTTTTGTCTAAATCTTCATTTTAAAGTTGAATGATGGGTTCCAAAAATGGGTCTTGGTCTAGATCCGAATTTTCATAAATTTATTTTGAATATATCTCTTGAGAAAATTCATCAAAACTCATGAAAAACAACCCATTACATATTATATCTTAAGAACCCTTCATTTCTTGAATAAAATCCTCATTTTTGAGTTGGAAAACATGTTTTTATTTTAGATCTTTGTCTTGATCCGAAAATACAATTTTTATTTTTGAAAATAAACTTCAAAAATCAACTTTGATTCTTATAAGATGAAGTCTTGATGATATACATCCTTCAAACCTTCATTTTCTTAACAAAAACTTCCATTTCAAGACTTGGAAGAGGGTTTTTAAAATGATGCCTTGACAAGTTACGAATTTTACTTTTTCATTCAAACTCAAATCCAAGATCTACTCAAAATACAACCATGGAAACATAAAAAAAAAAAAACTTGGTAGTAGGCCTTAAACTTTTAGATCTACACATAAACATAACTAAAGCTTTGTAAAACTCTAGATCTACAAGTTATTACAAAAATAAGAATATAAGAAAGCCTTCAAGATAACAAATATACTAATAACAAAAAGAGATCATCAACTAGAGGAGTGTTTCAATTTCTAGCATCATCATCCATTGCTTTTTAAGCTTGTGGAATATCCTTTGATGCATGAAACACCCATAATATCATCCTACAACATCCTATGGAAGTTAAAAGAGAATGATTACCTCAAATATTTGCAAGAAAAGTGTGTATGAGCAAGGAAAGAAAATGGTGGTAGCTTGTTCTTAAGAAGAACAAAGCAAAGAAGAAGAGAAAGGAAAGGGAAAAAGAGAGGGTTTGAGAGTTTTGTTTTTGGAACAAATGGAATGAAAAGTGAAGATAGAGAAAAGTAAAGGATTATTTATATTAGATGGATTTAGGGTTTGTTTGTATAATAAAAATAGTTAAAATGAAACAAATTGGGGGGAAAAATATGGGGATTTGCGCCGGCCAATGAAGGGAGTGAGAGGGAGATATATTTGATTTCAGTTGAAATTTGAATTTGTATAATAAATTGTATTAATTGTAATGATTTGTTAAGAGACAAAATTTCTTGGAAAAGGAAATGAATTGAGTGATTGAAAGGTTGTAAGAATAGGGTATGGGTATGTGTGTAGTAGGTTGTACTTGTGAATAGTAATAAATAGTAGATAAGACATATACTTTACCGGTAGTAACGAAAATATGGGAAAAATGCTATAACTGTAATTTTTATAGCCCGAAAAATTATAAAATATATATTTTTGAAATCCTTATAAAATTCCGCTTCTAACGAGTATTCCGGAATATTTTTCTGAGTTTCTAGTTCTGGGGCTCGCTTTTTCGTAATGAAGCTTGGGAAAGCTCGGAATAGAAAATTTTTCGAAATCAAAATTTTGTATGGTTTGAAATATACTATAAAACAATAATCCACATTAATTTATCTTATAGAGTTTCTTTTATATATAAATCTAAGAAAAGTCGGAATTACGGTTCCTAGGTTACTTGTACTAATCCTATTTAGGGTTTTGATTTCCGATTTACGGAGCTTACTCAGTTACTAAGAAAACTGGGGTTTACACAATTACAATAGGTTTTGTTAATAAGTATCTCATCAGATCGTGTTTGGTCAATAACTTAATTAAGTAGTATAGAGTGTATTGACAAAGTCTATGCATGATCCAAACCAAGGCATGACAAGTTCGTTCAATTTCAGAGTATCTCTATTCTCCTACGGAAAATTTCTTGCTAAGGTAATATATGGCATATCCTTTCCCATCTTCACCGTTCTGCCCTAGCATACAACCCATTGATTCTAGGAGACCAGTGAGGTATAGTATCAGGGGCCTTCCTGGTTTAAGGGATACTAGAATAGGAGGGCTCATCAGATATTCCTTGATCTGCTGGAAAGCTTGTTCACATTCATCATCACATTCAACAATTACATTTTTTTCTTAATAATTTGAACCAAGGCTCACACCAGTCTGTAAGCTAGGATACGAATCTAGTAATGCAGTTTAGTCTTCCAAGTAAACCCCTAAGTTCTTTAAGAGTTTTTATTGATGGCATCTCTAGAATGGACTTTATCTTATCAGGATATAATTCTATTCCTCTCTGACTAACTACAAACCCAAGGAGTTTTCCTAAGGATACCCCAAAAGTACATTTTTATGGATTCAACTTTAGTTGAAATTTTTAGGCTAGTCAAATAGTTTTCTTAAAACTTTGATGTGATCCTCTTCAGCTCGAGGTTTGGTAATCATATCATCAACACAAACTTCAACTTCTTTATGCATCAGTCATGCAATAAAGTTACTGTAAACCTTTGAATTTTTCAAGAATCGTTTTGGAATACAGAATCGAAACTCTGAAGTCTGACCTAAGTTGAAACCAAACCTTAAGTAATTTCGATCACGGGGTTTCATAACAAAATCTTCAAAAAACAAAAATAGAAAGTTCAATAATCGTTCGATTCGAAAAATCGAACTTGAGAAGGACCACCTATCCAATCCTTAATATAAACCCCTCAATTTCTAGGGTATTATACATATATTATGTGTATATTTATTTAGAGCATATAAGCTTATTTGTTATTTATTTATTTTCATGTCTTGTAATTTATTTATTTACTTTTTTTATGCAATTTATTAAGACTAGTCTTTCTAGTCTTAGACTTGTCTACATCAAGTCAAAACAATTTTCTTTCTTTTCTTTCTTTTCTCTTGGGACTAGTCTATTCTTAGTCTCGGGTTGCTTTGATGAAGCTAAGGCTCTCAATACATGATCGGGATACCTAGATGAAGCTAAGGTTCCCAATGCTTGACTATTTTATTGTGTTTATTTACTTACAAGTATTTCTTTCTATGTTTTTATGTATTATCTTTACTTTTACATTGCTACATAATCATATTCATGAATGATTAGAATGTTGTTACCTTAAATAAAAATAAAAATGGGTTCTTTCTTAAATAAATAAAAGTAAACTAGATTTCTTAACAAAAGGAATTTTCAACAAAAAGATCTAAGTTTTCTTTTTAATAAAATTATTTTCAAAGGATAAGCTAATCATAAATTCTAGAAGAAGTAGTAATGCAGATTTCTTCAAAATAATAAAAGGAACTCATTTTTTTTATAAATCAAAACTAAATACCCCATAAAGATAAAATTTTTACCTTTAAACTTAAGATTTTAACTCAACCATATATTTTATAAGACTTAAATAGATTCATTATAGACTTTGAAAATCACATACTAAGAAAGTTTCTTCAAAACTTAAATTTTATATTGTTATTCTCTTTTCAATATTAAATGAAATTTTTGCTAAGTTCTAATGTTAACAATTTTTTATTAAGAAAGCTTTTCTTATAAACTTGTCTAAAAGAATTATTCTATCACTTGACAAATAGGAAGAATAAAATAACTTTTTTCAAACCAAGGTAAAATCAACTCACTATCTTGGAAACCAACTTAGAAAAATAAAATTTGCCAAGAAAGTAAAGTTTTAGAGGAACACTTATTTCCTAAAGACGAAAAAGGATATAAAAGTAAGAGGGAAACATACATTTAACACAACTTCAAATATTTGACCACATCAAAAACTTAAAGGATATTTTGAAAAACTTATTTTCAATCACTAGAAATAAAGTTGGTAGATAACTTGAAGAACCAAATTTTTGGAACAAATTTACTTTTGAAAAGTGAGAAAATGAAATTATAATAGAAAAAATTTTACTCATAACAGCTCATATATACTTTAGTTTTCCTTCTAATAATTCAAAAAGGAGACATTTTCAAAAGTTTTATCTTTTAAAACCCTTAAAAACAAATTTTTTATAAAATATCAATATTCAGAAAACACTACAAAAATCATGCACAATATGAGTATAAATATATGTTCTAAGAATTTTTCAACTATATATATATCCATATATTTTGCTTAAAAATTTTTGAGTAAAGAGAAGTTTGGAAAAATCATATTTTGTGAACTATAAATTTGCAACTATTATGTATCGTAGTATTTTCCAACCCAAATGGATATTTATGACAAAAATAACCTTAGAAATGGATACATCTCTTTAAGTAGGTAGAAAACGGTATATTATTTGCACAATTCCGAGTTAAAATGACCAAGTTATGGCCATTTTAAGTTGGAATTACTTTCTATACAAATTTTAACAATCTTATAACATAGTTTTTTGATAAATACCATATAATCATTAAGAAATACTCATTATGGGTATTCTTCTTGATTAGGTGATCCCGATGAGGAGTATTCATACTCGGAGGATTATTTTGATTAGTAGATTTACTGATCAACTCATCCATAAGAAAGATATATCCTCATGGCTGAGTGAGTTTATTTCCTACTTTTTCGTACTTGGTTGTGCTTGTAGCTAGAGGCACTAGAAGTAGGAAAAGATGAAAATGAATTATGTATGATAATATTGGTTGAAAGAATGCTGAGCATACCAAGACATGAATTATTGTTAATTAACTTGTGCTTTACTATTATTATGTTGGAGTATGTGCAAATTTTGTGATCACCTTTAAATTACTCTAATCATATATTATGAGTTATATTAATTGATTTATGCATATCACGTAGTTAGTTTCATCTCATGAGCTACTGTACGCGATGAGACAAAAGTATAGTAGCCGGGTTTGCAGGAGCCATAAATCTGGAAGATGGGCGATTAAGAGCTTGAAAGAACTATTTTAAGATGGGCGAGTAGGCACCTGAAATAAACTACATAAGTTGGATTTTAAGATGGGTTTTAAAGAGCCTGAAACACCAAACCCTAAATGGAGGGGTAAATCCAATCAAACATATGATTTCCAGTAGATCATATGTATTGCTTGATCTCTTGCTTGATGCATTCATATGCTTGTTTAATAACTTGTTTGAAATTATTTATACAAGTACGTTGATTCAGGAATATTCTCACTAAGCTAGTTATGCTTATACTTTGATAGACCTTTGTTGTAACAGGACTATATCTTTTATACCCGAAGACTTCATATACTCGAATGGGATTATGTTTTGGAAAAGCTTTTGGAAATCTTTTGAAGATCTTAGATTGAATATCCTTTAATATCTTTTGGTGTTAGTATTGTTTCCTTGTGTGAAAGACTAAGACGATATTATGATTATTTAGAGATTTATAGGGGAAAAGCCTCTAAGATAATGTAAGGATTATATTCTTATAATATTCAAATAAGATGGCTATCTAGAATTCTTGTATGCTGTATTTACTATCTCGAACTATACATCCCACCGGTGTCTCCTATTGTTGTGATAGATGCCTTACATATGGTGTTGAAACTTCCGCATGATTTCGGGAAGTTATTCTTAAGTTTTAATACCATATGTGGTGGACTACCAGTTTAGGGTACCCTTCGGGGCGTGACAGTTACTATTGGTCTTTGATATGTTACCCTAACATTTTTATGCCTAAAAGGCATCACCTTATAGCATAATGTATCCCATGTAGTGATGAAAGTTGTCTTAGCCTTATCTTTTTCTGCCATTTGAATCTGATTATATCTAGAGAAATCATCCATGAAGAAAAATAGATGGTTCCTTGTAGTGTTGTCGACTAGGACATTGATGTAGGGCAGAGGAAAATCATATTTAGGGGTATCATAGTTTAGATCTCTGAAGTTTACACAGACCTTCCTTTACCATTCTTTTTCATGACCGACACAATATTTGCAACCCATTCAGGATAATCTAAGTCCTCGATGAACCTTACTTCAAATAATTTCTTAATTTCCCTTTTTTTTTTATCTTAAGTAGGATATTAAGTCTAAATCGTCTTAGCTTTTGCTTTTTGGATTTAGTGCTTTCTTCGATGGACAATTTGTGAACTACAATCGATGGATCCAAGCCAGACTTATCGGCATACGACCAAGCAAAGATGTTTAAATAATCGGTTAAGAATCCAGATAGTTCATGTTTTTATGGGTCACTCAAATTTCCCCCCTATCTGAAGGTTCTTAGGTTCTTGGTCAGTACCCAAATTAACCATTGTTATTGGCTCATCCATGAAAATGTGAAGCTATTCATATCTATTCCAGTATTCTTGAAACCCTATATTGTCAGTATCAGCTTCAACGACTGACCCAACAGGGTCTAACTAATAGTTATATTCTTATCTATTGCGATTGAAGGACTTGCGGTGAAATTAGACCTGCAAAGAGGGGACAAAGATTATAGGGCACAAGAAAAAGAAGCAAAGTATAAGCGAGAGAAACAGAGAAGAGTTAGAACTGCATAAGGCTAATGACTTCATTCATATAGTAGTTATATTTAATTGTAACCGTAGAAAGATCAAGAAAAGAGTAAGATTTAATATTTATGACCCTATTTCACCTAGGACTCTTACTCATCCAGGGAATTAGTACTATTGATGGATGTAGCAAACCAGTTGTTCAGAGTTGGAATAGTGTTACTGAGTTCTTTAATAGTGCTAGATGGTGAGCATAGTCAATCAAGCCATTGACTTTTAACTAATCAGGTACAAAATATCAGTAGGTGTTGAGATTATAGTCACCGGATCAAATAGTTGCAAGCTAAGGTCTTCCATTTCTTCACTGCCAATATAAGGGATGGCAGTTTGATGATAGATAGCATTGACTCTTTAATGTAGAGAGGAAGCTATTGCCCCTACAGTATGAATCCAGAGTCATCCCAGTAGCAAATCAAAAGATCTAAGGATATCTAATACTTGGAAATTAATGTCCAATGTCTCAGGGCCAATCTTAACTTCTAGCTCAATTCCTTCAATACCCTTTTAGATCCATCAAATGCCTTAACAGTTAATGAGTTTGGCTCAATTTTAGATTTGTTTATCCCAAGCAATCTAAGGTGGATAATGGGCAAACACTGAGGGTGAAATAGCCATGAAATTCCTTAATTTATATATATATATATGTGTGTGTTATTGAAATGATATATATATATATATAAATGTATGTCTGTGCTTGGATAATATAATTAGTGAATGTGTTAGACATGTGCTATTTTGTATGTGTTTAGTATAATGAAATTAATATTATTGTTTGATATGTATAAATATGCATGTAGTGTAATGAATATGTGTGTCTTTTTCAAATTAATATGCATGTGTTATGTTTAGAATTTAATCAAATTACTTTTGAATAGCTTAGGATTTGTGACAGGAATTTTACAAACTTTAAGTCCATTTTTTTTAGCCTAAAACCAACCCAAATGCATTTGAAATTGACCCAAATTAATCCTAGGACAAATATACCCCTAATGGCAAATTTAGGATGAGTATTGACTTTGTTTAGACATGTTTTGGACCCCTTTTTGGCAGCCCTATTCCCCCATACGATTTTTCTTTTCTTTCTTTCTTTCTTTCTTTCTTCCTTTTTCCAACTCAAAATCTTAAACCCTAAGCCAAGATCAATTACAAGTTTTAGGATTTGAACATCATTCCATGCTAAGATTTAGTCATGTGAGTTAATGCAAACTTTATCTTTTCACTTTATGTTCTATATTGTGCTTGTTTGTAAATGTTAGATAGAAATGAATTTTATGTACAAATTGGTGTGGGATTGATTTGGTGCATTGATGATGGTTTGAGTAGGATCATATGGCTAAAGGAGTGGTACTTTATATCTTATGTGAATGTTAATAAGTGAGGATGAGTGATTTGGGGAAATTGAAGAATTGAGTAGTTGAGGAGTAAATTTGAATTGTGACTAGTGTTTTGATGATTAGAAGTAGAATTCATGTTGTTAGGATAGTGTTTGGATCATACAACAAGCTTTGGAAAGTTTGGATTAAGTTTGGGGAATTTTTGAAAATGAACAAAGTTGTAATAAAACAGGAGAAATCAAAAACATTTTCGTATAGGCTAAATTTTGGCCGTATGCCGGCATCTAGGGCTTCTACGCCGCTGGCTTATAGGCGGTGTTGGAAGCTAACAGAATTAAATTTCTTAAAGCCGTTCGAACGCCGCCGGCTTTGGCTGAAAAGCTTGCCAGCGTTCATTTTTTTTCACATTGTATGCCGGCTACTGGGATTCCAAAGCTGCTGGCGTATAGTGAAAAGCTGCTAGCGTACATGGATACGCTGTCGGTATGTACCTCTCAGTAAACTTTTGGAAATTTGGATTTGCATTCTACACGGCTCAAACCCGTCGGCGTAGAATAAAGGCAGCTGGCGTACCCTTGAACGCTGCCAATGTTGGCAGTGTTGATTTTCAGTGTGTTGATCATCGGTTCAAAGCCACCGACTTTGAATGCCTGCGTAGCCCTTGCGCTTTTGAATTTCAAAAAGTTTTTCCAAAATTTTCCGAAGTTTGATATATGATCAATTAGGTATTTGTTAAGTATTCTATGATATAATAGGATGTTTAAATGCTTTATTATGACTCTATATTAATTTATTTGAATTTTTTGATTAATTGTATTTTTAACTAGTTAATTAGTGCTTAAGCTAAGTGTGAAATTTAATATTGATTTAAACAGTGATAGATCCTCGCCCAGCTAACCCCGTTAATTTCTGAGCTATATCAGGTACGCAGTAACTTCCTTGTTTCTTTGCTAGGGTAGGCATCACAACAAAATTACCTTAAATTAGAAAACTTTATTAATTGATGAGTGTTGCTTGTCCATGTTTGCCGTTGAATCTGGTTCGGAGAGTGGCACCTTGCTCAGATTGGGGGCAGGGTACTTTCTCGTTATTGGATAGAATTGTTTAGGAGATATGAGTATCCGAGCTACTCATATCAACCCCCTAAGCGTCGTGATACGTTAGTCAGGATCCCCTAGTATTACGGGCTACGTCGGAAGGTGGGGCTACCTAGTCTGTATGAATAGTAGGGACCACTTAGGGAGGCGAACATAATACTAGATCCTTGTTGTCGGAGTTTGAATACTCCCATGTTGTTTTATTAACTAAAGACTTAACAATAAACCATTGATTGTTACATAATGCATTAGTCTAAAACTATGTGATCCACTTTGCATTTGTATTCGTTACTTGTGTACTGGACCTTTGGATCATAATTTATCCATTTCAGGTGATGACTCCGATGCTTTCTATACGAGTATGGGGTATGGAACCGACTTTGAAGATTTTCTTGATGGTTTGAACGATTAGAGATAACCATGGACTCAATGGAACCCTATGAATGTAATAGATTAGATGTGATTCCTTTTGATTGATAATATAATTATAGTGTTCGTTGAGTTGTGTTTTGAAGATTTTGGTTAAGGCTTGTAAAAAGCCTTTGGTTGTAATATATATATATATATATATATATGTATGTACTTAGCTATGTAGGAGTTAAGTTGCTTCCTTTGTAAGATATGTTGGTAGTGTAGTAGTATAGTTTTGTTTAAGGTTTAAAAAAAAAAAAAATCTATGTTTCCTATTGTATATTATTTATATGGAATTAGATAAACAATTACTCAAACAATTCTTTCAGACAACCTTACATATAATCTTATAGGTTATATGTGGTTAGAGAACTGTTATCACCTATTTCAAATATAGGGGTAATAGCGGGTCCTTACAGTTGGTATCAGAGAGGAGTTTGATTAATTGTCTATCTAATTGTAATAGTCATTTAAAACTTGACCTAGACACAATTAAGTAGTATAGAAAAGAGTTAAGTGATCCAACTAGTTGTATATAATTTCCTTCTTGCTTGTTTTATATACTTGTTAATTGTTTTCTTGTTTACTAATTGCTTATTGTTTGTTTGATGACTTGTTGAATTGTTTGTTCATTTATATATGAATGTAAATGTTAACTTGATAAGTTTTGCATGTGATGAGGGATTGATATACATGTGTGAATGTGTGTTGAATATATGTATACAATTGTAAAGATGGACAGGTTGAGGAGGTCTACAAGGCAACATTCTGATAGAGAAAGTATGCCACCACCACCACAGTCATCATCTACATTTGCTCCTACTTCATCTTCTACACAGAATAGTGAGACTACTCCATCGCCTGCGTCGGCTTTAGCTTCACAAGTTCCTCCACCTCCACCTATGCCACCCATCCTCCTATGTCACAAATACCTACTGGTGATCTGAACTCGATGTATAGTATGATGAGGGACATGATGGCAATGATGCAGCAGTATCAGATGATGATGTATCAACAAACACAGCATCTCATGCAGCAAGGTAACCAGTAGGGAATGAGACCAATGAGGTTACTCCTGTAAATAATCAATCCAACCAAATCAAATTACATGATTTTAGCAAGATGGTTCCAGAATTTGATGGCACTAGTACTGATCCTACAGTAGCTAAAGGTTGGATAGAGGAGCTTGAGAAAACATTTGCAGCTAGTAGAACACCGGAAGATAATAAAGTGGATTTAGCGGTTTACATGATGAAGAAAGAGGCTTATAATTGATGGAGATTAACTAGTGGAAATCTACAACAACCCATATCATAGAATGCATTCAAGGATATATTTTTCACCAAGTATTTTCCAAATTCAGTAAGTGAAGATGATAGCTGATTGGTTGAACTTGAGACAAGGGAGCAAGACTATAGATGAATACTATGGAGAATTTTGTAGACTGTTGCGCTTTACTGGAGGTGATTACCGAGATGAAAGAATGAAAGTTCAGAAATTTCAGAATGGACTGAATGAAAAAATCCAAAGTGAAGTGAAGAAATTTGAGTTGCATACCCTATCAGATACTGTGGCCAAAGCTTTGCTAATGGAGCAAATTCAGAATGATAGTAGAATTAGAAGAGGAAAGAGAGCTGCATTTCTGGGAAAGAGACCCGCTTCTAATTCATCATATGATAGTTATTGGGGTGTTGGTAAAGGAAAGAAGCCATTTATAGGACGACAAGGAAATCAAAAGCCGACATATAAAACTCCTACACTTGCATTTGAAAAGAAATGTTTTAGATGTTTTGGTCCTCATGAGTTGTCCGATTGTAAGTGGACTCCCAATGCATGTTTTTCATGTGGTCAAGTTGGGCATAAGTCTAAAGAGTGCAAGAATCCGAAATTACCATCGGTTTTCTGTGCATATTGCAAGCAAAGAGGTCATCATATTGCTAATTCCAAGGATCGACCAAATGCTAAGAGTGGAGTTGATATGGAGAAGAGAAAGACAAATCCAAGGGTTTTTACTTTACAGCAAATTGAGGATACTCCTTCAGTAGACACTTTGGCAGGTATACTGAGTGTTGCTAATAGGGATGCATATGTGCTGATTGATACTGGAGCAACTCATGCTTGTATTTCTGAAAATTTTATGAATGATTGTGAGCTTGTCTTTGAAATGTTGATTGATCGTGTTATGTGTGTGACTACTCCGTTGGTGATTGAAAATAGGCATCCTTGTGTGTGTAAAAATATAAGTGTTGTGATTTCAAATGTGAATATGCCTATTGATATGATAGTATTGCCTTTATCTGATTTTGATGTGATTTTGGGAATGAATTGGCTAAATTATTATAAGGTTACGATTGATTGTAGTAAGGCGGAGTTAAGTTTTGGCTTGATTGAAGGGAGTTTCACATATAAATTGGAGAGGCTAAGACCTAAGAGTATGAAGTTTATGGAGCTATGGGAAAAACCAGTTGTGGCAGCTATGAATATTGAAGAAGTGGATATCAAAATGACGCCAATTGTGAATGAGTTTGTGGATGTATTTCCCGAGAAGTTACCTGGATTACCACCGGATCGGGAGATAGAGTTTGGAATTGAAGTATTGCTGGAACAGTACCTATCTCTAAAGCTCCATATAGAATGGCTCCAGCAGAATTGAAAGAGTTGAAGTTACAATTGCAAGAGTTACAAGATTTGGGCTTTATCAGACCGAGTATATCGCCCTGGGGTGCTCCTGTGCTGTTTGTCAAGAAGAAAGATGAAAGTTTACGCATGTGTATTGATTACAGGGAATTGAACCGAGTTACTATTAAGAACAAATACCCTTTACCTAGGATCGATGATTTATTCGATCAGTTGAAGGGAGCCACAGTGTTTTCTAAGATCGACTTGAGATCAGGATATTATCAACTCAAGATCAAATCGCAAGATATTCAGAAGACAGCTTTCAGAACTCGGTATGGACACTTCGAGTTTTTGGTGATGCCTTTTGGGTTAACCAATGCTCCAGCCGCATTCATGGATTTGATGAATAGAGTCTTCAAGGATTATCTGGATTCATTTGTCATAGTATTCATTGATGATATTCTGATATATTCTCGGAACAAGGAAGAGCATCGAGAGCATTTAAGACTTGTGTTACAAAACTCAGGGAAGAAACTCTATGCGAAATTTAACAAGTGTCAGTTTTGGTTGGAAGAAATATCCTTTCTTGGACATATTATTTCAAAGGAAGGTATTTCAGTTGATCCAATGAAGATTGAAGCCATTTTGAAATGGGCAAGACCTACTAATGTGAGTGAGATTAGAAGTTTCCTTGGATTAGCTGGATACTACCGAAGGTTTGTTGAAGGATTTTCGAAACTTGCATCCCCATTAACAAAGTTGACACGGAAGAATACTAAGTATGTGTGGGATGACAAGTGTGAGAGGAGTTTTGAAGAGTTGAAAGAAAGATTGATATCAGCTCCTATTCTGGCACTGCCTGTTAGTGGAAAGGAATTTGAAGTTTTTAGTGATGCGTCTATCCAAGGACTCGGTTGTGTTCTCATGCAAGATGGAAAAGTTATAGCTTATGCATCAAGGCAACTAAAACCCCATGAGAAGAATTATCCGGTGCATGATCTTGAGTTGGCAGCAGTGATTCTCGCATTGAAACTTTGGAGACATTATTTGTTTGGAGAGAAATGCAAGATCTACACGGATCACAAAAGTTTGAAATACATATTCACACAGAAGGAGCTTAATATGAGGCAAAGAAGATGGCTTGAGTTGATTAAAGATTATGATGTGGAAATACTTTATCATCCTGGAAAAGCTAATGTAGTAGCAGATGCACTCAGTAGGAAGAAGCAAATGAATGATGTGACTTTGATTTCTAGTCAAAGAGAGATTCAGATGGATTTCATGAAGTTAGAACTTGAAGTTACATTAGAGCAAGTTGATGTGATATTGGCTCAATTATCCTTGCAACCGACAATTTTGGAAAGGATTAAACAAGTTCAAAAGGAAGATGATGAAGTAAAAGAATAAAGATAGCCATTGGTGAAGGGAAGAGAAAAGAGTTGAGGATTGATGAGGATGAAGTTAGATATGGGAATCGACTTTTTGTGCCATATGAGTTGAGAGAAGAAATCCTGAAGGAAGCTCATTCCTTCATATTCGATCCACCCGGGAACCACCAAAATGTATAGAGATTTGAAGAAAAATTTATGGTGGGAAGGTTTGAAGAGAGATATTGCTCAATATGTTTCCAAGTGTTTGACTTGTCAACAAATAAAAATCGAGCATCAACGACCCGGAGGAGAACTTCAACCTTTATCCATACCTGAATGGAAATGGGATGATATCACTATGGATTTCATATCGGCTTTACCCAAGACTATTGCCAAATATGAAGTTATTTGGGTAATCGTGGATAGATTAACGAAATCGGCTCATTTCATACCTTTGAGGGTTGGAGATTCCTTAGAAAGAATGGCACATATCTATATCAAAGAAATAGTGAGATTACATGGATTCCGAAGACAATTACTTCTGATCGAGATTCTCGCTTTGTCAGCCGGTTTTGGAAAAGTCTACATGCCGCTTTAGGTACTCAACTTCAGTTTAGTACTGCATTTCATCCACAGACAGACGGGCAATCGGAAAGAACGATTCAAATCTTGGAAGATATGCTTAGAGCATGTGCTCTAGATTTTGGCAATAAGTGGGATACTTATTTGCCACTTGTTGAATTTGCCTACAACAATAGTTTCCAAGTAACAATTCAAATGGCACCCTATGAAGCACTTTATGGTAGGAAATGCAGATCTCCAATACACTGGGATGAAGTTGGGGAAAGAGTTATTTTGGGTCCAGAATTGGTACAACAAGCAGTGGATAAATCCAAGTAGTTAAGCAAAGGATGAAAAGGCTCAAGATCGGTATAAAAGCTATGCTGACATGAGGAGAAGACCATTGGAGTTTGAAGTTGGCGACATGTGTTTCTTAAAATTTCTCCAACAAAAGGGATTATTAGATTTGGAGCTAGAGGCAAATTGAATCCAAGGTACATTGGTCCGTATGAGATTCTAGAAAGAATTGGACCATTAGCTTATCGATTGGCTCTACCACCAAATTTGTCGGAAGTGCATGATGTATTCCATGTGTCACAACTTCGAAAATGTATATCAGATCCCGAAGCTATCATTTCTACACATCAACCAGAGGTTCAACCGAATTTGAGCACAGTGGAGAAACCGATCAAAGTCTTGGATAGAATTGATAAAGTGTTGAGGAGAAAAATAATTCCTTATGTGAAGGTTTTGTGGACTGGACAAACCGAGAGAGAAGCAACGTGGGAGCCCGAGGATGAAATGAAGCAAAAGTACCCCGAGTTATTTGAATAGTGTTTAAGGTAAGCTAAGTTTTGAGGACGAAACTTTTTGAAGGAGGAGAGAATGAAATAGCCATGAATTCCTTAATTATATATATATATATATTGTGTTATTGAAATGATATATATATATATATGTATGTGTGTGCTTGGATAATATAATTAGTGAATGTGTTAGACATGTGTTATTTTGTATGTGTATAGTATATGAAATTAATATTATTGTTTGATATGTATAAATGTGTGTATAGTGTAATGAATATGTGTCTTTTTCAAATTAATATGCATGTGTTATGTTTAGAATTTAATAAATTACTTTTGAATAGCTTAGATTTGACAGAAATTTTACAAACTTTAAGTCCTTTTTAAGCCTAAATACAACTCAAATGCATTTGAAATTAACCAAATTAATCTTAGGACAAATATACCCCTAATGACAATTTTGGATGAGTATTGACTTTGTTTTAGACAAGTTTTGGACCTCTTTTTGGCAGCCCTTTCCCCATACGAATTTTCTTTCTTTTCTTTCTTTCTTCTTTTTTTCCATCAAAATCTTAAACCCTAAGCCAAGATCAATACAAGCTTTTGGATTTAAACATCATTCCAAGCCAAGATTTAGTCATGTGTTAATGCAAACTTTATCTTTTTATTTTATGTTCTATATTGTGTTTGTTTGTAAATGTTAGATAGAAATGAATTTTACTAATTGGTGTGGGATTGATTTGGTGCATTGATGATAGTTTGAATAGGATTATATGGCTAAAGGAGTGGTAGTTTATATCTTATGTGAATGTTGATAGGGAGATGAGTGTTTTGGGAAATTGAAGAATTGAGTATTGAGGAGTAGATTGAAGTGTGATTAGTGTTTTGATGATTAGAAGTAGAATTCATGTTGTTAGGATAGTGTTTGGATCATATAACAAGCTTTGGAAAGTTTGGATTAAGTTTGGGAATTTTTGAAAGTGAACAAAGTTGTAATAAAACAGGGGAAATCAAAAACATTTTCGTATAGGCTAAATTTGGTCGTACGCCGGCATCTGGGGCTTCTACGCCGCCGGCTTATAGGCAGTATTGGAAGCAAATAGAATTAAATTTCTTAAAGCCGTTCAAATGCCGCCGGCTTTGGCTGGAAAAGCCTGCCAGCGTTCATTTTTTTTCACATTGTATGCCGGCTACTGGGATTCTAAAGCCGCTGGCGTAGAGTGAAAAGTTGTCAGCATATATGGATAAGCTGCCGGTATGTACCTCTCGGTAAACTTTTGGAAATTTGGATTTGCATTCTACACCGGCTCAAAGCCATCGGCATAGAATGATGGCAGCCGACGTACCCTTGAACACTGCTAATGTTGGCAGTGTTGATTTTCAGTGTGTTGAACACCGGTTCAAAGCCGTCGGCTTTAAATGCCAGCGTATCCCCTATGCTTTTGAATTTCAAAAACTTTTTCTAAAATTTTCCAAAGTTTGATATATGATCAATTAGGTATTTGTTAAGTGTTCTTTGATATAATAGGATGTTTAAATGCTTTATTATGACTTTGTATTAATTTATTTGAATTTCTTTGATTAATTGTATTTTCAACTAGTTAATTAGTGCTTAAGCTAAGTGTGAAATTTAATATTGATTTAAACAGTGCTAGATCATCGCCCAGCTAACCCCGTTAATTTCCGAGCTATATCAGGTACGCAGTAACTTGCTTATTTCTTTGCTAGGGTAGGCATCACAACAAAATTACCTTAAATTAAGAAAACTTTATTAATTGATGAGTGTTGCTTGTCCTTGTTTGCCGTTGAATCTAGTTCGGAGAGCGGCACCCTACTCAGATTGGGAGCAGGGTACTTTATCGTTATTAGATAGAATTGTTTAGGAGATATGAGTATCCAAGCTGCTCATATCAACCCCCTGAGCATTGTGATACGTTAGTCAGGATCCCCTAGTATTACGGGCTACGCCGGAAGGTGAGGCTGCCTAGTCTGTATGAACAGTAGGGACCACTCAGAGAGGCGGACATAATACTAGATCCTTGTTATCCGAGTTTAAATACTCCCATGTTGTTTTATTAACTAAAAACTTAACAATAAACCATTGATTGTTGCATAATACATTAGTCTAAGACTGTGTGATCTACTTTGCATTTATATTCGTTACTTGTGTACTGGGCCTTTGGTTCATAATTTATCCATTTCAGGTGATGACTCCGATGAGTTCTATACGAGTATGGGGTACGGAACCGACTTTGAAGATTTTCTTGATGGTTTGGAGGATTACAGATAACCATGGACTTAATGGAACCCTATGAATGTAATAGATTAGATGTGATTCCTTTTGATTGATAATATAATTATAGTGTTAGTTGAGTTGTGATTTGAAGATTTTGGTTAAGGCTTGTAAGAAGCCTTTGGTTGTAATATATATATATATATATATATGTACTTAGCTGCGTAGGAGTTGAGTTGCTTCCTTTATAAGATATGTTGCTAGTGTAGTAGTATAGTTTTGTTTAAGGTTTTTAAAAAAAAAAAATCTATGTTTCCTATGGTATATTATTTATATGGAATTCGATAAACAATTACTCAAACAATTCTTTCAGACAACCCTACATATAATCTTATAGGTTATATGTGGTTGGGGAACTGTTATCGCCTATTTCAAATATAGAGGTGATAGCGGGTCCTTACAGAGGGACAATCCATTGTTGGTCAATACCCGAGCTACCAACATTCCTTTACATTTTGCCACTTGTCAAGCTTGGATTTTTCGTTTATGATATCATTTATTTTAATTCAATCTATATTAAATCCGAACCTATTTAATATGAACCCTCGACTAAGAATTAAAAGAAATTTAAATTTTTCAAACAATTTGGAGTTACCATCCGATTGGAATCAAGAAAAATTTATAAGTCAGGATTAATGGGTTGGTTAATCCTCACTTAGCTACTAGTCTGCGAAAAATTTGATTTACAAACCTAACTTTATAAACATAAATTTTTATTTGGAGGCTAACCTATTAAAGCCATATGGTTTCCACTTGAAATTTAAAATTTAAAGTTTGTCCTTTTAATGCTCGAAAATTTACTAATGTAATAAACAAGAAAAAAAAATTCAAATTGTAATATCTACGAGTTATTATTGCAATTTTAAAGAATAAAAAAAATCATTATTTACATTAATATTTACAATTAAGTACAAATAATATTGATATTTACAATTGATTATCAAAGCTTACAATATGAACAATGGATTAATTCAAAATGAATAATAGAAAAAACAAAAAAAGGTTTTTCATTTTTTAATGTCTCCCTAGAGGTGCCTACGTACCCATAATAGGAATCAGACTTTACGTAGTTCTTTTCTATAAAATTTAATTTGTTGGTGATTTTTAGGATTTAGAACTCTTTTAGCTTTAAATTTATTAAATTTTAAGTTTTTCTTAAAATGAATTTTTATGTGAATCCCTATGAACTATCAAATCCATTTTTCTTATTTCAGAAAATAGATTTTTCTAAGTCTTAAAAGAAAATTTTATTTTTTGTTGTTGTTTAGTTATACTTTTTTTTTTGCATTTTTATGTATTTATAAGTATTAATAAATATATCTTATACACATACTATATCTATATTTTTATTTTTCTCATTTTTAAACTAATAATAATAATAATAAATATCGCATTCTAAATATACATGTGTACATAAAAAGACTACAATAATAATAATAATAATAATAATAATAATATATTAATCTTACCTGGATAGCTTGGAGCTACTGGAGTTAGGTCGGGTCGTGGCCGTCGGAGTGAGTTGCGGATTCTTCGAGCTGCTTCTAAATTAGATTTGGACTCTTTTTCGTAGAGATTTCTTTGTGATTATGATGTCTTGTGTTTTTTTTCTCTTGTTTTGTCTTTTTCTTATGTGTTGTTCTATTATTGATATGTGTCAGGTATTTATAGGTTCAAAACGCTCACTTACCTACTTACCTACCACTCACCTACCGCTCACTAACATTTGCGCTTACCTCATCTAGCCAATGGGAGCATGTGGGAAAAAATAAGGAGGAAAAAGATAATTTGCCTCCATATAGAATCGAACCCAGGTTTCCCTTACACATATCAATGACTTATCTATACAGGCTATTGGTTTATGTCTTATTTTATTTTGTATAAAAATAATATTTAAGGCTTTAAAATGTGTCCAATTAAATAAACTTAATTAAATAAGTTATTTAATTGGGTCCAAAAATAAATTTATAACAAAAATTAGTATTATATCAAGCCAAAAAATATTTTTAAAAATTTATTATCATTTATTACTATTTTTTTCTCTTTCTTTTTCTTTTTTATTTATTTATTTCCTTTCCTTTTCTTCTCTTTCTTTTTTTTCTATATATTTTCTCTCTCTTTTTTTTATTTTTTTTATAGTATTTGTAATAATTTGCAGGCTTAACATAATATTAATTTTTACTATAAATTAAAGCATTAAATGGGTAAAAATGGAGTGTCTACACCACTAGACATAGAGCTTCGGTATGTTGATTACCTTCTTTACCCATGTCTTCAGGGGAGAACGCGACTCAATCCAATGTTATGATTGAATGGATAATCGGGTCTAGTTGCTTGCCATTATGTTTTTAGGAACTTTTATATCTCTGAGGACTTTCATCAATGCACTTTGATGTAAATAAGAGGAAAGCAGCAATTCCATCAATCATATTTGAGCAAGGGTCTTAGCAATTTAGTTTATGACTTTATATTTGCTTGCTTTGACTATCTTCAGAAATGAGTCAACATCTTTTCCTTTAGGATCATCATCCACTAGAATAGGTTGTTTTTTACTTTGCCTTGCTCAATTTCTTTCTAGCCTCTTCATTGTTGTCATATATTCATCCGGATTGAGTTAGACTACATACGTTGGCATTAGCATTGGATTTTTCATAGTCAAAAGGTATAGCCTTGTAATTCTTCGATGGAATGGGATATTGAATATCAACCTTTTTGTATTTGAGATTCCACATCTTCTTTTTGTTCCTGATCTTTATAACATTGGATCACAATTGGTTTTGGAACCCAATCAAGCATTTAGATCTCCTCCTCTTTTGGTATCTTAGCTTTGGTTTGCTCCTCTTTCAGTTGGTTATCCTCTTCCTCAAATTATGATCCCCAGCCTGTAGGTACTACATCTTCTAAAGGGGTAAGGGTTCCTGGCCATGAATAATCAACTAGATGTCTAGAGGAATTTCCTAAGGTGTCAATAGTAGGGTTACCCGCAAACCATCTTGCTTTTAGCTCTTTATAAGGCCTTCCTTTGCATCCTACTTCCTATTCCGACTTTAAAGTGATCATTTTCAAGATAACCCCTTTTTGTGATTGTACCATTGTGCAACATTTTGTGGATTACACTTTTTATCTTGGCACGATCCTTAACATTCATATGTTGCAGATACCCCTTTTGTCTAAGTTTCCAAGCAAGTTGAGGTAAATAATAGGGCATCTCATCTAAATTCAGGGGATTTTCTTTTTTAACTATTGTGATCATATTGATGCTGTGGCCATGAGTGGGTAAAGGATTATTGTTGACATTTGGTTCTAGGTTTTCAACAAAGTCCAACTAAATGATTTTCGCGACGATCAATTGTTGGATGTGATGTCTCAATCTCTAACAATTTTTAGTGGAATGTCCCTCTTGCCCATGTGGTACTCACTTTTCAATTTTGGATCATACCCCCTTGGTTTAAACCCTTGAAATGGAGGCTCAAAAGTCAGCACTCTCCCTTCTTGGAGTTTGTGCAGTATCTAAGATAGAGGCATAGGAAGTTAGGCGAATTGTTGAGCTAAGTGATTCCTCCTTTCTTACTCTTTTATAGGTTCTCTATTTTGCTGACTAGACCCTGTGATATGAAATTGAGGCTTGATTGGTTGAAAAGATCCACTGTTCAGAACACTAACAATTGACTTTTTCTTTACTAATGGCTCGGGTTGGCCTTTTATTTGGCAGTTCAGCCAATTTACCCAACAATATTGCATCCTCAATTCTGCTTCTAGTTACTACTATATCAGCAAAGCTAGTAGTTCTATGCCCCACTAAATGCTAGTAGTGTGGCTTACCTAGGGTATTGATGAACATGGTAATTAGCTCTTTTTCAAGAATCATGGTAGTAACCATAGCAACTTTATCTCTCTATCTTTGAGCATATTCCTTGAATGTTTTTCATTATTCTCTTAGTCATTTTGCTTAGGTCAGCCATGGAGGGAGCCACTGCTATATTGAATTTGTACTTGTTATAGAAGGCTCAAGCTAATTTATCTCAAGTGTTGATCTTATTCATATCCAGCTGGGCATACCATAGTAAGGCTAGCCCTGTAAGGCTATCTTGAAAGGTTTGCATCATCAGAGAGTCATATTTAGTGTACCTGCCCATTATGCGAATATATAGGCAAGGATGGAGCATTGGACAGCCAATCCCATTGTAGTTCTTAAATTTGGGGACTTTGAATTTTTCAGGATATTACCCTTCATCTTGGTTTTGTAGACAATGAAAACCCATTTTTTTGAAGTTGATGTAGGGTTCAAATAGTTTGAGCTACTCACTCATTTTCTTTATTAATTTCTTTTCTAGTTCTTTTTCTTTCTTATCACAGCCATGTACTTTTAGGCGCATGATGCTAGATTCTTCCCTCGGCAATCCTGTTTCTTTGTTTTGATTATGTGTCTCGGTAAGGGTATCTGTCAGGTTTGGCATCAAGGCTTTATCTGGACGGTCATGAACCAAAGTGTCTAGTTTTTCCATGACTTTGTCAAATGTTGATTCTAAAGTAACCATTCTTTGCCCCATGGGCTCACTATTGTCTCATGAAATTTTGGATCTAGACTTAGTGATTATTGGACTATGAGCTTTAGCAACTTTCTTGGCGCAATATAGATAAGACTTGAAGTATTTACAATCAAATTTCATTCGCTCAATATTTTTTTATTTTGAGTTTTTAACATTTTTATGAGTTTCTATTGATATAAGAATATGTACTAAAATGAAATATCAAACATTTGCTTTTTGGAAAATTTGGAATCGAATGATTAGTCATCAGTCCGTACATAGCAAAACAGGACCATAAAGGGTCCTTTCATTACAGACTCGATTACTATACCTGGCAAAATGGACACTTCTTTTGATTATTTATTTACAAAAAGGGACCTTCAAGGGTAGACCTAGACAGACTAAAAAGAAATTGAACTTAAACTGGCCTAGTTTTCATCACACTTCACTCCAACTTTCTTCACTTCAAAGGAAGGCAGATCTTAGTCTTCCTCGTCATCTTAAGTTCCACTTGGTCCTGCTTTGTTGTTTTGAGAACACCTGATAAACATGCCTATCTCTTACTCAAAAGATGGTAGAAAGCTCTTCATCAGATGTAGAAACACCTTGTTATTATCATCGTTTTCATCATCCCAATCCATTTTTATTGTTTTCTTCATCTACATCAAATAGATTTCTTTGAGAGTGGGCTTATATCCTAATCCAAAAGTACCAATATGGTCAAGTGCTCCTAGGATTTTATAGGAAGCAGCCTTGTTCTCGCATTCACATTTTTCTGCTCTCTTCCATAGCCATAGTTCTTCGTCTTCAGACTCTTTTGCCTCAGCTTCAACTATTTCTTCTATATCAATTATTTCATCAACTTCCTTTATTTCCTCAACCTTACCTATTTCTTCTTCTTCTAGGTCAATGCCCTAACCAGTTGGTATATGGTGGTAGGAGTCATCCTAAAGTCTCATTTATTTCTCAATTAGTGGGCATCAGCATCCTTCTCAGGTAAGGATTAGGGAATCGAGCCTAGCATATTTATACTAGTTGTCTTCCATAGAATCATCGTCTGAGATTTTCAACTTAGATAGGGGATTGAGTAGGTCAGATATTTGGTTGACCTCTTCATTAGGATGCTCGCTGCTGGGATTTGTCATGACTTATTACAAAAAGAAAATGAATATCACAATCCTTTTTTGAGGCTTAGTTACAAATATTATTTAGAACTTACAGTGCATAAATGGACTGATTAATAACATTTTTTTAATCAGCTCCATTGCAAGATGTATGATTTTTCAAAAAATAGAAGATAAATAATAAATAAATTGCATAGATATCAGGGTGGGTTCTAAGGGTACCTCGTTCTATAGGCTCACTATCCTTAATTGGAACTGGTCATAGTCTATATTAAAACAAGGTTGGAGGAGCCTGATCACCATCAAGTAGTGGTAAAACCACATGAGCCCATAGGCTACACAATGGCCTTCCTTCTTAGTTTCTAATGGAAACCCACCCGACTCCCAAAAAAATTTCTAGATTTTATCTATCTTCAAAAAATTCTTGCAAAACAAACTAAATGCTAACAAACAATTAGGTTAAAAATATTTACAAGATAGCGAAAATATTTATAAGGGTAAAGGCCCATATTAACAAAATTCTAAAATTTCTTGAGCCCATTAAGCCTAGACAAGCCTACAGAAAAAAAATATATTTTTTTTTTTCCTTAGTAGAGTCGCCAAGCCATTAAGCTGGAATTTTGCTATTATTCTCCTAAAAGTCCTGATTCATATCAAACCCAACCCGTTTGACATGGAATACTCGACAAGGAACTAGTAGGGTTTGCGAAAGCCTGATTTTTGAAAATTGGTTTAGTTGGAGTAGTCCTAAAAAAGAGTGAATCAAAAACCAAAGGGGTGGTTTGGTTTTTGGTGCGGCCACTGGTACACATGAAAAAACAGAAATTGATGGATTTAGGGGCTGCTATGTTAAAACCTAAATGATTGTTTAGGCTTTTGTAGGCTTTAGAAATTCTAAAGATATGGGTCAAAAAGAGGTTAATTTTGGAGTTTTTCTTTTTTTTTTTCTTTTTTTTTGTCCTTTTTGAAAAAGTGACTTATATATATGTTTACAAAAATACCTAAGAGTTTTTTTTTTTTTTTTTGTGACTGCCTTACAGGTACCTATGTATCCGCTAACAAAAATCCAGTCCCCGTTGTTCGTTTTGATTTTTGAAAAAATTTTAATTTGTTTGTTCTTTTTAATTTTGAAAATCCACCAAGTTTAAATTATTAATAAAATTTGATTTTTCTTAAAAAAACCTAAAACATCTAATTTCGATTTTTTTGTTTTTAAAAGATTCCTAAAAGCTATACTATTTTTCGAAAACCTAATTTAGTTTGTTTTTGATATTTTATAAAATAACTAGGTGCTAGTAAAACAAACATTCTTTATTATATACATCCCACATATGGGGCAAAGGCAAAAAGAGATAATATATGTATATATTTTTTATTTTTATGAGATTTCTATTTTTTTTAGGTTTTTGATAAAAAGATGGTATTCACAAGGATATTAAAAAAAAAAAAAGAAAAACAATGATCCTAAACTATAGCTATATATCTTTTTGTTAATTTTTTTTAATTAAACTCTAAAATTATTTGTTAATCATACTAAAATTTATCCTAAAAATTTATTGTTAATGAAATAACCATGAAATTCTCAATTTACATTTTATATGTGTTATTGAATTTATACATGCTTTTGATATGTGATGAATATGATTTATTTTTATGATGAGTTATGTTTTTATTGTTGTGTTAAAATATTGAAATACTCTAGAATTTATTAAATATTTAGTTCATAAAATTTAAATTTGTATTAACATGCATGAATTATGTTTGAAATGTGTTAAAATAAGTAGATAAATGCATGCATTTGGTTCAAGTTTTGAAACTATCATTAATGCCTTAAGACAACTTCATTAATTAGCCAAAAGTTAAGTCATTAACTCCTTAATCTTACATGCCTTAAAAGTCAAAACAAGGGATATTATCAACCCCAAATATGCAAAATTCGGCCAAAAATTTCCAGAAAAAAAAAAAAGAAACCCTCTTTCTAAGCTCAAAACACTCTCTTATTCCTCCCAAAAGCTCTCTCATGGTAGTATATAGTGAAGCACTTCATTTTTCACCATTTCTATCCCAAAAACTTGCTCATGAATCATTAAACCAATGCCTAAAGCTCACTTGGTAAGTATGATTTCTTGTTTTGAATTTATGCATGTGTGAAGTTCTTGATGATAGGGTTGAACTTAAGCTTGTGTTTGATGATTCATATGTTTTTTTGGTTGTATGAGAAGTGTTATGGGGATAGTGAAGTTAGTATATGTGTAGTTATGAGTTTAGAAGTGTTGGAAACACATGTGGTTGAATGATTAGATTATGAGTGTTGTGGATTTGGGGTTTGAAGTATGATTGGTGAATGATGTAGATGGTGGAGTGTTTGATGTTTAGAGTTAAAGTTAATGTTGTTTGAATGTTATATTGATCATATAGCAAGATTTGGGAAACTTGGAATGAGTTTAAGAGAATTTTGGAAGTGCAAATTTAACATGAAAAACAGGGGAGTTCAAAAGAATTTTCATAACTCGTCACAGAGTCTATGCCGGTAAAGTATGCTGCCGGTGTTGAAGTTTACGCTGCCGGCGTACATGTGGAATTTGGCGATGTTGAGGAGTCACTTGGTGACCAGAATGCTTGACCTCTAATGCTAGCAAATTTGAATAAGTACACCGCCGGCGTTGAACACTGGTGTTGGTTTTGTAATTTTTCCCCAATTTCGCAGCCTTTTCGTATTTTGACCATAACTTTTTCATCCAACCTCTGTTTGAGGTGATTCAAGTTGAGTTGGAAATATTAAAAAGAGATCTAAAATTTATGTTTTGAGTTTTCAAAATTATAAAAGTATCAGTGCTTAAATTTCACTTCTTTCCAGCTGATACATTTTCCAAACAAAGTTAAAAATTTGTTTTTGTTTGTTTTATGTGTATTTGCTTTAACAAATGGATTTTTGGACTAAAATGAGATAGATATTGATAATTGATGTGTTATGATGATTTAGTGATATAAGTAAGCATGATTTAAGTTTATTGTAGATTTAAAAAATTATTGGTTGTCTATGAGTGTTAAGCTAAAACTAGTTATATTGTATATATGATTTCCTTTGCTTGTTTTAAGATCTTGTGATAACTTATTTGAATTTACTTGAATGGTTAAGTATAAGATTAGTTGATATTAAGATTGAACTAAGTGTGAATTTGTGATTACTTCTTTTTACAGTGATTGATCCCCTTTTGGTTATTCCATTGATTCTCAAACTAGTACAGGTATGCAGTAGTAACTTGCTTGTATGCTTGTTAGGATAGGCACACTTAAATTTGATATAAGTTCTAAATGACTTAAGTATTGCTTGAATTGCTTGTGTTTTTGCCGTTGAATCCGGTACGAGGAGCAGTAACTTATCATGATGCAATGATATGTTAGTGTAGGTGCTTAGGCCAATAGTAATGATGCAATGACTAGGCTCGGCGGATAATCGATAGGAAATGTAGTATCTGAGTAATATTTACTTATTCTTGAAAAGAAGTAATATAATTTAATTAAATGTTTATGGGAGCATGTGTAAGCCCTGGAAAATTTCAATAAATATTTCTAAAGATGAACTTTGGAAATAAAACCTGAAAGTTACTCCGAGCTAAAACCGAACTTCGACAAGTCCCAAATTCCGAACGAATCTGGAAATTTCTAAATCGTGAGAAAAATAAGGAACCTCAGAAATAAAATGGAAACCAATATACTTCCATTCTAAAACCTCTACGTACGACAAATTTTTTATTTAACTCCAACTTATAAATTAGGATTAATAGAGCCCTAAAACAAATTTTAAGAAGTGAATAGTAATTAACCTTCGGGAATAAAACTCCAACCAAAAGAATTCCGAGAACGTTGTGAGATATTAAATACTTATGAAAATCGACCTTAAAAATAAATTTCACCAATCAGATAAGTCATATAAGTATAAACTATCAGTTTTTATATTGGCAATGGTGTAAAGGGAGGGTTAACCGGGAAACCTGAGTCCCAAAACTCCCAAGAAACTTCGTAACCTAGAACAGGCAATCTCGTATTCCCAAACCAAGGAGTTGGAATAATAGGAAAAGGTGTAATCGGTTCGTGATGAGATTAATGAATTTTCGATGTATTCCAATCCAGTCAGGTACCGACTTCGAAAAGCGTGCCCTGAGATCCGCAATATTAGAAATATGTTATTAATGCCATTAGACTCATGCTTTATAATGATCTTTAAAATATTAGCCTTATAAGTTTTCAATAGCTAGAATTTCATGATTTTTGCACATTTATCTATATTACTATACTACCGGTATTAGGGGGTCTTTCAGTACGATCTACCACTATTCATTACATAATTTTATTTTTATTTTTATTTTTGTTCTTGTAATATATACGTAGCTTCATAGTAATCGAATAAACTTCGAAAACCGGAAGAACAAAACCTTACATCAGTCTAGTTTAAGCTTAGTGAGAGGAGCTTGGAAACCCTAGATCCGGCTTTCTTTCGATTTCATAATAAAAGAAGTTTTATAAAGTAAATGAATATGATTTATCATTCTAAAGTATATTTTAGACCTTTGAAAGTTTTAAATTCAGGAATTTTTCAATTTCGGGCCTTCCGAGCTCAATTACGGAAAAGCGTGCCCCATAACTACAAACTCAGAAAATGTTTCGGAATATTCATTAGAACCGTAATTTTATAAGGATTCCAAAAATATCATTTTATAATTTTCCGGGCTATATAAAATTACAGTTATAACCTTTTCCCGTGTTTTCGCTACAATCGGTAAAGTAGATGTCTTGTCTACTATTCACAAGTACAACCTACACTACACACTCATACCCTATTCTTACATCCTTACAACTACTTAATTAAACTTTCTTTTCCAAGAAATTTTTGTCTCCTATTAAATTATCAATTTTATCACATTTTTATTACATAAATTTCAAATTCACCAAATTTCAATACACAACCCACCCCACCACACACCCCCCCCCCCCCCCCCCACCCCCCCCCCCCCCCCCCCCCCCCCCTTGGCCGGCGCCCCTCCCCAATTTTTCCCCTCTATTTTGCTTTATTTTTACTCATTCTATTCAAATAAAACCCTAATTCCACTAATATATAAGCTTATGTTCTCTCTCTCTCTTCATTTTTCACTCTTTCAAAATTGTGCAAAGGTTAAACTCTCTCTTCTCTCCCCTCATCCTTGCCGTGAGCCACACTTGCACACACACTCACTCACAACTCCTTTTCTACTCCAAATCTCCATATATGTGATGATTTTAAGCCTTGTTATTACCAAATCTTGTAATGGTAAGACCATTCTTGAGTGTTTTCCACCTTTAATCCCAATGAGCATATGCTAGGGACATGAAAATACTTGTACAAGAATATCAAGCCATCACAAGAAGTGGATCTAAATTTTAAAGGAGTTTTTGTTAAGATATTATCTTGTTCATGCATATAAAGTAGGAACCTTGCATAGATATTTATGTTCATGCCATGAAACTTATGATTCATGCATTATATTTAGTAGATCTAGTGTTTAGACATTTATATCTTCAACTACATTCATGTCCATATGTTTATTTTGATTTTCATGCATTGATGATCATAAAAATGTAACCTTGCCTATGTATAGATATGTTAGATGGTAGATCTATATGTATAGAAAGACTAGAAACTTGAAAAAGAAATTATTTTGTTAGAAAAGCTTAGTTGAAAATTCGGATGATTTTGAAACCCTATTTTAAAAGCCACCAAAACCACTTCAAAACTCATATTTTTCATGAAAAATGAAGGGTATATGTAATAGGTGTCTTGAAGGAACGATTTTCACAACTCTAAATGAGTTTAGGCATGAGTGAAATGTAAAACAAGTAGTGGAGTTAGAATAAAAATATCGAGATAGTGAATTGTAGTTAAATTCGTATTTTAGGATAATGCCTACATAAACACTTAGTATACAAGCTTAGATGGCATGTTTTATGGGTCAAATGGAGTCCTTAGGCAATAAATATAATGATGCTTCAATTTTGATGCATTAAACAAGTTTTCTCATCAAGAAAATACAAGAAAGGGAAATTCCAAAAATTCGGATTTTTGTTGAAAGCTTGTTTAAAAACATATTTGCCAAATGAAAAATATGAACTTTTATGCATAAATGGAGGTCTTGGATGGTATAGATGATAAAGACTTGTTTTTAATTAGATAACAAGTAAATTCTAGGAATAGGATCTTAAAATACTAAGAGATGCAAAAATTTGGAAGGGATGGATTTTAAGTAATGGCTATGGTGAAGTCTTGCAATGATAAGGAGTTCTTAAGAATTCATTATCAAAAATCATCAAGATCATGCATATATTGAGCTCATTACATGACATTCATAGTAGGGATTCATTCATGTTCCATCTATGCATGAGTTATCAACTAGATACACTTTTACTAAATGCGAAACAATTTTTCGGGAATGGAAACGTTACAGTACGAATCTGACCCCTCTGTTCCGTAACCTCAACATTTTCAAAACTTGAAAATAATATTAGAAATAGATAGATCTTTCGAGGTAGATAGAAATCAATATAAAATTTGCGAAATTCCGTGTTAAACTGACCAAGTTATGGTCGTTTTAAGTAGGAACTTCCGCAAGTAGCGAGAATCACGACTTAAATTAGTTTAGATGCATAGCTTGAATTAATGAAGTGATGAGATTCTCATTAAGCTATTCTTATTTGATGGGTGATCCCAAGCATGACTGTACCCTATCACCCGACTGCCGTTGTTAAGAGACCGGTGTGCCATGGCCGTGTGAGTATCACTTCCGCTCTCAATTATTGCTTGTGATTGTATTGATAGTGACATTAGTTTCTAGGCAGAGATAAAATCGATTATGCATGATGGGGTATATGGGAACTATATATTTGCCTGCCATTGATGTGTGAAGTTGAACTTCAGGAATATCAAAACCGGGTGCTAAGCTACTGCTTGCTTAGTTAGAACCAATATTGATTGTTTACGTATAATTGTTGATCACCTAAAAGAAATGGATTAATTTATATTGGATCTCAATCATAATTGGACTCATTCATATCACAACGGGGATGGAGCATTAGCATCAGTTGGTTTTTCGTGATCCATAAAACGAATGTGTTGGTTAATCGTGATCCATAAAACGAGATATTATTCAGTTGAACATGAGCTTAAACGGCGTCGTACTGCAGGATTCATTAATCTGCTAACCCGGGATGGAGGGCGCAAGTCCATCCACATATGATTTCCGGTTGGTCATATGTTTGTTGAACTCACTCGTTGGATGCATTTCACTTGGTTGATTAATTATTTGCTTGAATGTTTGTATTAATTGTGATTCGGAAGTTTTCACTCACTAAGCTAGTGTAGCTTATACCCCAATAGTTTTCTGTTGCAGTATGAATACCTTTGGTTATCTCCGAGGACCCGTGGACATCAGGTACAGCTCTTAGAGGTTGGGGAGCTTTTGTTAAGGCCGGGTCTTAAAAGTAGAAATGGACTTCTAATACAGCTTCCAGGAACCAGTGTCTTAAGGATAATACAAAGAATTTTGTCAGCTTAGAATTCTTAGTATTGTTACCGGGGTATGCCCCCCCTAATTCATGTAATAGAATAATTCTCTATAAGATTGTCATGATTTACATTCTTGCTGCTATATATGTCTCCTTAAGCTACTACGATGCCATGTATGGTCTATGTATGTTGAGAGTAAGCCTTACACCCGATGTTCAAACTCAGGGAAAGACTAAGGTTGTCTTACTTGCGTTTAAATGTTGAGTGTGGCGGACTGTCATGTGTAGGGCATACTTCGGGGCGTGACACTTTAAGTTGGTATCAAGGCATGGTTAAGGATTCACAATCATGACTTCAACCAATAAACTTGAAAAGAATAAAGTAGGATGAGAATAAAAATAAAGCCTAGATAAGGATAGCATGGGTAGAATGGGTTTTACGAATCTGATTCTTCTTCTTTTGTGAATAGCTAACTCATGGTGAAGCTAGTCGAACAGCAAGGCAAGTGCGTAAGCGACCTGATGAAACCCTGGTTGAATACTGTTTGAGAATTAGGGTCTTGTGCGAAAACTTTGCTTTAACTGGTCATCCCAGGTCGATTCGAGAGATATTTAATCTGTGGAAAAGAGGATTGATGAACACTGAATGGCATAAAGTGGTGACCAATATTGAGTATTGCCCTATAAGGAAGAAACGTTGGTCGGAACTTGAAGTGATCTATGCAGTGGAAAGGATTGCTGTTCATAAGTTAGGAGAACCCATGTTGCAGGAAGCTACCTTCGTATTGAGAAATGAAGGGGGACCAACTTTTTCCGATTTCCAAACCTGGAACCCAATTGGATACCTGTTTACTTATGCCCATGACCTGTTGGGAGATCACACTGACTAGCTTCGGGCGGATGCTCAAAGTCACTTCTTCTGGTGGGGAGTGTATGGGGAAGTGATACCTCCACCCACCGACATGGCTCAGCCACCCCCATTAAGTGAAATTGGCTACCAACCCCATGAGGAAGAGGTAGATGAGACAAAGGGTGTGGAAGTTGTCTATCCTGAGGAAATTGAGGGTGGAGAAGGGCAAGGATTAGTGTACAAAGAGTGGAATTGATCGTTTAGAGAAGGAGGCGAGACCTATGATTGACCCATAAGTCCAAGCTGAATTTTGTAGTCGCGACCTTGAAAGATAGGTCATAATAGTTTAATGTATCGGATGCCATCCATGTCTGTTGCTTGTTATGATGTCTACATTAGCATAGCCTGATCTTAATTTCCATGTAAGGGCATATGCAACACCCCCCCCCCCCCCCCCCCCCCCCCCCCCCCCGCGCCAAGTTTATGAAAAGCTATATTATGTTTCATGAAGTTAAGATTTCCTTATTCACATTCCTTAAATCATACTTTCTTTTATAATTACTCGCTTGTATAAGAACTTCCGGTAATTCCAAAATTTGATAGAGAAAGCTAATAATGTTATCAGGAGATTAACCGACTGAGTTATTTAGAGGAAGCATAATCACAATAGAGAAAGAAGATGCAAAAAAACAAACACAGCAAACGAACCCAAAAAAAAAAAAAAAAATATATATATATATATAATATACATATATATATAAAGTAAATAAAATATATATACATATCTATATAAAATAAAACAAAATAAAATAAAAATGGCCTTAGGGTAATCGACATGAGCGTTTAAGACCATCCGACAACCATGCCTGCCCTTGACCAGTACAAGTATGGTAGGGAACCGATGAGGTAAGTCCTTCCAAATGGCTTAAATAAGGATATATGTTGATTTCCCGGATCTAAGTGGAGTCGCAATTGAGAATAGGTATCCACTCTCTAAGGTCGACGATATGCTAGACTACCTGCAAGGGATAAGCGCATTTTCAAGGAGCAATTTTCAATTAGGATACCCTTGGTTGAAGTACTAAGCCAGAAATGTACCTGAAACCCCATTTCGAATTGTACAAGGACATTATAATTCTTGATGTTATCAGGAGATTAACAATGTTTCTGTTGCATCCATGGACTAGATAAAGCCGGCATGTAGGCCTTCACTGAGTATGGGTGTGAAGGTTTTATGGATGATGACCTTATCTACCCCCGGACGTGCAAGTGGCATGAAAGACGCCTATACGTAGCACTACGACCCTTAAGGAAACATAAGATACATCTATCGAGTTCTTGCCGTATAAATTCTGGCTGAGGAAGGTTTTCTCTATGGACCGCATGGCATCGAAGGGATGTGTATCTGGGAACTCTGAAGGGATAAAAGTACAATGGATTGGGAAACTGCCCCGACCCGCAAAGGACGTGAGGAGTTCTCCAGGTTTGACAGGGCACCATAGAAAGTTATGAGGGGTTCCGCGTCCTGGATCCAATATGGATAAGGAGTTACCTGAGTAGAAAAGAGGGATCTAGACCTTCAAGAACTCAAACAGGGACTTGTTTTTGCTCCGATATTGATATTACCCAATTCCTAAGGAACCCTACATAGTTCAGGACGATGCATTAGGAGATAGTCTCAGATGTGCACTCATATAAGGGGGGAAAAATGACCTCTTACGCTTCGAGATGGTTAAAGTCGCATGACCAAGACTACCTAGTACCTGAGTTTGGATTACCCACAGCGGCGTTCACTTAAAAAAAAAAAAAGTGCTACCTCTATGGGCAGAGGTGTGAGATCTATGCCGATCATAAGAGCATCAAGTATTTGTTCACAGGAGTAGACACGCGGTGGGATAATGGTTTAAACTAACTAAAGATTTCGATCTAGGGAAAGTAATCTCACTCAAAGAAAGAGAATACAGTTGTCGATGTTATCAGTTGTAAGACTCACAAGAAAGGTGGAAGTCTTGCAGAAAAATCCAAAGGAATTAGTGGGAAAAGTTGAAGGGATAAGTATCGAATTTACAGGAAGAGATACTTAGTTAAAAGTGGCGAGTTGGATGATGAAACCCCCCTTAGTAAGGATTTAGGGAGCTCAGCATTCTAAAAGAGATAATACGGAGTATAAAGAGTAGAATTCAAGAAGGAGAATATACCAAACACACGATAGATGATGGGGATGTGATGAGAACGATGGGACAGTGGTAGGTGCCAAATGATGAATAGATAAGTTGTGAGGACAACTGTTTTTGAATAATTGAAAGGAAACCTTCGGATTCGATTGGAGAAACTTGATACTAGGGATTACCAAGGATTGCAAGAGAGGGTACGGATAAGAAGAAATGTTCGAAGGGGAAGCAAAAAAGAAATCATAAGGAATTGGAGTTATGTTGTAAGGACTTGAGCCGAGAAGTCCAAACACTCCATCTAAATAATGATCCAAAACAAGGAAAAAGATATAATATTGAATAAGATACAAGGTTGATAATGTAAGGGGGAGCATTACCCTACACAGTGTTCATAACCTCGATTCAAGTGTTACCCTTATGGGGACCCCAGTTACAAGATTGAGAAGTGTTCCCAAGAGATGACTACCGTATGCCTTCTTTCTACAAAGCGGGACATTCGGCTAAAACATACCTTGTATGGGATAACCGCAGGCTGCTTCATTTGATCTATCGAGGAAGTTGAGAGAGGAGTATGATGAGAAGGAAAACAACCCTACACCCATGCAATGCAAGGGGAGGTTAATAGTAAGAAGCCGGAGTCCTTTGCTGTAAAAAAGGAGCGGGGATCGAAGGTACAACTTGACATCGGATTTGCACAGTTCCTTTAGGATACCACCCATTCTTTCTTGCCATCCAGATCCAGGAGATAGATTGATAAGAATACCCTCGGATTAAATGGGAGAACCTGAGACAACCAAAAGCTAGAATGAGCCAATGATGGAAACAAGAACAAAACTCAACTAATTTAATAAATTCCAAGACACCCCTCATATAATTTCTTGTACATGAAGAATTCTGAATGATCAAAAACCTATAAAGAACGCGATGTAGAATTCATAATCGCAGCAAACCTAAAATCTTTGTAAGAAAATTTTACAATAAAGGAATGAGATCTTTTGATTTCACATCCATCAAGATAATTAGGATCATAAAGAGTTTAAAGCATGGTGACCTCTATTAATTAGAGAAATATAAATCTCAAAGTACCATATTGTATATACGGTTACGTAAGAATGGGAAAAGCGAATCCACAACCTTCATTGGTCAAAGTAGTCATGTCGCGTAAGGTCGTGTCGTCATGAGTCGTTCAAAGTAGTTCGAGTCAAGTCGTCCATGGTCAGAAGTCAGGTCTGTGTCGTTTTCAAAAGAGTCGTGTGAGTGAAGGTTGGATTCGCTAAGTCAATTCTTATTAACTTGTATGTGCTATAATTCAAAGAATATCTATCATACAAAACCTAGAAATGGCATGAACCGAAGCATAAACCGGTGCTAGAAACATAACTCGAAATTTACAATCCCTCCTCAATAAACAATACATACGTAACAAGTTTTGCGGACAAAACTTTCTCTAAGGAGGGGAGGATGTAAGCCCTGGAAAATTTCAATAAATAATTCTAAAGATGAACTTTGGAAATAAAACCCAGAAAGTCACTCGAGTTAAAACCAAACTTCGACAAGTCCCAAATTCCGAACGAATCTGGAAATTTCTGAATCGTGAGAAAAATAATGAACCTCAGAAATAAAATGGCAACCCAATATACTTCCATTCTAAAACCTCTACGTACGACAAATTTTATATTTAGCTCCAACTTATAAATTCGGATATAATAGAGCCCTAAAACAAATTTTTAAGAAGTGAATAGTAATTAACCTTCGGGAATAAAACTCCAACCAAAAGAATTCCGAGAACGTTGTGAGATATTAAATACTTATGAAAATCGACCTTAAAATAAATCTCACCAATCAGATAAGTCATATAAGTATAAAATATCAGTTTTTATATTGGCAATGGTGTAAACCGGGAGGTTAACCGGGAAACCTAAGTCCCCAAAACACCCAAGAAACTCCGTAACCTAGAACCGACAATCTCGTATTCCTAAACCAAGGAGTTGGAATAAGAGGAAAAGGTGCAATCGGTTCATATTAAGTCTAGGATGCTCCAGAAAGATGAGATTAACGAATTTTCGATCTATTCCAATCCAATCAGGTACCGACTTCGAAAAGCGTGCCCTGAGATCCGCAATATTAGTGTAAGAGTTGTACTATGGGCTGTAGGTGGAGGCTTATATGATGTAAAAAAGGTGGAGCTGGTAACACATGGGTCTCCAGCGTTACTCTGCTTCCTAGGGTTTGGCCGCCTAAATCTTTAAGGCATTCTCCCCCCCCAGTACTCACAGCGTGAGAGATATCCCACATGGGTGAGGCTTCACCCTTTTTACATACATATAAGCCTCCACCTACAGCCCATAGTACAACTCTTACGATCATGTGAGTACTGGGGGGGGGAGAATGCCTTAAAGATTATAGGCGGCCAAACCCTAGGAAAGCAGTAACGTGGAGACCCCATGTGTTACCAGCTCCACCCTTTTTACATACTATAAGCCTCCACCTACAGCCCATAGTACAACTCTTACAGACATGATCGTAAGAGTTGTACTATGGGCTGTAGGTGGAGGCTTAAGAGTTGTACTATAGGCTGTAGGTGGAGGCTTATATGTATGTAAAAAGGGTGAAGCCTCACCCATGTGGGATATCTCTCACGCTGTGAGTACTGGGGGGAAGAATGCCTTAAAGATTATAGGCGGCCAAACCTTAGGAAAGCAGTAACGCTGGAGACCCATGTGTTACCAGCTCCACCCTTTTTACATACATATAAGCCTCCACCTACAACCCATAGTACAACTCTTACAGACATGATCGTAAGAGTTGTACTATGGGCTGTAGGTGGAGGCTTATATGTATGTAAAAAGGGTGGAGCTGGTAACACATGGGGTCTCCAGCGTTACTGCTTTCCTAGGGTTTGGCCGCCTATAATCTTTAAGGCATTCTCCCCCCCCAGTACTCACAGCGTGAGAGATATCCCACATGGGTGAGGCTTCACCCTTTTTACATACATATAAGCCTCCACCTACAGCCCATAGTATAACTCTTACGATCATGTCTGTAAAGTTGTACTATGGGCTGTAGGTGGAGGCTTATATGTATGTAAAAAGGGTGAAGCCTCACCCATGTGGGATATCTCTCACGCTGTGAGTACTGGGGGGGGAGAATGCCTTAAAGATTATAGGCGGCCAAACCCTAGGAAAGCAGTAACGCTGGAGACCCATGTGTTACCAGCTCACCCTTTTTACATACATATAGCCTCCACCTACAACCCATAGTACAACTCTTACGATCATGTCTGTAAGAGTTATACTATGGGCTGTAGGTGGAGGCTTATATGTATCTAAAAAGGGTGGAGCTGGTAACACATGGGGTCTCCAGCGTTACTGCTTTCCTAGGGTTTGGCCGCCTATAATCTTTAAGGCATTCTCCCCCCCCAGTACTCACAGCGTGAGAGATATCCCACATGGGTGAGGCTTCACCCTTTTTACATACATATAAGCCTCCACCTACAGACCATAGTACAACTCTTACAATTAGAAATATGTTATTAATGCCATTAGACTCATGCTTTATAATGATCTTTAAAATATTAGCCTTATAAGTTTTCAATAGCTAGAATTTCATGATTTTTGCACATTTATCTATATTACTATACTACCGGCAATTAGGGGGTCTTTCAGTACGATCTACCACTATTCATTACATAATTTTATTTTTATTTTTATTTTTGTTCTTGTAATATATACCCTAGCTTCGTAGTAATCGAATAAACTTCGAAAACCGGAGAACGAAACCTTACATCAGTTTAGTTTAAGCTTAGTGAGAGGAGCTTGGAAACCTTAGATCCGGCTTTCTTTCGATTTCATAATAAAAGAAGTTTTATAAAGTAAATGAATATGATTTATCATTCTAAAGTATATTTTAGACCTTTGAAAGTTTTAAATTCGTGAATTTTTCAATTTCGGGCCTTCCCGAGCTCAATTACGGAAAAGCATGCCCCGGAACTACGAACTCAGAAAAATGTTCCGGAATATTCATTAGAACCGTAATTTTGTAAGGATTCCAAAAATATCAATTTTATAATTTTCCGGACTATAAAAACTACAGTTATAACCTTTTCCCGTGTTTTCTTTACAACCGGTAAAGTAGATGTCTTGTCTACTATTCACAAGTACAACCTACACTACACACTACTCATACCATATTCTTACTATCCTTACAACTACTTTAATTAAACTTTCTTTCAAGAATTTTTGTCTCTAGTAAATTATCAATTTTATCACATTTTTATTTCATAAATTTTTCAAATTCACCAAATTTCAATACACACACTCCCCCCCAACTCAAAACCACACACCCACCCCCCCCCTCCCCCACAATTTTTCCCTCTACTTTGCTTTATTTTTACTCATTCTATTCAAATAAAACCCTAATTCCCTAATATATGCTTATGTTCTCTCTCTCTTCATTTTCACTCTTTCAAATTGTGCAAAGGTTAAACTCTCTCTTCTCTCCCCTCATCCTTGCCGTGAGCCACACTTGCACACACACTCACTCACAACTCCTTTTCTACTCCAAATCTCCATATATGTGATGATTTTAAGCCTTGTTATTACCAAATCTTGTAATGGTAAGAATTCTTGAGTGTTTTCCTACCTTTAATCCCAATGAGCATATGCTAGGGACATGAAACACTTGTACAAGATATCAAGCAATCACAAGAAGTGGATCTAAATTTTAAAGGAGTTTTTGTTGAGATATTATCTTGTTCATGCATATAAAGTGGAACCTTGCATAAATATTTATGTTCATGCCATGAACTATAATTCATGCATATTTATTTAGTAGATCTAGTGTTTAGACATTTATATCTTAACTACATTCATGTCCATATTTTATTTTGATTTTCATGCATTGATAATCATAAAATGTAACCTTGCCTATGTATAGATAATTTAGATGGCAGATCTATATGTATAGAAGAACTAGAAACTTGAAAAAAGATTATTTTGTTAGAACAGCTTAGTTGAAAATTCGGATGATTTTGAAACCCTATTTTAAAAGCCACCAAAACCACTTCAAAACTCATATTTTTCATGAAAAATGAAGGGTATGTGTAATAGGTGTCTTGAAGGAATGATTTTCACAAGTCTAAATGAGTTTAGGCATGAGTGAAATGTAAAACAAGTAGTGGAGTTAGAAAAAATATCGAGATAGTGAATTGTAGTTAAATTCGTTTTTAGGTAATGTCTACATAAACACTTAGTATACAAGCTTAGATGGCATTTTTTATGGGTCAAATGGAGTCCTTAGGCAATAATATAATGATGCTTCAATTTGATGCATTAAACAAGTTTTCTCATCAAGAAATATAAGAAAGGGAAATTCCAAAAATTCGGATTTTTGGTTTGAAAGCTTGTTTAAAAACATATTTTCCAAATGAAAAATATGAAACTTTTATGCATAAATGGAGGTCTTGGATGGTATAGATGATAAAGACTTGTTTTTAATTAGATAACAAGTAAATTCTAGGAATAGATCTTAAAATACTAAGAGATGCAAAAATTTGGAGGGATGGATTTTAAGTAATGGCTATGGTGAAGTCTTGCAATGATAAGAGTTCTTAAGATTCATTATAAAAATCATCAAGATCATGCATATATTGAGCTCATTACATGAATTCGTCTAGGGATTCATTCATGTCCATCTATGCATGAGTTATCAACTAGATACACTTTTACTAAATGCGAAACAATTTTTCGGGAATGGAAATGTTACAGTACGAATTTGACCCCTCTGTTCCGTGATCTCAACATTTTCAAAACTTGAAAATAATATTAGACATAGATAGATCTTTCGAAGTAGATAGAAATCGATATAAAATTTGCGAAATTCTGAGTTAAAATGACCAAGTTATGGCCGTTTTAAGTTGGAACTTCCGCAAGTAGCGAGAATCACGGCTTAAATTAGTTTAGATGCATAGCTTGAATTAGTGAAGTGATGAGATTCTCATTAGGCTATTCTTATTTGATAGCTGATCCTGAGCACAACTGTACCCTATCACCCAACTGCCGTTATTAAGAGACCGGTGTGCCAAGGCCATGTGAGTATCACTTCCGCTCTCAATTATTGCTTGTGATTGTATTGATAGTGACATTAGTTTTTAGGCAAAGATAAAATCGATTATGCATTATGGGGTATATGGGAACTATATATTTGCCTGCCATTGATGTGTGAAGTTGAACTTAAGGAATATCGAAACCGGGTGCTAAGCTGTTGCTTACTTAGTTAGAACCTATATTGATTGTTTGCGAATAATTGTTGATCACCTAAAAGAAATGGATTAATTTATATTAGACCTCAATCATAATTGGACTCATTCATATCACAACGGGGATGGAGCATTAGCATCAGTTAGTTTTTCGTGATCCATAAAACGAATGTGTTAGTTAATCGTGATCCATAAAACGAATGTGTTGGTTAATCGTGATCCTTAAAATGAATGTGTTGGTTAATCGTGATCCATAAAACGAGATATTATTCAGTTGACCGTGAGCTCAAACGGCGTCGTACTGTAGGATTCGTTAACCTGCTAACCCGGGATGGAGGGCGCAAGTTCATCCACATATGATTTCCGATTGGTCATATGTTTGTTGAACTCACTCGTTGGATGCATTTCACTTGGTTGATTAATTACTTGCTTGAATGTTTGTATTAATTGTGATTCGGAAGTTTTCACTCACTAAGCTAGTGTAGCTTATACCCCAATAGTTTTCTGTTGCAGTATGAATACCTTTAGTTATCTCCGAGGACCTGTGGACATCAGGTACAGCTCTTGGAGGTTGGGGAGCTTTTGTTAAGGCCAGGTCTTAAAAGTAGAAATAGACTTCTAATACAGCTTCCAGGAACCAGTGTCTGAAGGATAATACAAGGAATTTTGTGACCTTAGGATTCTTAGTATTGTTACCAGGGGTATGCCCCCCCTAATTCATGTAATAGAATAATTCTCTATAAGATGGTTATGATTTACATTCTTGCTGCTATATATGTCTCCTTAAGCTACTACGATGCCATGTATGGTCTATGTATGTTGAGAGTAAGCCTTACACCCGATGTTCAAACTCAGGGAAAGACTAAGGTTGTCTTACTTGCGTTTAAATGTTGAGTGTGGCGGACTATCATGTGTAGGGCATACTTCGGGGCGTGACAGCATGTGAATTAATTTATATTATGGATTGAGTTAAGTGAAGTTGAGTAACGGCTATATAACCTATATGAGATTATTCCTTTCAGTGTAACGTTATCTATGAGATATAGGTATTCGGGCTTTCTATATCAACCACCTGAGCGTCGTGAGCATTACTCAGGATCCCTAAAATCCCATGGCTTGTCCCGGAGTTTGAATACTCCAATGATGATTTGATCAATGAATACTAAAGAAAGATAAATAAAATATTAGTGTTGCATTGCATTAGTCTAGGTATGGTTGTCACTACGCTTTTGGGTGTTGTTGTTGTGTACTGGGCCTTTGGCTCACTGTTGCTATTTTTCAGGTGATGATGACTGTTATGATGATATGGGCTATGGGTCGGATTGGGAAAAATTTATGGATGAGTGGGGCGACTAGGAACCAAGTACAAGATAGCAAGAAAGAAAGTTTTTGAACAAGTTGTTTGGTTTAAATATGTATTTTGTATTCTGAATAGAGGCTTGTTAGTTAAGCCTTGTTTGTATATAAAGACTTAAAGTCCAATTCCCTTTTTTGTAAAAACTTATGTAAGTTTTGTTGTGTCATGGGCTTGACACTAAGTTGTAAATTATTTCCTTAAATGTTCTATATGAATAGATTACTCAGGTGAGTAATTCTTTGTAAAAAGTCTTGTATCAAGTTGTAGTGGTTTTAAACAAACAATTCACATAAATTGTTAGATTTAGGACAACCTTACGTATGATATGAAAATATTATATGTGGTTGGGGACTTGACTTACTTAATCATAGGATTAGTAGGTCGGGTCTTTACAGTTAATCACACATATACACATTTTTTTGTTTTCTTTTTCATTTTTCGTTTTTTTCATTTCTTTTCCTCCTCCCCCTCCCCCCCCCCCCCCCCCCCCCCCCCCTTCTTTTTCTTTTATAGTACAAAATTTTACATGTACTTGTAGTTTACAATTTTAGCATAAATGAAAACTAAAACTATAAAATAACTAAAATAAGATAAACCATCATATTAAGCTCGATGAATCCAAGAAAGTTTAGACCTCAAACAGTGCTGGGATTGAATTGGCAGTGGAATTTTAGACCTAGACGAGGCTTTACGGGGTTAGAATGCGGGTTTGGCTTGAACGTGGGTCTTCGGTACTTGCAAAACAAAAGAAGTTAGCTCTCTCTCTCTCTCTCTTTCTGGTCGGTATTGGTTAGTGTTTTGGACAATGGTTAGGGGTTGGCAAGGTTAGCTGAAGTTTAGATGATATTTTGATGAGGTGGAGTCATGGGAGGTTTGCTTCAGTGGCATTTGTGGTGGTTTAAACTGGAATGGGCTGTTTTGGTTATTCGATAGATAGGTTATGGTTCGATTTGGATGATTGGGTTTAGTGTTTAGAAAGGAAAATGATGATGGTTTCAAGTAGAGGTTCGATGGTAGTGGTTTAAGAGATGAACGTGGTTGAGATAGGGATTGCTAATAGTTGTTTCCACTAACTTATAGGATTTGGATGGTTAAGCGAAGCAACTGGGCTCGAGGTATTATATATGGTGGAGTTTCCACCATAGGTAGATGGGCATGTAGAGAGAGATTTGGGATAATGTAACGAGTGAGAGCGGAGTCAAGAGAGTTAGATCGTCTGGGTTCTTTGAAGGAGATGGGGATTTCTCATTTATAAAATAATGGAGGGAAAATGAAGTCAAAAACATTTGCTGCTAGGAATTGAATCGGCCACTAATGGCTATTACGATTATTCAAAAGGTTGTTATGAATTTTGATTTTGTCTTTTGATTTTATAGTAAACCAGACATCTGATACTAGAAATTGATTCTAAAATGAATTCGTTTTGAGTGCATTTGAAAATCTAAAGCTCAAAATGAGTTCAACTCGATCAAAAATGGTGTTAGGAAAATGGGGAAGGCGACGCGTCTGTCACACACAAGCATTTGAATTTTTCATTTTTAAATTTTTTATTTTTATTATGGATTTTTTTTTAATTTCTAAAAGGAGGCAAAAATGGGGTGTCTATATATTGTTTCATCCTTTTCAATATTTCTTTATGAGTCTTGAATTTGAAAGTTCTATTCTCTCTCTTATAATCTTCAGCAACCAACTCCTCTAACATTGAAAGTGATGTTTCTTCTTCAGATTCGCTCCAATTGCACCTACATTTTTTATCTTTAGTATCCATGCTACAAAACGATCAATGTTTTAATGCATCAATACACTAAAAAGAGCCATACTTACTAAGGTAAATATTGATTAATCATATCAACACATAACTTAAATAAATCACGAACAAAAAGGATATGACAAAACTTAAATTATCATCACAAGCTCTTCTCTGAGCTTCTTTCATACTCATAAAAAGAAACTACTTTAACACATTTCTATTCGTCCTTTGTTATAACCAATCCACGCTAACAGTAATATTGATATTTTGACAACTAATTGCATGATCCAGTAAAGTCCAAGTCTAGTTGTATAGCACAGTCTTAACGAGCTTGGATTTTTTGTTTTCTGATTTTATTTCTTTTAATTTGATCCGTATCAAACTCGAACCCATTATTACAAACCCTCGACTAGGAATTAAAAGAAATTTATTTTTTGAAAAATCTGTAGGAGTCGCCACATGATCAAAATAAGGAGAAAATTGTAAGTTAGGATTAATGGGTTGGTTGATCCTAACTTAGCCACTAGTTTGCGGAAAAAAAAATTGATTTAGAGCCAACTTTATTAACTAGAGATTTTTGGATTCAGGGGCTACCCTATTAAAACCATGTAGTTGTCACTTAAAATTCGTAAATTAAAACTTCATCCTTTTAATGCTAAAAAAAATGTACTAATGTATAGACTATAGTATTTACAATTTATCACTAAAGTTCACAAATCTAAATAATATTTACAATAAACGATGAATCAATTCCATATTTAAAAAAATAAAAGAGGTTTTTTTTTTTCATTTTCTATATCACCTTGGAGGTGCTTACATACTCACTAATCATGACCAGATAGCACGTAGTTCTTTTTTAGAAAACATTAATTTGTTGGTAAATTTTAGTATTTTAAATTCTTTTCGCTTTAAATTTACAAAATTTTTTATAAAAATGAATTTTTTATGTGAGATCTTACGAGCTATCAAATTATTATTATTTTATTTTAGAAAATAGGATTTTCTAAGTCTTAAAAAGATTTTTTTATTGTAATTACATACATATTAATATATATATATACTATATATTTTATTATTTATTTTGATAAAATTATAGGAAACAAATCCTATATTTACTTATATTTTTCTTTCCTTTTTTTCTTTGAATTATATTTTACCCTTTTGTCTATATATTTTATTTATTTATTTATTTTCTATTTATGATTTACTTTTTCTTTATACATTTTTTGAACCAAATTCTATATTTTTGTATACATTTTCTATTTATCATTTTTTTTGTATCATGTAATAATAATTATTATTTTAGGGGAAAAAATGAGGTATATATAGCTGCCCTTCTTTGTGGCAAAATTTTGATAAAACATTGCCATAAAGACAAAGAGATGCTTGATGTTTGCCCTTAAAAACACCTGCCTAGAATTAGGAGCTCCTGGTCCACTAGGGAAACTTGACCAAGATAGCGATGGTCTTGCGATCTCATGCCTTAACTAAGAGAGGGATGGTAACGACTTTCGGTGAACTTAATGTATCATGAAAGGTTAACCTCCTCTTATACCCATGTTAGATCATTAGAGTTGTCTAAAGAAATGGGGAACGATTTTTCTTAGGTTTTCACTCTATGTTGCGGGTTTATCTCCATTCTTTTAAGGTTTCTAAGTCTTTTTTTACAGGGACTAGGATGGACTTTGGGTCTTTTCTTTTTAAGGAGATAAGGATGGGCTTCAAGTGTTTTCTTTTTTTTAAGGAGACTCGGATGCACTTTGGGTCTTTTTCTTTTTATGGAGACTCGGATGGACTTTGAGTCTTTTTCTTTTTACAGAGATATGGATGGACTTTAGGTCTTTTCTTCTTTTTTTAAAGAGACTCGGATGGGTTTTAGATCTTTTTCATTTTAATGAGACTTGAATGGACTTTGGGTCTTTTCTTTTTTTTTTTTTTTTTTACTTCTTACAAAGAACCGAATAGGCTTTGGTCTTTTTTCTTCTTAAAGAGAACTGAATGGGCTTTGGTCTTCTTTTTCCTTCTTAAAAAGAGCTGGATGGACTTTGGTTATTATTTTTTTTTTCTTAAAGTGAACCGGATGGGCTTCGGTCTTTTTATTTTTATTCTTGGAAAAAACTGGATGGACTTCGGTCTTTTTACTTCTTCAAGAGAACCAGATGGACTTTGGTCTTTTTTTTTCTTCTTAAAGAGAATCGGATGGACTTCGGTTTTTCTTTTTTCTTCTTAAAGACAACTAGATGGGCTTCGATCCTTTTTTCTTCTATAAAAGAACCGAATGGACTTCAGTTTTAAAGAGAACTCGATAAACTTTGGTCTTTTTTTCCTTAAAAAGAACCGGATGGGCTTCAATTTTTTTTCTTCTCAAAGAGAACTGAATGGGCTTCGGTTCTTCTATAAGATAAACAGATGGACTTCGGTCTTAAAGAAAACCGGGTGGACTTTGGTCTTTTTTTTTCCTTAAAAAGAATCGGATGGACTTCGATTTTTTTTTCCTTCATAAAAAGAACATGATGGGCTTTAGTCTTTTTTCTACTATAAGAGAACCAGATGAACTTCAGTCTTGTTTTTTCTTAAAGAGAACTGTATGGACTTCAGTCTTTTATTTTTCTTCTTAAAAAGATCATGATGGACTTTGGTTTTTTTTTTTCTTCTTAAAGAGAACAGAATTGGCTTTGGTCTTTTTCCTTCTTAAAGAGAGTCTTGAAACTCTCTTTCAATTTTTTTTGGAACAATTTGCTAACAAGTAAGAAAAAAAAAATCTCATTGACTCCAAAATTGCAAATGAGCAACAGCCTCTCCCTTATTGCTTATCCATTAATTTCCTTCTTTGAAGCTCATTCCTTGGTGGCCTTTTTTCCATTTTGAGGGGTAGCAGCCTTTAATTCGACTTTTTGACCTCAAGAATTCCTTAATCTCGATTCAAATATCTTATGCTCGATGTATTTAGTCAAAGATGACTTCCTTGCAGTCTGTTTAGCTTAATTTCACATAGGGTTCAGATTCCAAAACTACAGTCTGATTTGTAAATGATACATCCTGGTCAATCTACTAGGATTTTTCTTGGGTTGTAACTTAGGCTTTTGGTTATTGGCTTACAATAAAAGGGATATCATGTGTAGGTTATATAGCAAATTTTATATTCATATCTCTTTGGGTTTTATAAGTTAAGAAAATTTTCAAGATAACTAAAGTAAGCTTGCCCCAATTTCATAAACAACTTCTATTAAGGATAATTTATTTCTAATGATCAAAAGAGCCTCCACAAGATGGTGGTAAGTAGAGCTATAATTTTGGGTATGATGGAGATAGGTTTTAAGTTGTAAGTGTATTTGGGTTTTGAAGTATGCCAATCCTCCTAATTTTTGGACTCAAACACTTTTCTTACTTTTTTATTTTCTTCTTCCACTTTTTTATTTTTCTTTTCATTATCTTTTTCCCCAAACCTTTCTTTTCTGTATCTTTTTTTTTTTCATTTATATTATATCTTTCTCTGTTTTTTTTTTTCTATTTTGTTTTGGCTTCAAAATGTTTTACTTGTGCGTAGGCTTCATGTATGAATTTAAGGCTCTCTCTTCATTTTAGAAGATTTAAATTATCATTAACAAAAATTTACTTTTCAATCGATGTAATAGTGGTAAGCATAAATTAGTTAATCTATGTTTTCTGATTAAAGACCCTTACCTCCTAGATGCTCTATTGTGGGGTAGTTCTTGACAGGGTTTAACTTTTAGAAATTACTTCTTCAACAAGGCCCTATGGGGTCAACAAGGGGTAAGTGTATTAAAAAGAATGCTTAGTATCATTTTGATCTATGTACCAAGTTCAAAACGGACCTCTTTTAAGAAATGAGTCTTATAAGTTACCTCAATATCACTCGACTCAAGCGTTCAACGATTAGTGTTTGGTATTTGATTGCTTCTTTTCATCCTAAAATTTTCAAGCAAATAAATCTGCAAACCAACATTCATTTTATTTAGAATTTCCCTTTTAGTAGTCGAGTATTTCACATTATCCTATGAAGGATAGTAAAAGACATATTTCCCCAAAAAAAAAAAGGTAGAGGACTTATTTGTTCATTTTCATTACAAAGATAAGCATCGTCATCAGTCCTCTTCCTTCGTCTTTGCTAATCCCCTTGCAAAATGCATGCCCCTATTAATATTGGCTGATAAGTTCAACTATTGTAGATGATATGCTATCTCATCATAAGGCAATAGTAAACTCTCGATAATTGAACAGGACTTGCTTGAAATCCTTACAAGAGTTGAGACAGAATTACTGCTGCTAGTTGGCTAAATAGATTTCAAGAGCTCAGGTTGGATAAACCCAGCATCAATCAAATCTTGGACTTTATTATTTAACCTCCAACAACTTTCTGTAGAATGGCAGTTTGACCCATATGGTATTCGCATTAGGTATTAGGATTATAATTCCATGGCTTGTACCCTTCTTTAGGAATATTATACGTTATCATATCCTAATTTCTTAACCGAAATCTTAAATTGCATGAAATGCTTTCGTTGTGTTGAGTGATTTTGTTTGTTTTGGTCTAATGCTTTTAAAGCCAAAGGCTTCATCCCTGTCTCATCTCTTGCGGCCTGTTCTCAATTTTACAGCCTAATGACTCCTCTTGAGTTTCATGAGATGGCACTTCGCTAGCAGTAAGTTTCAAATATTGAAGTTTGTCCAACACATATTATAAACCCACAAAGGTTTTGTAGTCAATTATGCTTAAACCCTAATAAGAAGGTCAACCGAAAATCCTAAAGTCAATAAAAACCTAGTCAGATGTAACCGTTCAAGTTCGGCATTCCCGTTTAAGCAACCCTAAGAAAGTAAGTAAGAGATTAGTATGTAGAATAGTTCGTAATTACATGAGAAGGCTTAAAAATATCAGATTAGTTAAACCGCGATTCATTTTGAGCATGTTCGGACACAGTTTTCGAAAAACTTGTCCCAAGGCTCATAATAGTAAAAATATTCTGGATATACCGTTAGACTCATAAAAATATAAGGTTTTCAAAAATATCAGTTTGATAATTTTTCGATAACTAAAGTATAAGATATCTCAATTATACGCATATTTTCTTACTACCGGTACTTAAATTATTATGTCTACTTTATATTACACTATTTATTACTATTCTGCACTATTTATCTATCTCTACTTTTTCTTACAACCTATTCTTCAACCATACCTCTATTTCTTACAAATTTTCATTTCCAATATAACTTCACATCTTTCATATCTTACTTTTCATTAACAAAAATACAAAAAACTAAATTTCTCTCTCTCTTTCCTTCATGAATTACGCCGGCCACTCCCTCTCTTCTCCTTAATTTGTGTAAATTTTCATTTATTTAATTAACACAACTTTCCTTCCACATTTTCTTATAAATACCCCCTCTTCCTTTCACTTCCTTCATACCTTCCATACACTAAAAATTACTCACTCAAATTTTCTACAAGTGTTCTCTCTCAAAATTCTCTCAAGTTTAGTCTTCATAAATAATACTTCTTTAGAGTTTCCTTTGTGTTTATTTACTTAGTATGAGCTTAGTGTGTGTTTTCTAAACCATGAAGGTTAAAGAAAGCAATAATATGTTCATACTTTGTTTTTGTTCATGAATCTATTTTCCTTTATGTTGCTTTCATATATATATATATTTAACTAAATATATCTATGTAGCTATATATATTTTTAAAGCATATAAGCTCCTTTGTTTTGCAATTTATTTACTTTCCTTGCAATTTATTTACTTTCAAGTTGTTTTAAGACTAGTCTTTCTAGTCTTAGACTTGTCCTCATCAAGTCAAAATAATTTTCTTTTTCTTTTGGGACTAGTCTATTCTTAGTCCCAGGATACCTTGATGAAGCTAAGGTTTCAATACTTGAATTATTTCTTTACGAGCTTATTTCTTTAATTATTATGTCTTTCTTATGTTTTTATAATTTTATGATTCGTATTCATAATCATGCATGAACATATTGATTTTGTTTCAATAAGATAAAGGAGAAAAAGGTTATTTTTTTTTAAATAGAAATTCTTCCCTAAGAATAAAAGTAGGAAGTAATTTTTCATAAAAACTTAAGAATTTATCTTAACAAACTTTTTCTAGAAATCTAGAGGAGTTCATTATAAATTTTAAGAATCTAAGAATTTTTTTTTCAACAAAATGTTCATACACTTTACAAGTCATGAAATGGAAAGAAATTCTTGATTAAACAAAAGTTTTAAGTAAACTTCACTTTTCATCAATACTAGTTGACAAAAATTTTCCTTTCATAAAAGAAGAATGATCTTAAGAAATAAGAAAATTATTTCTATAAATATAGAATTATTACTACCTTCCAAAAAGTAATAGAAATTAAGCTTAGAAAACAAAAATCATTCTTTAGAAATTTAAAAAGACTAAGGAAATAAGGAAAAGAAAAATACTCATTTAAAATAACTTGAGATATATTCTAGCAAAGTAAGAGAAATTCTCAAAAAGTTTCACTTTTCCAAAATGCTTAGAAGACTTTACTTTTACCAAAAGTTCATGGTTTGAGACAACTTCATAAATTTCATGCATTTGATATGAGTCAATGGATGCATATATACATTTCAAAGGTTTTTCAAACTATTATAATATTTATCTCTTTGATAAAATTCGTGATGAATCTGATCACCACTATTTTGGAGTTCGAAGGACTTATTTTGATGAAAATAGTTTCCGAAATAGATAGATCTTTTCGAGTAGGTAGAAAACGGTATATAATATGCGAAATTCCGAGTTAAAATGAGCAAGTTATGGACATTTTAAGTTGGAAATTCCTTTAATTCGATTTTACCCCGAATTCAAGATAGATTTAGAATCTTCAAAAATAGAAATTCTATGAAAGATTCATTTTGGGTATTTCATCTAGTTTAGGTGAAGAAGGAATCGATATCGCTTTCCCAGAAGACTATTTTGACTAGGAGAAATCGTCATGGAGTGAGTTAATCCCTTAATAGTTGCATTTCCTTATTTATGCTTGTAAGTAGTAACACTAGAAAATAAAGAAAAGATAATGAACAAATGCTGTGTGAATTGGATTTATGACTAATTGAATAAAAGTTAAGAATATCGAAAGAGGAATTGATGAATAATTTATGATTTCTTGTAATGATATGATGAATATTGATTTGATCATGTTTAACTTGAACTTGACGATAATGGAATAACCCTATATTAAAAAGGATTCATGCATATCATACTTGTGAGTCACATTTATTTTTTACTACTATTCTTTGTGTGGGGAAACAAAGAGTTGTAGTGGTGGCTAGTAGGAGCCAAAAAGTTTATAACCTTGGAAAATTTCAGTAAATAATTTCAAAATAAACATCAGAAATGAACTCTAAAAATGTAAACTCCGGAAATTTTTCACATTAGTACACGACTTTATAATAGATTGTATGAACTAGATAATAGATTTAGATTCTAATCAAAGTCTAAGAATAGATCAATACCCAGAATTTGGTTAGGTAAAGGATTTAGAATTCGAATAAAGAATTTCTTTAACCCTAGTTGATACCAAAAACGAGATTTCGTATCTTGAGTAAATAATTCAAGATATGATTAAAAGAAAATCTAAATCTCAAACCGGAAACTTGTTTTACAAATAGATTTAAATAGGAAAATATAAATATAGAGATTAAATGATTGATTTTGAACTTAACAATAATTCGAGATTAGAACGATGAGTAATAATGAGCTTAGACTTAGATTTAAACTCTAAATTCGAGATTTCTAGTTAAAATTAAATGTTACTAATAAGATTCCATGCCAGGTATCAAAACTAAAGATATATATATATATATATATATATAGTTTAACTTTTGTATCAAAAGCGATATTAAGTAAATAATTATCTACGCTTATAGACAGAAAACGATAACTTAAAGATAAACCGTTAAGATTATAAATACACAACGAAAACATAAATTGTCGTATAACTCGAGATCTGAACTTCAAATAAATAATCGAACCACGCTATTATTCTAATTCAAGTTTTCTTAAGCTATTGAAGCCTGAAATAAAAATTGACCTAATGAGCTTAAGAAACTTTAATCGCGGAAGATAAAATTATACGAATAATTAATCACGTATATATAAAACTTAAAATTGTATTATTTGATAATCTAAGTGTTTTGTATAATTCTATAAACATATTTTTGTACAAAAACTCTCAAATATTAGCTAATTTGTACCCGTATAACTTGTTAAATTATCCTAAAACTAAATTAAAATAATTAACTAATATATATATATGTATGTTTTCGGTGGAAATTCGGTTGGAAAGCTACGGAAGGAGAGAAGCTGGTTTTTGGAACAATAATTCACCCAAATTTTTCAACAAAAGCAACCTCTACACCAATCATTATTTGCCAACTCAACTCCTCATTAATTAACATGAAAACAACAGCCAAATGAGAGGAAAAATCGAAGGAAATTCGGAGGAAACAGCCGCAAGCCTCATCTTCTTTCTTCTATATATATATATATATATGCCTTTAAGACTCTTTAAGAAGAAACGAACAATCCTCATTAATTTCCAAATTCCCCAGAACGAATCCACTCCTACATAGCTACCAAAACGAACTGAAAACAGAGAACAAACAGATCAAATCATTCAAATACAAATAAAAAGAAAAACAATATGAAAAACCCTTGGATACGAGTTCAAAGGTAAGTTGACGTAATTCGAATGATTTTCTTTCAAATCTAAGCATTATAACTGACTTCTAATAATCATAGGAACGTAATAAACACAACTTCAAGCTTCAAATTCCATCGGATCGGCTCAAACGAGGTAAAAATCTGAAACCCTAGCTATATTTTAGTAAGATCGAGATCTAAGTATATATGTTTGTAGACGTGTTAAGAATTGTTTTATGTCCTTATATAAGACATATAAACACTTAGAAATGGTTTAAGCATGTTATTAACGTGGAAAATTTAACAAATATGAATCGGATCATCGAGAAAGATGATAAACAGTGCCAACACTGCCTATAAGCCAACAGTGTAATCGCTCAACACCGGCGGCTTACATGAATAGGTCGATGGTGTACAGACGGCTTATACTGAACAGAAGCTACGTAAAATTTATTTTCACGTAAAGATGAATGTAAGCCTGCTATCTGGGGATTTACGCCGACGGCGTAGGACCGGTGTACGTTGAAAGTCGACAGCTTTCAAAGCCGGTGCACCTAATATGAAATATTTTGCAAAACCAAATCAACAGCGGCACCTGGGTTTCAAAGCCGGCGGCTTTGAGCCGGCATACATCCATTTTTCTTCAACGAAAGCCAGTTTTGAAATAAACAGAATTTATATATATATATATATATATCATAAGCCTACTGAGTATATTATATATAAATATATAATTTATTAGATATTTAGGCAAATATAAATATTTAGAGTATTGTGATTATTAGTTGATAATCCTTAAATCCTTAGGAATAAGAGAAAATATTTAGTATTAATAAAAGTTACAAATAGTCAAATGTTTGTTCTAAATAGATAAAATAGGTAAGAATGGAAATTGAAATAAGCTAAATATTTGAGTAATGTGTTTTTTTAAAAATAATAAAATAATTGTACGAGATAAATTAAGAGAAACACGACGACACTAAGTAATAATAAATAAATATAATTTTCTACATTGAGTTCAGTATAGGATAACACCAAATCAGTATTAGTCACTACCAAAACTTGATAAATATCGAGTCTAGGACACTAGTCACGTATAGGAATTTAATTATATAATATATTGATGAATACTTTATTCATCTTAATAGGTGACTTTGAAACACTAGAAGATCTTCCAGCTGATTATTACGACTGAGTCAGTATGAGCAAGTGAGTAATTCAGTCATATTGTACGGTTTGTGCTTGTAAGTAGTTGAATATGTAATGCAAAGATAATCAAACAATTGTTTTGTTGAAAGTATGTTGTGATCCGATTTTATGATTGATAAAATATCCTTACAAAAGTGATAATACAATGATTTGATGTTGTGAAGTAGTATGACGATGATTGTGTGTAATGTATGATCACCATAAAATTGAATAAGAATTATTGACTTAAAGAAATAATATGATCATGCATTACACGAATTGCATTATTACATATATATTGGGATGACAGCCTGCTACGTATTAATATCTCGGTTCTCTGTTAGTGCTTGGTTATTCTAATGTGTTAGTTCCTCCAAGGCTTTCTTTATTCCGTTGATCTACGAGAACTAAGTGGCACCGAAAAACGCTGCCCGTAGTATCGCTTTGAAATGATTAATACTTAGGGAGTTTCTAAGAAGAATGCAGGAGATGGTCAATTTAATTGATTATATTTAAAGTGATAATCCTAAAACGAGAAATCGTTGATTTTCCTGTGTACTTAGTCTCTCTTAGGCAAGTGAGTCATGGAGTAATGGTTCTTCAACCCTTAAAAAGAGGGCGTAAATTTTTTTCCTGTTTGGATTCTAGATCATCCAAGCTTGTATCTATGCATATCGTTGAGTGCTTGCATTGCATATGATTTGCTAATGACTTGTGTGATGTATAATATGTTTGGTTATTCACTGAGCTGTGGTTTCGCTCATACTGCAATAGTCTTTTCAGGTTTACTTTACGACTCTGGTTAGTCTCTTCCAGGAGTATGGCTCCGGTAAGAGTTTAGAAGCTGGAAGTCTAAGACTGTACTTGGGTTTAATGGTTATGTTTTATTAGAATAGCTTAATTAGTGCTAATGTATCAGTTGTGAACTTTAGGAGGACTACTTGGTGTGTAATAGTTTTGTAATGTTTATTCACTAATTTATTTCTTTCATGTATTTATCATTTCTTATCAAGCAACTAAAAGATCCTATTGTTTTGAAAACCTGTCATTTACCAAAGATCTTGTTGTTTTGAAAACCTGTCATTCTGTGAAGGTAATCTAGTGATAGTATTCAAGTGTGACTTGTTTACTACTACTAGGGTACCCTTGGGGCATGACAAAAAATGACTCTGAATTAAAACCGAACTTCAACTAGTCCTAAATCACGAACAAATCTAGAAATTTCTTAATCTTGAGAAAATGGAAATTCTTAAAAATAAAATAAAAACTCAATAGTCTTTAAATCCAGAACCACTACGTATGATAAATTCTATACGTAACTTTGACTTGTAAAATCGGGTAATATGTAACCAAAAACAAATTATTAAAAAATAAATAACGATTAACCTTCAGAAATAAAACCCAATTCAAGAATTCCGAAAACGTTAAGAGATATTAAATACCTACAAAAATAACATTTAAAATAAAATTCTCAAACTAAATCTGTTATATAAACATAAACCCTCAGTTTCCAAATTGGCAAAGATCTAAACAGAAAAAAAAAAAGAAAAACCCAGGAACCCAAAGTGAAATATAATAGTTTTAGTCCGGCAATCTCGCATTCTTAGTCCTAGAGGCCGAGGTGTAATTTAAGTGTATAGAGTAGCTTGTAGTAAAATAAGGTCGCTTGAAAATATCAGATTGATAAATTTTTGACCTATTTCGAACCCGTTCGGATACAAATTTTGAAATGCATGTCCCGGGGCTCGAGATATCAAAAATATACCATTAATACTGTTAGACTCATATTTTCATAAGACTTTCAAAAATATCAGTTTTATAATTTTTCGATAACTAGAAATATCTGATTTCACGATTATATTCTTATTTCTTTACTACCGGTAATTAACTAGTCTTTTGCACTATTCACTACTACTCCTTACACAATTTTACTACTCTCGTAAAACCTTATATTTTTAGATAAATATTTTATATATCATAGAAAATTCTGTTTTTATAAAATTTAGTTCGTTTTGGGTTTTTACGGGATCTGTTTCTATTTAAGACCCGATACAAAAAAAATAAAATAAATTAATTTAACAATTGGAAAATATCTTTCAAATATTTTATTTTCATAAAATAATTTTTTATAATTTTTTGGGTTATAAAATATCAATTATAACCATATTCGCATATTTTGATCATACCGGTAACTTTTTTAATAATTCACTAAAATAAATAAATTAATTACCTTATTTTAATTATGAAAAATCTGCTACAAAAATTTGCATTACATTTTCTATTTTTTCTTATTTTTATTTTATTTATTAAGAAAGTACTCTTACAACACATACCTTTAAGTACACTTTTCACACATCACTTCTTTTTCACTTCAATCTTTCTACACTTCATGTATCACTTCATGGTAGATTTTTTACTTCTTTTTTCTGCCCTTTTGTCCTTTGAAACCCTCCTAAATTGATTAAAGTAAAGCTATCTCAATCCTTCTTCAAGAAGCTATACATACCATTAATTACATATTATAATTTCAAGTTAAAGACCAACTATATTCCTTCCCTCTCTCCTCCCAAAATTCATGCCAGACAAGGGAAATAATAAGCTTCCATTTTCTTTTTTTTTTTTATCTCATTTAAGTGTCTTTAAACTCATTCTATCTTTCTCTCTCATTCACACATCAAACCTTTACCATTCCTTACACTTTTCCTCTCTATTTTTCCGCTCTTTCTCTCTTTATTTGTTCTTGTTCTTGCAAGAACACTTGCTGCCCCTATTCTATATTTGAACTCCCATACATATTTCTTCAAGGTCCTTTGATAAAACTCCTGCCCAAAGCTTCCATAGTTGATGTAGGTAAAGTATAGTGAGAGTTTCATGCACCAAATGACCTTCCATAAGCTTAAAAGCTAAGGATGATGACGCCAAAATGAAACATTCCTCTTATCTATGATTATTCTCTTGTATTATTATTATTTTCTTGCTAGAAGTAGTTATATTTTGTAGATCTAACTTTTATGTAACTTTGCTTATGTTTATGTTTAGATCTATGAGTTTATTGTTTACTACTATGGATTTCTTTTATATTTATATTCATAGTAAGTGTAGATCTTGGTTCTAAACTCAAACAAGAATGGTGAAATTCGTATCTAGGCAAGACCCATTTTTAAAAACCATTTTCCAAGTGTCAAAATGGAAGTTTTATTTGAAATAATGAAGGCTTAATGGGTATATATTATCAAGACTTCATTTTATATGGTTCAAAGGCAATTTTCAAAGATTATTTTTCAAAATAAAATACTATTTTCAGATCTAGATAAAGACATAACTTAAAAACATGTTTTCCAACTCAAAAATGAAGTTTTTATTCAAGATATGGAAGGCTTTTAGGATAGGATATGTAAGGGATGAATTTTCATAAGTTTAGATGGATTTTATCAAAAGATATGTCCAAAAATAAATTTTGTAAATTCGGATCTCAACCAAGGCCAATTTTGAAAACCCATTTTTCAATACCAAAATGAAGGATTTGTTTAAAAAATGAAAGGCTTATGGAATAGGTGTCAATAGGAGATGTTTTTTATAAGTAAATGGTAGATCTACTAATAGAGATTTTCAAAATAGGAAGAGATTACAAAATATAAAATTTGAGTTTTATCCTAACTTTGTGAAATTCGGATAGTTTCAAGACCATGCCTTAAAAACCCTTTTATCAACTCCAAAACTTATGTTTTATATGAAAAATGAAGAGTATAGGTCATAGATATCATCAAATAAAGATTTTTATAAGTTAAGATGGGATTTGCTAAGAAAAATATGTAGAACAAGGAGTAAAAATAAATTAGAAAAATTTGAGTTATTTTTCATTTTAAGAAATTCGTAATAATGGAGTAATGGTATGAAAACCCTTATTTTTCAAACTCAAAATGAAAGTTTTACTAAAGAAATGAAGTCTTTAGTGGCTAGGTATGGTTGAGTCTTAAGTTTCTACGTATCAAATGAGTTTATTCAAAGGAATCACCACAAAAACAGTTTTTACAAATTCGGATTTTGGGATGAACCAATTTTAAAACATGTTTACAAAGTGTAAAATGGGAATTTTTATTGAAAAACAAAGGCCTTAAGGAATATATATAATGATGACTTAATTTTCACAAGAATAAATAAATTTTATCAAAGAATATTTCTAAAAACAAGTGGGAATTGTCAAGAATACAAGACTAGCCTTTCTAAGTTGAACTTTCATAAAGTCTTACAAGAAAAAGCTTTCTAAAATTTTTTTTATTAAATATCATTAAGAAAATGTACATATATATCTCATGACATATCATTTATGATAGTAACTTGTTCATATTTCATGTATACTTGCTTTGGATAGTAGAAACTTCATGAACTTTCACAAAATCAATTTTCTAAAATTTTTTTCACTACCGATCTGAATTGATCATATCTTTTTGAAGCTTCAAAGTTTTTAAAACTTAAATATGATATTATAATTAGATATATCTTTCGAAGTAGATAGAAATCAGTATATAATTTGCTAAATTCCGAGTTAAAATGACCAAGTTATGACTGTTTTAAGTTGGAATTCCCGCGTAGGATGAGAATTACGAATTTGATAGTTTGTATGAGATAGTTTGGATTGGTCAAGTGATGAAATACTTATTAGGGTATTTCTTCCTTTTTAGGTGACCCCGAAATCGACGATTCCCTACAACCGGATTACTTTTACTAAGAGACCGGTGAACCAATAACCGAGTGAGTTTTCCTCTTATTTTTACCTTGTTTGTGCTTGTAGCTAGTTGCACTAGAATTAGGAAAAGATAAAATTATGATGAGTTGTGATATAATCTTGGTTGAATGAATGATAAGTATATCGAGGCGAGACTTATTGTAAAATCATTGTATGAGCTAGCATAGACTTGAATTATCTGAAATTCTCTATGATCGCTCTTAACCTACATAATTAACATGCCACAATTATATGAATAAATTGTATATGCATATCACGTAGTGAGTCACATTGCATTGGCTAATATACCTTTGGTGGGACAAAAGTATATTAGCGGAGGCAAGGGAGCCTATGTTAACATTAAGGATGCAGGATTGATTAAGTTAACGGAAGTGGTGTAGGCTCTTGAAACAACTACATCAAACAACAGATGTTGCAAAACTAAGAGAAAGAGATTGGATTATGGTTGCATGACTTATGGACTACCCTACTCAAGATTGGGATTATGGTTGCATGACTTATGGACCACCCTACTCAAGATCAGGATTATGGTTGCATGACTTATGGACCGCCCTAACCCTAGATACAGAAGGCATAAATCCGTTCTATGTATGGGTTCCGGTTATCCATACATAATTGCCTGCTCATGTGTTTGTTCATGCATAGCATATAAATGATTTTACAACTTGCTTGTTATGGTACGAAATTAAGGGAACTCTCACTAAGCTAGTATAGCTTATACCCCAATAGATGTTTGAATGAATAGATTAGCTCAAGAATGCTACGTGGGGACCGAGATGGTTGGAGTCGAATATGACCTTGGGATTTCAGCAGGAAGTAAGGATACTTGAAGATATTAGCTAGGTTTTATGAATTATCTTGTAATAGTTTGTGTACTGAAATCTGTAGATGAATTGTAATTAAAGTATAGCGAATCGTATTTCCTTTATTGTTACCCAAGTTGTATCAATATAAAATGTATCACTCCGATGTGTCTCCTCCATGTGTTAGACGCCTTGTACATAGTATGGAAGCCTTCGCATGACTAAGGCGGTCATTCCTAGGCTTTAATATTGTATACGGTGGACTGCCACGTTTAGGTACCCTTCAGGGCATGACAAAGTCTACATGGGCAAGTAGGAGCCGGAAAGTCTACAGGGCATGTAGGAGCCGGTAAGGCTGCAAGTATTGATGGTCGTATGGATCAATAACCACTCAACCCCTAACATAGGGGGTGTAAAATCCATGCTACACATGGTTTCGGGTTAATCATGTGTATTTTGTTTACTCATGTGTTTGATGCATTCTCATATGATTGTATAAATACTTTGGTGATTTATGGAAGTGTTTTGTAGATGGGAATTATCTCACTAAGGTAGTTTTGCTTATACCCCTATAGCTTTTTGTTACAGTATGATTACTTGTGATTGGCACCAAGGAGCCCCGTTTGTCAGGTATGAACCAAAGCTACTAGGATTTTTTGGGAGAAGTTTATATGTAATTAGTTTTGAATATAGACTTCTAAGAAAAATCTCTATAGTAGACTTATGTTATATCTATGTTTTAATGATGGCTCAGTTAAACAAGAATATTAGAACGGGGGAATGCCTCTAAGAAGTTGTACGAGACTACTATTCCATTGAATATTACATGTTTATCTATATAAGTTCTTGCATGCTTTTATTATCTTCTTAAACATAATACCCCTATGAGTCTTCTACTATCTTGGAAGCACGCTTTGCATATGATATCGAAGCTCCTGTGTGACTAAGGTTGTCATTCATTAGCTGTAATATTATGTGCGGTGGACTACTACGTTTAGGGTACCTTCTGGGGTGTGACACATATTTCATAACACACTCTAGAGTATCAATCCTTCCCGCCATCATTATAAGTCTTTGTTCTCGATTTTCATGCACCCTTTCCTTTTAGATGCCTTGAATTTGATCTTTCTCTTGCAAATAACTTCTTTGATTTGACGCACCACCAACATCTTGTGTATGAAACATGTTGATGCCATTGAAGTTGGATGCTAGAACATCCATGAATTACAATTGAACCACTTTGAGTCAATCAAATTTGGAATTTTGTTCTTTAATTCCAAAAATCACCAGTAGCATGCCCTCGTTGACCCATGTTATATTCACATTGCGGATCAGGGTCAAATTTTTATGGCTCATACCTAGGCACTAGGCTCTTTAGGGTATAGCAAGTGGTCCTCTTTTAGTTTATAGTAAACTTGAGATAAGGGGATCGAGATTTAAGTGAATCGTCTTCTAGATGTCTGTGTATACTTGTTGTAGTTTCCTTTGCTTACTGTGTTGACTGGAACTTCTCTCGCTGTATGTTCTCCATCAGCCCCTTTATGAATTTGAAGTTTTCCAAAAATAAGCACATTTTTCAATTATGCACCCTACCCTTACTATTTTGGAAAAATTCTCTGTGGTATGCCCAACAAGACGGGGGAAAAAAGGCTCTTCTAGGGTATTTATGAAGGTGAATACCAAATCTTTCTCTGGAATTGGTATGGCAACCATAGCTGCTAATGCCCTTCATCGTTGAGCATACTCCTTAAAGGTTTCATCATCCTCCTTCTCCTTCTTCTCCTTCTTCTTCTTTTATGTTATAAAGGTCCTGCATGGATAGGGCGACTTCAATATTGAACTTGTATTATCTATAAAATGCCTTAGCCAATTTATCCCAAGTATCGATCTCATTAAGGTCTAATTAGGCATACCAGGTTAATGTTGGGCCAATGAGGCTATCCTGGAAACTCTTAATCATTAACTGCTCATACTACATATACTAGCTCATTTTCCTCACGCGCTATGTAGTATAGGGTAGCCCATGCTGTCATGTTTTACAAAATCTAATACTTTAAACTTTTCAAGGAAAGCACCATCTTGAACTACACGTAGGCTTGTGATCCCAGCTTGATCAAACCTGTCAACTTTCTCAAATGCTTTCAATTTTTCTTTAAATTGAAGAACAGGACTCTTTTCCATTTCCTCACTCTGAGCCTCAACTCCTTTTTCAGTTCGTTAGGGTTAGACTCAAACTTATGGGGCACATAGTGTGCTTCTTTTTCTTTGATAGGCTGACCACTAGCTCCCTTTTGAGTTGGGGAATGTCCTTCAAATGGTGGTTGGAGGGTTTTCAATAATCCAAAACTTTAGGTGAGCATTTGCATATGGTCTACCATTTTGAGCGCTGTTTGCTCAAGAGATTGGATTTTCTGCTTAGCAGCTAAATCAAGGCTAATATTGTTGGTGTTAGCCATTTTGTTCAATAATCTATTCTTCTTAGGAAATTATCTTTTTTTTTTTTTAGCTAAGCTTTATTTCATAAATTGACATTTTATTTTAAAAGAATTCTTTTGTGTTCTTTTTTTAAGAAATATTTACAAACGGAGAGTGACAAACTCAGAACTAAAGGAAAAGAATATATATGACAAAGATGGTTCTAATTGGAAAGGGCCTAAAACTATCTAAAAGAGGAATTAATCTAATAGATGTTTAGATTATTTACAGCTTATGGATATTTACAAGTTTACTATATATTTTTTTAACAACTTTTATATACAAGTTTTGTATTTACTTTATTATGATCTATATAATTTAAAGAGTATTTGCAAGTTTAGTTTTTTTTTTAGAATATATTTATTTACCAAAAAAATGAAAAAAAAATATTAATGATAATTATACTATATATAGATTTTTTTATATCACAATGATGTACATTATTTTACAAGAGCAAAAAAAATTATCTTTTTTTTTTTATTCAAGACAATTTACAAGTTTAGAATTTTTTTTTTTTTTTAACTATATACAAATGACTATAATTCTAACAACAAGCTATTATTTATAAAGTACAATAAATTATTCATATGACATATTATAAATGCAATTCACACGGATGCAAATTTAGAGCTTGACAACTAATTAATTGTAAGGACTCCCTATCACCCTTATAATTAAAATGGGTGATAACAGTTCCCCAACCACATATAACCTGTAGGATTATATGTAAGATTGTCTAAAAGAAGTGTTTGAGGAATTGTTTGTCTAATTCCACATAATTAATATAATATAAACCATAGTTTTTCAAAACTTTTAACAAAACATACTACACCATTAACATATTTCACAAAAGAAATCAACTCAAGTCATACAAGCTAAGTACATATATATATATACACACATATTACAATCAAAGGCTTCTTACAAGCCTTAACAAAATTATACGTATGATCCAACTAGTAGTTTAAATACAACCACAAGGCTATCATAACTAGTCTATTACAGAATTTGGATTCCATCAAGTCTAAGGTCATCTCTAGTCCTCCAAGTCATCAAGAAAATCCTTGAAATCAATTCCATACCCCATACTCGTGCAAAACTCATCGGATTCATCACCTGAAATGGTTAAAATATGAGCCAAAGGCCTAGTACGCAAGTAATGAATACAAATGCAAAGTAATTCACACATGTTGAAGCTAAATGCAAAATTCAACAACCAATAATTTATTATTTAATCTTTAGTTGGTCATACATCATGGGAGTATTCAAAATCCGGACATCAAGGATCTAGTATCACGTCCACCTCCCTGAGCGGTCCCTACTATTCATACAAACTAGGCAGCCCCACCTTTTGGCATAGCCCGTAATACTAGAGGATCCTGAGTAACGCACCACGATGCTTAGGGGGTTGATATAAGTAGCTCGGATACTCATACCATCCAAGATAAATTTATCCATAATGATTAAGCAATCTCATTTAGGGTTTCTAACCATTTCTCGACTTCACTTAACTCGATCCATAATATCACTTAATTCAAGTGTTCCCATAAACATTGAATTAAATTATATTACATCCTTTCAAGAATAAGTAAATGTTATACCGATACCAAATTCCCTATCGATTACCCACTAAAACACTTATGAAAGTCATATCAAAACGACAGGGATGGTCTAAGTGCCTAAAAATACCATGCCCCCAATTTAAGCAGGGTTACCGCTCTTCGAACCAGATTCAATGGTATAAAAGACACTCAATAATCAATTATTAAATTTCTTAATTTAGAGTAACTTTGAATGATGCTTATCCTAACAAAGAAACAAGTAAGTTACCGCATACCTGAAATAGCTCAGGAACTAATAGGGTTAGCCGAGCGAGGATCTATCACTATTCAAGATAATATTGAATTTCCCACTTAGTTTAAGCACTAATTAACTAGTTTCAAATATAATTAGTCAAAGAAATTCAAATAAATTATTACAAAGTCATAACAGAGCATTTAAACATCATATTATATCCTACAATAGACAACAAATATTCAATTGATCATATATCAAGCTTTGGGAAATATTAAAGAAAGATTTTGAAAATGAAAACTGCAGGAGACACGCCGGCCTTCAATGCCGGCGACGTTGAATTGGTGCACAATGCACTAAAACTCAACACTTGCCAACACTGGCAATGTTCAAGGATACACCGACAACCTTCAGTCTATGCCGGCAGCGTCGAGCCGGTGTAGACTATAGCTCCGAATTTTCAAAAATTTCCAAGAGTTCCACAGGGTTGATCCACGCCCATGGATACCCCCAAGAGATCTAGGCTTGGAGAATCATCCAGAGTGTGTTTTTGATCCAAAGTAAGTGATTTTAACCTTCTCTCATGGACTACATACGAATTTATATGAGTTTGCTTAGAGTTTTGTTGTGTTCTTGAAGTAAAAATACAAGAAAGATTTAGATCTCGGATTTAGTCTGTCTCGGTTGGATAAGGAGTGAGTTTTATGATTAAAACAAGTAAGTATATTGTTCTCATACAAGGTTCATACGAATTCATGCAAATTCTAAGGATTTTGTGATTGTTTACATGAAGGAAAACCCTAAATTTGGTTGGAATTCGAATTTGTAGATGTGAGTCGAGTTTTGGTGATCTAAATCAGTAAGTTTCGTCTTTTCGTTGATAAATTTAATCAATGTAAGATTATATGATCTTTATATGTTCTTGTTGCCATGTAATATAAGGGTTATGAAGGATTATCGAGTTCTATAGATTGTTGTGGAAGATTGATCGAGTTAGATGGTGCAACTTAGTGACTTTCTTTGTCAGGTTAAGATTTTAGGAGTTATAGTACATTAGGATTTGTTTATATCGTGTTCTTATTTGTTATATATATGTATGTTGTTGACAGGAATTTAGAGATTTGGTTTTGTTGTTGTATTGTTAATATTGATTAAAGTATTGTGGAGATACGAGAGATTTGGTTATGGTAAAGTGTTGTCGATAAAGGGTTTTTTAAGAGATTCATATTAGAATTTCCCAAAACTGATAAAGGTACGAGCAATCCTTGCTTGTTGATTTTGCTTGCAAGTTAATATTGCTTGATTGGTTGTACGAACAGAATTTCATAATAAATCTAATTATAATTGGTTTAATAATTGTCTTTTCGGTTGTGCTTGGCTTTGACTAGTGAAGACGTGGCAGGCAATGATACTTGTGTGGCACCTTAATGATCTTGGTGTGAGGTTGTCCCTAGTGGACTCGTTCCTTAATATGATTTCGGTAGAATTAGGTGTTCTGGATTCGGGGTATTTGGGGAGTACCCACTAATCCATATATGTATATGATTATTATTTTAAAAGAGTTGTTTGTTTTTCAATGGAGTCTGAGCAACTTCGAGTTCGGGAATAGAGTATACCTAATACTGGACTGTGTTATTTTGTTGGCTTAAGAAAGATAATAATATGACTGTATGTATTAGCTTAAGTTGCATGGATTATCTGTCTATTGTATGTGCATATGCATTTGTTTTTGGATTGGAGTTATCGTACTGGGCATCGCCACTCATTCTTTTAAATTTCAAGTATAGTGAAGAAGATAGAGTATATGACCTTTCCGGATATAAGTTATTCTTTGATAGTAGAGATGGTGATAGTAGACCTGACTACCTAGTAGAGAGCTAGTCCTCTGATATCAGGATTTATAAGGAAAAGACATGTTTAGATCGTTTGGAGGTGTAGTTGGATGTTTTTGTTGGTTTTAAATGAAAAGATTTTAAAGTTAATAGTTTTTAGTTTCTGTCGAATTTGTTGGCTATGTTGTCAACTTAAATTTTATGCTTGAATCATGAGTTTATGTTTTATGAAGTTATTGTTTTTAGGTTTCGTATCCTATGAGATACCTTATGTGTGTTTATAGGTGAAAATTTTATTGTTGTGGAGATTAGAGCCTTTGCATGTCCTATATAAGAAAGGATACGTGGCGAGTTGTAATGCCTTATTCTAGGGCATTACAGCTTATTTGGTATTAGAGCTATAGGTTTTAAATCATATGGATTTAAGTTTTGATTCCTTAGGACGGTGAGATTTAAGGAGTGGGGTAGAATCATAGGTTTGTTGTTTAGTTAAGTGTTATGTTGTCTTATAGATTTAAGTTTTAATCTTGAGTTGGATACCTTTATTCTAATCTTGTGGTATTTTGTTGTCTTAGAATGCCTCCATGAAGAAGAATTCCTGAGGAGAATGAGAATTTAGGGCAGCAACAGGATGAGCAGCAATCTCAGAATCAGGACTTCCCACCACCTTCACCTATTGGACAGCAAGTTCCAATTGATGCTGCACAGCTCATGCAAGCTGTGAACGCTTTGTTAGGAGTGGTTGGTCAATAACAGCAAGATATGAGGAAGGACATGCAGATGGTCCAAGAAAACACTGAAGCTTGGAGACAGGAGACACAAAGGCTAAATAGGAATGGAGGGAATGGAGCTAGGCATGCAGATATGCTTGGTTTGAATAAATTTGTGGACCTGGTGCATAAGTTTAAGCCAATACCAAGTAAACCTCTCAAAGCATAGTTGTGGATGGAAAAGGTTGAGAAGACATTCGCTGCTCTAGATATTCTAGAGAACAAGAAAGTTGAATATGCCTCCTATTTGCTGACTGGGAGAGCCAATTACTGGTAATTGAGCACCAAAAGACACATGACTGGTATGATTACATGACAAATGTTTCAGCAGGCCTTCTATAGAGAATTCTTTCCTGACAGTGTTAAGCAAAGAATGCTTCAAGAGTATTATACTCTGCAGCAAAAGAAGATGACAATGGAAGAGTATGAGGCAGAATTGCACAGATTGATGAGATTTCTACCTGACACTCTGAAAGAAAGCGAAGAGACCAAGGTTAGCAGATTCATCACTGGACTAGAGCCTAAGATACAATATCAGGTGAATTTGATGGATTTGGACAACTATTCAGGTGTGGTGAACAAAGCCAAGATAGTGGAGTAAGGCTTGAGCAGGATTAGAAGCCGTGAGCCATAGAAGAATCAGGTATTTTTGGACAAGAGGCCAGCAGCTGGTGTACTTACACCAGATAGAGACAAGAGGCCTGCCACTCATAATTTCAGGCTAGCAGTATAGAATATAGATAGAAGATGCACGAGATGCCTTAGACCACATGATGTGAAGGATTGCAAGTGGGTAGAGAATGCTTACTTTTCTTATGGTAAGTCGGGACACAAGAGTAATACCTGTACAGACAAAGTCATTCCATAAGTTTTCTGCTTCAAGTGTGGGCAAAGGGGACACAGAGCTGTAGATTGTAAAGAAGGGCAGTATGGTAGAGTTTATTCTAGTCAGGGGCAACGAGCATCAGCAAAGTTTTACGCTTTACAGCATAGTGAGACTTCTTGTGTGGACACTGTTGCGGGTATGTTTCCTATACTCCTGCATAGTGCATATGTGTTGTTTGATACTGGTGCCAGTTTCTCTTGCGTTTCTAAATCTTTTATGTCTGTTTGTGGCATATCTGCTAAGTTTATGTCTGGATGTGTATCTATTAGTACCCCTTTGGGAAGTGAGTCGGTATTGAATAGAATCTGTAAGAATGTGGATATTGAGATAGAAGGTAAACATTTACCTGCAGATTTGGTGGTGCTGGATATGTTAGAGTTTGATGTGATTTTAGGTGTAGACTAGTTGGTAAAGTACCATGTGGTGATTGATTTCCATAACCTGGTAGTAAAATTCAATTTGCCCGATGGTGATAAGTTTGTTTATAAGTTGGTAGTGCAAAGACCTCCAGTTTTACCTACTTATGAATTGTGGGGAGGATCAGTTTTGGTTGCTATGGTGAAAGAAGATAAGAAGGAGATAGTGTTGTCAGATGTTCCGGTTGTATGTGAGTATCCAGATGTTTTTCCAAGGGATTTGCCTAGATTACCACCCGGTACTGCACCGAAATCAAAAGCTCCTTATCGAATGGCTCCTACCGAACTTGTTGAGCTTAAAGTGCAGTTGGATGATTTGTTGAAGAAGAAGTTCATTAGACCTAGTGTTTCACCTTGGGGAGCTCCAATTCTGTTTTTCAAGAAGAAGGATGGCAGTATGAGACTGTGCATCGATTACAGAGAATTGAACCAGGTGACAGTGAAGAACAAATATCCCTTGCCACGAATTGATGATCTATTTGATCAATTGGCAGGAGCTTCAGTGTTCTCAAAAATAGATTTGAGATATGGATATCATCAGTTGAGAGTGAAAGCCGAATATATTCAGAAAACAGCTTTCAGGACAAAAGTATGGACACTATGAATTTGTTGTCATGCCTTTTGGACTCACCAATGCACAAGCAGTATTTATGGATTTGATGAACAGATTCTTCAGGAAGTATCTTGATATATTTGTGGTAGTCTTCATTGATTATGTATTAGTGTATTCAAGGACTAAAGAGGAGCACGAAGAACACTTGAGATTAGTTATGACTAGATTGAAGGAAGAGAAATTATATGCGAAGTTTTTTAAATGTGAGTTCTGGTTAGAATAGGTGTCTTTCTTAGGTCATATTGTTGATGGTAGTGGGATATCAGTGGATCCTAAGAAAGTCAAAGCGATTGTTGAATGGCCAAGACCCAAGACTGTGACGAAAATTAGAAGTTTTTTGGGAATGGCAGGATATTACAAAAGATTTGTGGAAGATTTTTCTAAAATTGCTAATCCTTTGACCCGGTTGACACAGAAGAGAGTAAAGTGTGAATGGAGTGAAAGCTGTGAAGCTAGTTTTCAGTTGTTGAAGTATAAGTTAGTATCTACTCCAGCATTAACCTTATGTAAGCCCTGGAAAATTTCAGTAAATAATTCTAAGGATGAACTTTGAAAATAAAACCCTGAAAGTCACTCCGGATTAAAACTGAACTTCGATAAGTCCCAAATTCCGAATGAATCCGGAGATTTCGAAATCGTGAGAAAAATAAGAAACCTCAGAAATAAAATAGCAACTCAATACACTTCCATTCTAAAACCTCTACGTACGACAAATTTTATGCTTAACTCCAACTTATAAATTCAGGTAAAATAGAGCCCTAAAACAAATTGTTAAGAAGTAAATAGTGATTAACCTTCGGGAGTAAAACTCAAACCAAAGAATTTTGAGAACATTGTGAGATATTAAATACTTATAGAAATCGACCTTAAAATAAATCTCACCAATCAAATGTGTCATATAAGCATAACATGTCAGTTTCCATATTGGCAAAGGTGTAAACCGGAAAGTCGATCGAGAAACCTAAGTCCCCGAAACTCCCAAGAAACTCCGTAGCCTAGATTCGGCAATCTCGCATTCCTAAACCAAGGAATCAGAATAAGAAGAAAAAGTGTAATTGGTTCATATGAAGCCTAGGATGCACTAAAGGATGAGATCAACGAGTTTCGACCTATTCCAATCTGGTCAAGTGCCAACTTCGAAAAGCACGCCCTGGGATCCGAAATGTTAAAAATACGTTATTAACGCTGTTAAACTCATATTTCTATAAGGACCTTTAAATTATTAGTTTTATAAATTTTCAAATAGCTAGAATTACATGATTTTGCAAATTTAATTATATTTCATTACTACTGATAATTAATGAGTCTTTCAGTACGATTTACTATTATTCATTACCCAATTTTATCATTATCCTTATAATGTATACCCTAGTTCTCCTAGTGATCGGATAAACTTAGGAAACTGGAGAACGAAACCCTATATTGGTCTGGTTCAAGCTTAGTAAGAGGAGCTTAGAAACTCTAGATCCGGCTTTCCTTCGGTTTCATGACAAAAGAAGTTTTATAAAGTAAATGAATATGAATTATTGTTTTAAAGTATATTTTAAACCTTAGAAAGTTTTAAATTCGGAAATTTTTCAACTCCAGGCCTTCCCGAGCTCAATTACGGAAAAACGTGCCTCGGGACCAGAAACTCAAAAAAAGATTCCAGAATATTCATTAGAACCGAAATTTTATATGGATTTCAAAAATATCAATTTTATAATTTTCCGGGCTATAAAAATTACAGTTATAGCCTTTTTCCCGTATTTTCGTTACAACCGGTAAAGTAGATGTCTTGTCTACTATTCACAAGTACAACCTACACTACACACTATCCATACCCTATTCTTACATCTTACAACTACTCATTACAATTTTCTTTTCCAAAAAATTTTGTTTCTTAATTAATTATTACATTTTATTACATAAATTATAAATTTTATCAAAATTTCAATTCTCTCTCCCCCTCCCACACACTTGGCTGGCGCCTCCTCCCCAATATTTGCCTCTATTTTGTTTTATTTTTACTCATTTTATTCAATTAAAACCCTAATCCAACTAATATATAAGCTTATGTTCTCTCTCTCTCCCCTCATTTTTCACTCTTTCAAAATTGTGCAAAGGTTAAACTCTCTCTTCTCTCCTCTCATTCTTACCGTGACCCACACTTGCACACACACTCACTCACAACTCCAAATCATCTTCTTTTCTACTCCAAATCTCCATATATGTGATGATTTTAAGCTTTGTTATTACCAAATCTTGTAATGGCAAGACCATTCTTGAGTGTTTTCCACCTTTAATCCCAATGAGCATATGCTAGGGACATGAAAACACTAATACAAGAATCTCAAGCCATCACAAGAAGTGGATCTAGTGTTTTAAAGAGTTTTTGTTAGAATATCATCTTGTTCATGCATGCAAAGTAGAGATCTAGCATAGAAAGTTATGTTCATGCCATGAAACTCATGATTCATGCACTATATATGGTAGATCTAGTGTTTAGACATTCATACCTTCATCTACATTTATGTTCATGTGGATATCTTGAGCTTCCATGCATTAATGATCATAAAAGCTTAGTCTTGCATGTATATAAATGTGTTAGATGATAGATCTTTATGTATAGGAGGCAAGAAACTTGAAAAAGAAAAGATTTTGTTAGAATTGCCTAGTTGAAAATTCGGATGGAATTTGAAGCCTATTTTAAAAACCCTTGAAACCACTTTAAAACTCATATTTTTCATGAAAAATGAAAGGTTTAGGTAATAGGTATCTTTAAGGAATGATTTTTACAAGTTTAGATGAGTTTAGGCATGAGTAGTATGAAAAACAAGTAGTGGAGTTAGAATGAAAAATCTTGAGATAGTGATTAGTTTGTTAAATTCGGAATTTGGAGTAATGCCTACATAAACACCTAGTATTCAAGCTTAAATTGCATGTCTTATGAGTTAAATGAAGTCCTTAGACAATAGATATGATAAAGCTTCAAATTTTGGTACATTAAACAAGTTTTCTCCTAAGAGAAGTGCAAGAAGTGAAATTTTCCAAAATTCTGATTTTTGTGAAAAGCTTGTTTAAAAACATATTTACAAAGTGAAAAATGTGAATTTTTATACATAAATGGAGGTCTTGGATAGTATAGATGATAAAGACTTATTTTTAGTTAGATAACAAGTAAATTCTAGGAATGGAATCCTAAAATACTAGGAGATGCAAATTTGGAAAGAATGGATTTTAGGAAATGGCTAATGTGAAGTCTTGTAATGATTAGGAGTTCTTAAGAGTTCATTATCAAAAATCATCAAGATCATGCATATATTGAACTTATTACATGACATTCATACTAGGAATTCATTCATATTCCATCTATGCATGAGTTATCAACTAGAAACATTCTTACTAAATGTGAAACAATTTTTTGGAAATGGAAATGTTACAGTACAGATCTGATCCCTCTGTTCCATGACCTTAATGTCTTCAAAACTTGAAAATAATATTAGAAATAGATAGATCTTTTGAAGTAGATAGAAATCAATGTAAAATTTGCAAAATTCCGAGTTAAAACGACTAAGTTATGGCCGTTTTAAGTTGGAACTTCCGCAAATAGCGAGAATCACGATTTTGAGTAGTTTAGATGCTTAGCTTGAATTAGTGAAGTGATGAGATTCTTATTAGGCTATTCTTATTTGGTAGGTGATTCCGAGCACGACGATACCCTATCACCTGACTACCGTTATTAAGAGACCGGCGTACCATGGCCGAGTGAGTTCCTCTTTCGATCTCAGTTATTGCTTGTGATTGTAATGATAGTCGCACTAGTGCTAAGTAAAGATGAAAAGAATGATTATGTATGATGGGGTTAGTTGGGAATTATGATTGTCTGTTGTTGATATGTGAAGTTGAACTTAAAGAATATCGAAGCCGAGCGATAAGTTATTGCTTATATAGAAAAGAACTAGAATTGATTGTCTGTGAATATTGCTTGGCCACCTAAAAGAATTTGATTAATAGATTATTGGACTTCAAATATAATTGAACTCATGCATATCATGATGGGGATGGAGCATTAGCATTGTTGGTTTTTCTTGATCCATAAAACGAATATATGTTGGTTAATCGTGATCCATAAAATGAATTGTTGTTCAGTTGATCGTGAGCTTAAACGGCATCGTACCGCAAGATTCGAAAATCTGCTAACTCGGGATGGAGGGCGCAAGTCCATCCACATATGATTTCCGGCTGGTCATATGTTTGTTGACTCACTTGTTTGATGCATTTCACTTGATTGATCAATTACTTGCTTGAATGTTTGTCTTAATTGTGATTTGGAAGTTTTCACTCACTAAGCTAGTGTAGCTTATACCCCAATAGTTTCCTGTTGCAGTATGAATACCTTTGGTTATCTCCAAGGACTCGTGGACATCAGGTACAGCTCTTAGATGTTAAGGAGCTTTCAATAAGGCGGGTCCTAAAAGTAGAAATGGACTTCTAATCTTGTTTCCCTAAACCAGTGTCTGAAGGATAATACAAGGAATTTGTGAGCCTGAGAATTCTTAGCATTGTTAACGAGGGAATGCCCCCTAGTTCATGTAATAGAATAGTTCTCTATTAGACGGTCATGATTTACATTCTTATTGCTATATGCATCCTTAAACTACTACGAAGCAAAGTACGGTCTCTGTATGTTGAGAGTGAGCCTTACACCCGATATTCGAACTCAAGGGAAGACTAAGTTGTCTTACTTGAGTTTAAATATCGAGTGTGGCAGACTGTCACGTGTAGGGCACTCTTTGGGCGTGACACCTTACTTGTGAGTGGTGATGAGTATGCTATTTATAGTGATGCCTCTATACAAGGTTTGGGATGTGTGCTGATGTAGAGAGGCAGGGTCATAGCATATGCTTCCAAACAGTTAAAGCCCTATGAGAGGAATTATCCTACTCATGATCTGGAACTAACAGCAATTGTGCATGCTTTGAAGCTGTGGAGACATTACTTATATGGGGAAGGATGTAAAGTGTATACGGATCATAAAAGTTTAAAGTACATCTTTACCCAGAAAAGAGTTAAACATGAGACAAAGAAGATGGTTGGAACTGATATAGGATTTTGATATTGATATGCAGTATCATCCAAGAAAGGAAAATGTAGTAGCTGACACCTTGAGCAGAAAGAGAATAGAAAATCTTGTAGCTTTAATCACGACGGAACATCATCTCATTGATGATATGAGGAAGCTTGAACTAGAAATAGTCACAAGACAGGTAGGTGAAAAGATTGGCAAATATGAGAATTTAACCTACTCTTGTGGATAGAATAAAGATAGCTCAGATAGATGATCTTAGTATTTTGATATAAGGAGGAAAATGGAAATAGGTCAAGCACCAGAGTTTTATGTGGATGATGAAGGTATCCTTAGTACAAAGGGAGATTGTGTGTGCCAGTGCAAGGAGAACTTAAGAATGAATTGTTGAAGGAAGCGCACTACTCTTGTTATTCCACTCATCCTGGAGGGAACAAGATGTATCAAGATTTAAAAAAGCTATACTGGTGGAACAACATGAAAAAGGGGATAGCGGAATATGTATCTAAGTACGATACATGTCAGATGATTAATATTGAGCACAGAAAACCGGCAGGTGAGTTGAAGCCTTTGCCAATACCACAATGGAAGTGGGAACATATCACCATGGATTTTGTTTCTGCTTTACCCAAGACAAAAGATAAGTTTGATTCAATTTGGGTCATTATGGATCATCTCACAAAGGTAGCTCATTTTATACCTATTAAGACTAGTTATAAGTTAGAGCGTTTGGCATAGTTTTACATCAAGGAGATTGTGAGATTGCATGGAATACCAGTAACAATCGTGTTAGATAGGGATACCAGATTTATTAGGAGATTCTGGAAAAGTCTGCATCAAGCTTTGGGAACCAAGGTCGTGTGCAGTATTGCTTATTATCCTCAGACTGATGGGCAATCTGAAAGGACTATACAGACTTTAGAAGATATGTTGAGAGCATGCGTTTTGGATTTCAAAGGAAGTTGGGATAACCATTTGCCACTAGTAGAATTTGCCTACAACAACAGCTATCAAGCGTCGATTGGCATGCCTCCATACGAAGCGCTTTATGGAAAAAAGTATAGATCACCTATTCATTGGGATGAAGTGGGTGAAAGACAGTTGTTGGGACCCGAATCAGTCTAAGATGCAGTTGACAAGGTCAATTTGATTAGGCAAAGATTTCAAGCTGCTCATAGTCAACAAAAGAGTTATGCGGATAAACGAAGAAGACCCTTGGAATTTCAAGTACGTGAACACGTTTTGCTAAATATTTCACCAACAAAAGGAGTTGTTAGATTTGGCTTAAGAGGAAAGTTAAATCCTCGATATGTGGGACCATATGAGATTCTTGAAAGGATAGGTGACATGGCTTATAGATTAGCTTTACCGCCCGATTTGGAGGGAGTGCATTATGTGTTCCACGTATCCATGCTCAGAAAGTATGTCAGAGATCTGGAAGAGATAGTAGCACTTGAACCATTGGAAGTGCAGCCGAACCTTACGATGATTGAAAAGCCGATCAAAAGTGTGGATTCTAAGGAGAAGGTTCTAAGAACAAGATAATCAAATATGTGAGAGTGCAGTGGACTAATCAAACTGAACGTAAAGCTACCTGGGAGCTAGAACAAGACATGAGAACGAAATATCCAGAGTTGTTTCACTAATCCAGGTAACTTTCGAGGACGAAAGTTCTTTTTAAGAGAGAAGAGATGTAATATATGGAAATAAAGATGAAAATATAATGAATTATGAATCATCAGATGATATAGGATGAGTTTAAGGTCAAAACAAGTAAGTTGTAAATGTTTAAGTTTGATTGTAGAATGAATATTAATGTTCGGATTTCTGCAATTTTTTACGGATGCCACGCCGCCTCTTGAAGAATCTATGCTGCCGACATAGAGACGGCGTAGGAAGGGAAAAGTAGCGTTTTTCTTAATACTGAGTGGAACGCCGCCGGTGTATACTAGGGTTTCTCTTAAAGCCGGCTGGGAACGCCGCTAACGTAGGGCATGGATTTTCCGGCATATGTAGTAAGATCGAAGTTCTGGGAATTTAAAGCCCTGATGAATGCCGCCAGTGCTCGTGTAAATGTTGCCAACTTAAGGTATATGCTGGCAAGATTTAAACATACATCGTCAGCCTAACAAATTCTATAAATATGAGACGTAAAAAACGTTTTTCAATAGAACTTTTTATTCATTTTCTTCTTGCGGCAAAAAGGGTTTTGGAGTGTTCTTGGAGATCTAGGCTTACAGAATCATCCAGAGTGTGTTTTTGATCCAAAGTAAGTGATTTTAAACTTCTCTCATGGATTAAATACGAATTTGTATGAGTTTGCTTAGGGTTTTATTGTGTTCTTGAAGGAAAAACGTGAGAAAGATTTAGATCTCTGATTTAATCTGTCTCGATTGGATAAGGAATAAGTTTTATGATTAAAACAAGTAAGTATATTGTTCTCATACTTACATGAAGGAAAACCCTATAATTGGTTGGAATCCGAATTTATGGATGTGAGTCGAGTTTTGGTGATCCAAATCAGTAAGTTTCATCTTTTCATTGATAAATTTAATCAATGTAAGATTAGATGATCTATATATGTTCTTGTTGTCATGTAATATAAGGGTTTTGAAGGATTATCGAGTTCTATAGATTGTTGTGGAAGATTGATCGGGTTAGACGGTTCAACTTGATGATTTTCTTTTTCAGGTTAGGATTTCAGGAGTTATAGTACATTAGGATTTGTTTATATCGTGTTCTTATTTGTTATATATATGTATGTTGTTGACAGGAATTTGGACCTTTGGATTTGTTGTTGTATTGTTAATATTGATTGAAGTATTGTGGAGATTCGGAGATTTGGTTGTGGTTGAGTGTTGTCGATAAAGGATTTTTTAGGAGATTCAGATTAGAATTTCCTAAAACCAAGAAAGGTACGACCAATCCTTGCTTGTTGATTTTGCTTGTAAGTTAGTATTGCTTGATTGGTTGTAGGAATAGGATTTCATAATAAATCTAATTATAATCGGTTTAATAATTGTCTTTTTGGTTGTGCTTAGCTTTGGCCAGTAAAGACCTGGCAGACAGTGATATTGGTGAGGCATCTTGATGATCTTGGTATGAGGTTGTCTTCGTAGACTTGTGCCTTGATATGATTCTGGTAGAATTAGGTGTTCTGGATTCGAGGTATTTGGGGAGTACCCACTGATCCATATATGTATATGATTATTATTTTAAAAGAGTTGTTTGTTTTTCAATGAGATCTGAGTAACCCCAAGTTCGAGAATAGAGTATACCTAATACTGGACTGTGTTGTTTTGTTATCTTAAGAAAGATAATAATATGACTGTATGTATTAGCTTAAGTTGCATGGATTATCTTTTTATTGTATGTGCATATGCATTTGTTTTTGGATTGAAGTTATCGTACTGGGCATTACCGCTCATTCTTTTAAATTTCAGGTACATGTGAAGAAGATATAGTATATGATCTTTCTGGATATGAGTTATTCTTTGATAGTAGGGATAGCGATAGTAGACCCAACTACCCAGCAGAGAGCTAGTCTTCAGATATCGAGATTTATAAAGAAAAGACATGTTTAGATCATTTGGAGTTATAGTTGGTTGTTTTTGTTGGTTTTAAATGAAAAGATTTTAAAGTTAACGGTTTTTAGTTTCTGTTGAATTTGATGGCTATGTTGTCAACTTAAATTTTATGATTGAATTAGGAGTTTATGTTTTATAAAGTTATTGTTTTTAGGTTTCGTATCCTATGAGATACCCTATGTGTGTTTACAAGTGAAAATTTTATTATTGTGGATATTAGAGCCTTTGCATGTCCTATATAAGAAAGGATACGTGGCGAGTTGTAATGCTTTTTTTAGAGCATTATAATTTCAATAACACATTTATAAAATATAATTTAGGAAATGTATGGCTATTCCATTAATGATGGGGCACTATTGAGATTTCCATTTAAGTTACAATCTTGTTAAAAAAAATGAGATAAATAATTTTTAAGGGAAGGATTTTAAAAAGATTTGAAACTGTAACTCTTTAAGGTATGCCCATTATTATTTAATCACTAACCTGTGTTCATGAATGCAACTGGGTGAATTCTAAAAGTTCTCCAGTTTAGTGGATCATAGATCAATGCTAAACTAGAGCATGACATTTCGTGAACTAGAGGGTGGAAAAGCCACGGCCTTCGGACCCTACTAGCGACCTCCCTACCTAGGTCTTAAGACGGTCTGGTTTTGATAGTATCTAGCACACATTTTCATAAATTCCCCTGCCCCTGGGATGAAGATATCATATGGCCCAATTAAGGCTACTCACAAAATTCGCTTTTTATCTGCATCACTTAAATAAAAAGATTAGTACAACTATTTACAGATTAATAATAGCGCAAATAATATACAAGAATTAACATAAAAGGAAATAAACTTCAAATTTAAGAATTTCAAGTGGCTAGCCCTTTTGAAAAATAGGCATCCCTAGGGGAGTCACCAAGCTGTCGAGCTTGAATTTTTCGTTTTATGATTTTACTTCTTTTAATCTAATTGGCATCAAACTTGAACCCATTTAATACACTTGACTAGGAATTAAAAGAAATTTATTTTTTAAAATATTTGTAAGAGCCACCACTTGATTAAAATCGGAAAAAAATTGTAAGGTAGGATCAATGGATTGGTTATCCTAACTTAGTCACTAGCCTGCGAAAAATATTGATTTAAAACCAACTTTGTTAAATAAGAAATTTTTGGATTCGGTAGCTACTTATTAAAACCATATAGTTACCACTTAAAATTCATAAATTAAAATTTTATTTTTTTTAATGCTAAAAAAATTTTACTAATGTATATATTATGGTATTCACAATTTATCACTAAAGTTCACAAATCTAAATAATATTTACAATAAACGATGAATCAATTCAATATTTAAAAAAACAAAAAAGGTGTTTTTCTTCATTTTTTATGCCGTCTCAAAGGTACCTATATACCTACTAATTAGGATCAGATAAGACGTAGTCTTTTTTTAGAAAACTTTAATTTGTTGGTAAATTTTAATGTTTCAAAAAAAATTTTCAAAATTTTTTATGAAAATAAATTTTTTATGTGAGATCCTATGAGCTATCAAATTATTTATTTTTTATTTTAGAAAATAGGATTTTCTAAGTCTTAAAAAGATTTTTTTATTGTATTTACATATATATTAATATGTTTATACTATATATTTTATTATTTTATTATTTATTTTGATAAAATTATAGGAAACAAATCCTATATTTACTTATATTTTCTTTCCTATTTTATTTTTTAATTAATTTTTTCTTTGAATCATATTTTACCCTTTTGTCTATATATTTTATTTTTTTCTTTTCTTTTATGATTTATTTTTCTTTATATATTTTTTAAACCAAATTCTATATTTTTCTATACATATTCTATTTGTCATTTTTTTCTTTTTTTCTATATTATCATCATCATCATTATACTATTAAAGCAAAACCGCCCCTTTGATATCTTTAGTATAAATATTTCTAGTGTAGATGTTTTCAATATAATATTTTTATTATATAGGCATAAAATATTTTTCATATCTTTGAAATCATAAAAATTAAATAAGGTTTGAATATAATTAAATAAGGGTTGAATAGTTTAAACCCCTAAAATTTTCGGTTAATTTTAAGTTTGATCTTAGAATAAAAAGTCAACCAAAACCCCAAAGGTCAACAAAAGTTTAGTACAACCCTAGATTTTAGATCTGGCATTCTCGTTTTCTTTAGCCCTAGAAAACGAAGTTAGAATAATTAGTGATAATAATTTATAATAGCTTTAAGTTATATAAAAATATCAAATTTGCGAAATCCAAGTATCTTCGGACTCAAACGAGATCAGTTCCCGAAAATCATGTCCCGGAGATTGGGATAATAAAAATATTACAATAACACCAATAGGACTGATTTAATATAAAGATTTCAAAAATATCAATTTTATAATTTTCGGTAACTAAAAATATCAGATATCGCAATTATACACGTATTTTCTTACTACCGGTACTTAAATTGTCATGTCTACTTTACATTACACTATTTACTACCATTCTATACTATTTATCTATCTCTATTTTTTCTTACAACCTACTCTTACAAACCATACCTCTATTTTCTTACAATTTTCATTTCCAATACAGTTTCACATTTCATATCTTACTTTTCATTTAACAAAAATACAAAAAATAAATTTTTCTCTTCCCTCCCTTACTAAAGTTGCACTGGCCCCTCTCTTCCTCTCCCGTATTTTTGTTTTTTTTCATTTATTTAATTAACACAATTTCCTCCCACATTTTCCTATAAATAGCCCATCTTCCTTCCACTTTTTTCACACCTTCCATACACTAAACTTACTCTCTAAAAATCTCTCCATAAACTCTCTCAAGTTTTCTCTAGTTTCTACTTCTTCTATAGGTAATAGTTTTAGCTTTCTAAAGTGTTCATTTACTTAGTATAAGCTTAGTGTGTGTATTCTAAACCATGAAGGTTAAAGAAAGCAACAATAAGTTCATACTTTATTTTTGTTCATAAATTTAATTTTTTTTATCTTGCTTTCATATATATTTAACTAGATACATCTATGTAGTTATATTTATCTTTTAGAGCATATAAGCTTATTTGTTTTGCAATTTATTTACTACCTTGCAATTTATTTACTTCATGTTGTTTTAAGACTAGTCTCTCTAGTCTTAGACTTGTCCTCATCAAGTCAAAATGTTTTCTTTTTCTTTTTGGGACTAGTCTTTTCTTAGTCCCGGGATACCTTGATGAAGCTAAGGTTCCAATACTTGATATATTCTTTACTAGCTTATTTCTTTAACTATTATATCTTTCGTATGTTCTTATCATTTTATGATTCATAAATCATGCATGAACATATTGATTTTGTCTTAACAAGATAAATAAGGAAAAGTTTTCTTAAAATAGAGATTCTTCTCTAAAAATAAAAGTAGGAAGTAATTTTTAATAAAAACTTAGGAATTTATCTTAACAAACTTTTCTAAGAAATCTAGAGGAGTTCATAGGAATTTTTACAAAATATACATGACATGGAAAGAACTACTTGAGTAAACAAAAGTTTTACTAAAGTTCACTTTTTTATCAAATACTAGTTGACAAACACCAAGAGTTTCTTTTCATGAAAATGGAATGATCTTAAAAACAAGAAAATTATTTCTACAAATATAGAATTGTTATTATTCTCAAAAAGCATTAGAAACTAAGCTTAGAAAATAAAGTCATTCTTTAGAAATATAAAAATACTAAGGAAATGAAATTAAGAAAAAGAAAAATACTCATTCAAAATAACTTAAGATATTCTCTAGCAAAAATAAGAGGAATTTTCAAAAGTTTCACTTTTCCAAAACTTTACTATTACCAAAAATTTATGATTTAAGACAACTTCATTAGTTTCATACATTTGATATGAGTCAATTAATATATGTAAATACATTTAAAAGGTTTTACAAACTATTATAATATCTATCTCTTTGATATGAGTTTTTTTTAAAAGAAGGAATTCAAGTTTTGTGAAAATTCGTGGAGAATCTGATCACCGCTATTTTGGAACTCAAAAGACTTAGTTTGATGAAAATATTTTTAGAAATTGATAGATCTTTTCGAATAGGTAGAAAACGGTATATTATATGCGCAATTCTAAGTTAAAATGACCAAGTTATGGCCATTTTAAAATAGAATTTCTCTCCATACGAATTTTAACGATCTTATAACGTAGTTCCTTATTAATACCATAGAATCAAAAAGAAATACTCATTTTGGATATTCTTCTTGATTAGGTAATCTCGAGGAGGATTGTTCATATCCCGAAGATTACTAGGATTAGTGGAAATCCCGAATGACTCATCCATTTCAAGAAAAGTGTCATCATAGCTGAGTGAGTTTACTCCCCCTTATTTTTCATACTTATGATTGTGCTTGTAAATTTAGTTGCATTACAATTTAGGAAAAATCAAATGGAAGTTGTATGATAATATGTTGAAATAATATTAAGTATATCGAAACATGATTTGTTTGTAATGAAGCTGCATGTACAATAATATCTTGAAGTGTTTGAAATTGGTTACTCACTTGAAAGAAGTTAAATATAACTACTAGACTTTAATTAAGAAATTATGCATGTACTTCATATGTTGAGTCACATTTCATTCACTATTATATAATTGGTGGGAGAAGTGTATAATAGTGGTGGTAGGCATAACCGGTATATCATGTAAGTGGCGAGTAGGAACCGGTAAGAACTACATTAATTGGTGGCTAGTAGGAGCATGTAATAACTATAAGTTTTTGATGATGTATAGAAGCCGGTAAGATCTATAAAAGTGTTTTAAAAGTCGTGGCTGTAATTGGCCTGAATACTTAACCCCGAATGAATGGCGTAATTCATTCAACATATGATTTCCGGAAAGTCATATGTCTTGTATGCTCATGTGGTTGTTGCATTCCATTTGCTTGACTACTAAACTTGGTTGATTTTTCACTTTGAGTATGAATTTTTGGGATTTACTCACTAAGCCGCAAGCTTACGCCCCAATAGGTATTTGTACTCTCAGGAACACCTAATTTTGTACCCGAGGTCTCCTCATATCCGTGAAAGTATTCCTTTGAAGCTTTTGGAGGAAATCTACTTGAGATTTAGATTAGAATTCCTTTGAAATCTTTGAGATAGTATTTAATTATTGTAAAGACCATTTCGATCTTTGAGATGTAGCAAGGGTATGCCCCTAAGAAATCATGTAATAGACCTTTGGTTATTAATGCTATAATAAATTTTATTTCTGGATTCTTGTATGTTCATTTTTACTTTCTTAAACTATACTTCCCAAAAGCGTCTTCTATTATCGTGCTAGATGTCTTATATGTAATACTAAGGCTTTCACGTGACTAAGGTATTCATTCTTAAGTCTTGATATTATATGTGGCGGACTGCCACGTTTAGGGTATCCTTCGGAGCGTGACAAATAGACATAGTCTTTTTCTTTTTTTAGCATATGGGTATAATATATTTTTAGTATTCTTGAAATTATAAAATTAAATAAGGTTTGAATAAAATTAAATAGGGCTTGCGCGTAAAACATTTTTAGTATCCTTATAATCATGAAATTAAATAGGGTTTGAATAGAATAAAATAGGAGTTGAATAGATATAGTATTTTCCTTTTTTAGCATATGGGCATAAAATATTTTTGGTATCCCTAAAATCATGAAATTAAATAGGGATTTGAATAGAATTAAATAGGGTTGAATAGACATAATCTTTTCCTTTTTTAGCCTAAGCATGTATCTTTACGTATCGATTTAAACCTCTAATACTATATTTATGCATAGCAGTTACCCAACATGAAGGAGTTACATATGGAAACTATAATCGTAATTATGATTTGTAAGTAATTTCCCAATTTCTAGGACTAATTGAGATTGTTTTCTTTCAACTTGTCAAAACAATTTATCTATTTAATTTATATATGTTGGGTTGTTTCATTTGCACACACACACATCGTGGGTTCGTCATTTGCTTGTTATTATTTTAAGGGCGAAAATAGGGTGTCTATAAGTCTAACCAAATAACCAAGTATTCTTCTAAACGCCATAATTACTACAATTTGATTACCCATATGACTTTTGTATCTCATTTGTGCAAAGTCATGTTGTTGCATATATAATAGTACAGTGCCTGTTGAAGACCATGTGTCAGCATGAAAAAAATTTTAAGCTTCTTTTCCATAATACAAATTTCTAGCGTCATGTATAACAATTTGGTTTATCTACATAAGTGCTCTAGAGGGTAATGATGAGCTGATATAGAATCTATTCCTCTCCTAAAAAGATAATGTACTCAATTATTTGATCAGATTTAAGTGATTCTAGGAAACCCATAACATTAGTAAGATCTAAATGATTCTGTCTTGTTTTAATCATGAATGAATTGATGCAAAATGTTAAGACAAAGAGATATGATCACATAGTTTTGCTACTTATTGGATCTAGATTGCTAGAATAAATTGAGTGTTGGTATTCCTATTTTTAACCACATGACTAGTCTATTTCAATCGTACATGCACCTGAAAAATACCTATATACAATCTCGGTTTAGGCCACACCATCCTATCTCATTCCTAATTACCACACCACACTTGGTTGACCCCCTATACTTAGCTCTCCTTTTCTCTCCTAGTACTACTATTGGAGCATTTTAAAATAGTCACAGTAACAACTAAAATGAAGCAAACCCAAAAATTATGGCTGTGTACTAGAAGGTTTTGGCATGAACTGGTGTAGGATTAGTATCCAGTAAAATACTTCCACGCCAACCATAAGTAAATCATCTAAAGGGTAAGAAAAAATATCTTCATTCCAGACATCAATATCTATCCACCAATATTTGTTGAAATCTAATTTAAAATTCGAATATAAACAAAACCTAACTCACTTAATTTATGTATAAAACATACAAATCAACAAAAGTGAGACATTGAAGTAGTTATTTAGAGGAAATCTAAGCAAGATTGTTCAAACTAAAGACGGTCAAATCATAACTAATGGAGTGGTAGGAATTACTCATCTTTGCTAGGGTTTCAAGTGAAATGGAATAATATGGTAGAAGATATTACGGTTTAGACCTGCCAAAGTGAAATAACCTAACTCTAATCTTAATTTAATTTTCATGTATATTTTATGTGTTTTAAATATCAAATTTTAGGAGCATGTTAAATTGATAAAATGAGCATGTGTTAGCGTAATTGATATTGAGAATAATATATGAGTATATGATAGTGCAAATTTATTTTGTATTTGTGTTAGTATAAATTGGTGTTAGTATTTGTATTAGCATAATTAGATATTGATGTTGATGAATATGTTAGTGAAAATTTATATTAAAGCATGTGCTATTAATGTGGATATGTGAGTAGAAGATATTATAGGGCGTAGAGTACATGTTAAAATAAAATTTGAAGTGTAGAATATATGTGTTTGTGATGGAGAAAATATATGCTAATGGTTGTATTAATGTAATTGGTGTTAATATATTTGTTAGTGTGAAAAAGTGTGTTTCTGTTATTGAAAATTTATATTGGTGCAAGTGTTAATGAAAATTTGGTTACCAATGTTTATGTATGAATAAGTGTTGTTATATATATGTTGTCATATGCTTGGGAATATAGCAGATTTTTTACTAAAAACAAGCCCAAATCCAACATGTTTTAACCCAAAACCAAAGCTAAACATAGCAGAAATTTGGTTTAAACAAAGCATAAGGCCAAGCCAAATTTAAATCCCAAAGCCCTCTTGTTCGTTTTCAAAATCTGCCTTAAAAGTCAACTAATAAGAGATAAATATCAACTTTTATTGGACAAAAAAATAGACATCCAAAACAGACAAGAAAAAACCCAAAGATAGATCTAAAATTCGTGGGAAATTCCATGCCCATTTTCCTAACGTATTTGAACAAGTTTCCTTGCTCAATTCAACAAGGATTCACTCTCACTCATCATATACAAGTTTAAGGTAAGTTACATGTCTTTTTGTGATGATTTATAGCCTTTTGTTTCATGAATTTTCTGTCAAAATTAGTTCATGGTAGATTACAAGTAATCTTGTTATGTTGAGTTGTTTAAGAATGCTTTCGGATGTTTGAAGTTATAGGAGATAGGTTGTTGTAAGCTCTAATGTCATTTTTAGTTCAAGTGTAGGATTTTAATGAGCTATGATGAGTATTGAAGTTGTTTGGTGTATGTTGAGTTGGTGATAAAGAAGTTGATTCATGTTGAGTGATGTAGAGAGTTGTTTGATGTTGTTAAGTGGAGTTTATACTTGTTTTGTGTTCATAATTGCATGAGGCATCATGAAAGATGTTTATTTTAGGCTTCAGGTATGATAGGATATGAGAAAAGTGGAGAAAAATCTAGTTTGAAACAGGGGAGTGTAAAAAATTTTGATACACCCTGCTATACAACCTGTTTAGAAGGGTGTATCACTCTCTGATCTTGAATTTCATCTCCTATGGGTTGAAACAGCCTTGGATACGGGCCATATATAAGGGTGTTTCACTTTTGGAAGTCAAAATGTGTTTTTCCATGGGTTGAAACAGCCTTAGATATGGGCCATACCCAAGGGTGTTTCATTTTTTGATTCATAGTGTGTTTTTTCATGGTTGATATAGCCTTCAGAATAGCCCATATATAGGGGTGTTTCATTTGATATAGCCTTCAATATAGCTCGTACTGAAGGGTGTATCACTTTTTGTTTTGGAAAAAAAATTCTTTATTAAATTTATTTGTTGTAATTTTGCTTGTTTATATTTGTTCCTTATTTATTGTCTAGTTCTATGATTAATTAAAAAGCTTATATGAATGTTAAGCTTAGAATTAATCAAGTTTTATATATTATATTAAGTATAAATATTGATTTAAGTTGATTTTCTTTGTTATAGTGATAGAAACTCCTACTCATTTGAGTGCTTTCCTTCAATTATCTTTCCTTACATTATTTGTTCTTATGATTTGTTATTGAGTTTAAATGAACTTGTTAAGTATGTAAATATTAAGTTAAGCTTATGTATGAGTTATATTTGCATTTCATGACCTTTAAGCTTAAGGCTAGTTATATTGTATTTATGAATTGAGATTAAATATGACAATCTTATGAGCTTGTATGATCTTAATATATATATATATATATATATATATGCCTTGTTGATGTCTTTGTTGATAAAAGACCCTAAACAAAATGAAAAGACATATTTTGACATACAAAGGAGAACTATCCATATTTTGGCGGGGCGATATTCGCAGCCATAGTGGGGTTCCACATTAGTGTCTGATCAAATAGGACTTAAATAATATGAGTTTGATAAGTGAATGAATGAGTAATGGTTTGAGTCCTTGTATGAATTCAGTTTCTTGAACAGATGTTGAATTTTGATTTTTGATTCTTCTAGAGTATCCTTTGAGTTGAGTATTTGATTTATCTTCTGAGATGAACTTCTGAAGTACTTTCTGAGACCTTGTTGAGATTCCTTATACTAGGTACGCAGTAACTTGCTTGATTGTTTGCTAGGTTAGGCATATTCTAACTTGATTTAATTCAAGAATGACTTAAGTTATGTTTGTTTTTATTGTAATTTTCGCTATTGAATCCGGTCCGAGGAGCGACATTATCTTTTAATGTCATGATGCAATGACATGTTGGTATAGGCTCTTTGGCCACTTGTCATGATGCAATAACTTTCATTAGTGGCTCAGCAGGTAATCAATAGGGTATTTAGTAACAGTGTAACATTCAATTATTCTTAAAAGGAAATAATATGATTTAGTTCAAGTGTTTATGGGAACAATTGAATTAGATGATGTTATGGATTAAGTTAAGTGGAGTTAAGTAACGGCTAGGAGCCCTAAATGAGATTACTTTTCCTTTTAGAAAGTTTTGTAGGAGATATAAGTATTTGGGCTACTTATATCAACCCCCTGAGTGTCGAGATCTTTACTCAGGATCCTTTAGATATCACTGTTGTTCGGAATTTGAATACTCCCTTGTTTCTTAACTAAATAAAGTTTATATAATAACCTAATGGTTGTTGCATTTGCATTTAGTTTAGGTATATGTGCCACTTCGCATTTGTTTTTGTTACTGTGTACTGGGCCTTTGGCTCATTATCTTATCTTTCAGGCTTTGAAGATGATGAGTTCTATACCAATTTAAGATATGGAACCAATTCTGAGGAGTTCTAGGATGGCTAGGAGGATTAGGGACTTGACCATGGATTTGATGGGAGTTTTATAATAGATTAAGATAGAAGTTTTGTTAACGTTTTTGTTATATTTTGTATAAAGTTGTGATAACTCTATCTGTATTGTATTTAATTATTATGTATGTGTATAAGTGTGTGAACTATGTTTTATGCATTAAAGGCCATTTGAAGAAAATGTATTAAATTTATACGAAGTTTTTACAAAGGAAAAGTTCTTTAAATTGTTTATAATCTGGGTTTTGGCAAATAATTATCCGAACCATTCTTTGTAGACAACCTTACATATAATTTCTGTGAGTTATATGTCGTTGGGGAACTGAATTGGTTGACTCGGGGTCTTTACACAAAGAACAAGAAAAGAGATGGAGAGAGAAGGGGTTGTTAGGTGGGAAGTGAGGGGAAGGGGAAGTGTCATTTGAGCTTAAACAAAGCGTATCTCAAACAAACAAGGATAGAGGAAAGAGAAGAGGAAAGAGAAGAGAAAAGAGGAGAAGGAAAGAGACATTATTAGCAGGGATATACTTGTAATTTTGAAAAGTAAACTTATTTGTCCTGTGCATTTCAATTTTGTACTGTGCGATATATAAGACAATTATTTTGAGGCTTATCTGTGCCTTTGGATATATATATATATATATATATATATTATCCTGTCCCATTACTCATGAGAAAAACCAAGCAGTGGATAAACGAGCTAGTTCAGTCCTATCCCCCAAAATACAGGGAACCAAATGCAACCTAAGGGTATGTTTATTTTATCTTTTTTTTTTTTTTTTTTGGTTAGTTTGGTATCTTATTTTTGTTGTTTTTAAATAGATGTTTGTTAAAAGACATATGTAGATGAAAAATAGATATTTTTATTTAGAAACAGACCAGATGTAGATAATATACAGATAAGATACAAATGAAAATTAGATAATCCAAATAGATCCTGATTCTTATCTTAGTTTTAAGGGTTTTTTATGATTAATTATTGTTAATCCATGAATACCCTAGTGATTAACTTCCTAGGCATATCACTTACACTTTACTAGTATTCTCATTTATATCTCTCATTGTCTTGCTAACTTGATTGTTAGAGGGGAGCTAGACAACTCCCAATGCCTATAAACCTATAATTGTTTTGCAGCCAATCACAGCATGGCATAAATCTAACAATCTTTATTGACAGGACTTTGGCAACAACAAACAAATTTAATGAAATCATTAATTTTATAATAAATCAATAATAGAATTAAAATTAATAAATATTTCATAATAAAAATGTAAAGGATTTATTCTTTTAGTCTCTCATGAAGTGGTACCACATCTTATAAAGTTTTAGAAAATATTGCTTAGTACAATCAATGACAAAATCTTTTAAATATATAATATAATTACAATAATAAGTGAATATTATTTTACAAGATTCTAATATTGACTTAATTATGGTGAAACTAATTCTCTTAATAAATAATTTCGCATTCACGTTTGCCTTTGCCAGATGGGATAAAGGTTGAAGGTCTAAGAAAGTAAGAAACAATGGTTTATATGGAGTAAATGAAAGCAGCCCATACCATACAGTTGAAATTCAGCAATATGGCCATTGAAGATCATTGTCCCATTCTTTTCATCAAGGTAGCAAATGAAACAGTCGAAGCTTTGGTATATATTTAGGTGGAGATATAAATAGTTGGATATATATAATAATCTATTCGATAACACTATAAGTTCAAACTCTTCAATAGCATGTGTAAACTTTCTTGGGAGAAGCTTAGAGCAAATAAACCGGCCCAATGGTACCTAATTCAAGTCTATCTTACTAAGTTTATCCGAATTATCCAAATTTATAAACTTAACTTTTGAACACTGTTACTCATTTTTCGCTCTCTACAAACACGATTTTTAGAGATCAAATAAATAGTGTAAGAACGCAATGTCTCTAATTTTGAAGATTAAACAAGACTTACACCAAGAGCAGATTCAATTTTACTTAAGAGTAGTGAAATCAATGCTTCAAAATTCTTGAACCATTACTTCTTTATTAGTGGTATTAAACTTGCTTGTTCCTCCTCCTTACTACTCTCCAAGTCATTATCTACTTGTCATCATGATGATATTGATATGATACCTATATATATAATATTAAATTAAAATATATCATAACACATGCTTTGTATTCAGAGTAGTAACAAAATGGAAAATTTATCTCCATTCTAGAGATCATCATACAATTTAATTTGATGGATATATAATTTTTTTTCATTTTAATTTTCAACTTACGGGACTTACTAAACTCAACTTGTACTCCTAAGGAAAATCCTTCTATGCCAATGGCTTTATAACTTAGTGGTATCAACACCGATCTTCTTATTAAATGAATTACGATGGAATCTACCTACTGAATCAATCATACAAACCCATATGTAAACTACAATTTTGGTTGTTGAGATTGAATTCATAGTCGTGAAAAAAATGCATAAAAATTAGATAAAGATTAAAAATAATAAACTTATATTATAATCATATTTGTTTGTATTGCGAATTGTTTTAGTTTTGCATTTTATTTTTATTATCACCTTTTAAATTACTTTATATCCATTACTTGAATAATTTGTCATGTTGAAAATCACTTGGTCCATTGTTATCATAAATTGCCAAGGTCATTGTGGTTTAGATGCATAAGTTATGATATTTTGGTACTTGCGGTTACAATTGCTACCTAGCTAACTCAGATAACTCCTTTTGCTAATGTAGCTCCAAATTCCAATGGACAATAAACATGTGTCAAACACATAAAAAATTAAATAAATTTATTTCTTTATTTCCCAATGATGAAAATGAAAAAAAAAAAAAAAAAGAACAAAACTTTAACCTAATGATGAAAATGAAAAAAAAAAACTTTAATCCAATCTTAATGTGGGGTCTGCTAAATTTTCCTAAATCAATATCGGTAAAAAGACATTGAAAGTGTCTCAACTTTGTGTTTTGGGCAAAATGATGTCTAAACTTTCATTCTTTTTGTTTTTAGTGTCTCTAGAGACACTAAAGTGGCCAAAAAAGTAAAAATAAAAATACTATAAATATGAAGAAGGAAATTTTAGATACATTTTGCTCAAAATACAAAGTTTAAGGCACTTTGAATACTTTTTTTTTCCATCGAAGCCAAAGGAGAAAGAATGGGACCCATGAGCGCTAGTGCATACACCCATTAACTAAGTTAAGCTTCTTCTCTATCTTCTTTCATGCCTAATTATATTTTCACTAAAAGACCTAGACCCAACATAACTTAATTAAAATGGGTTGAGACAAACATGACCAGGGTCTAAATTGATTTATAGTAATAGCCTAACATCTTGTAAAATTAAAAGCAAACCTATCAAAAGACAATTTACAAATATTTGATTATGTTAAATATATGGCCACACCTTTATCCTTATTTTTTATTTTTCTATTATTAATACTTTTTTTTAATAAATATGCTCTTTTTTGTGCTAATTTTTAAATAATTTGGCTCATAACTTGTACCTAAAGAGGGGGGATTTCTAATTTTTCCAATGTTTTATTTATTTTTATTTTTCATTTTTAATTTAATTTTAATTTATTTATTTTCTTCTTATTTTTTAAGATTTATAAATTTTTTATTATTATTTTAATTTTTTAATTTTTCTAGTCTTTATATCTTTGTTACTTTGTATTTTTTTTTAACTTTTCTAAGCTTTCCCACTTCATCTGCCATTTAAAAGTATTTTATGGTAGAAATGAATATAAATGATTATGGAAAATTTTATTTAGAGTAAAAACTCTTCTTCTTAGCAAAATATATTAGATTTTTCCTTTTCCATTTATATAAAATATAGGTATATGTTGGAAATGGTATATGAATTTTGATAAAACATGTAATTAGGTACTTGAACTTTAAAATCGATCGATTTAATACTTGAAAGAACTTATTGTGTATACTAATCAATATCATAGAGGTACTGTTAACGTGCATGAAAAGTTTTTTTAGATATTAAATTGATCAATTTCAAAATTGAGGCATCTAATTAAATATTTTGCCAAAATTTATGTGACATTTGCAACATTAACTCTATAATATGTATTTTGAAAAAAAATTAAACGTTGACATGACAATTGGAAAATTTTTAATGGAAATACATACCTTTATAAGCTAGACTCTACCAGTTTACAATTTTGTCTAGACTTAGTTGTATCATTTAGGATTCTTTTTTATCCTAATTATAGTGTATTACAACTTTTTAGAATGGGAGTAGGGAATGTACAGAAATACCGTATTTTGTGAAAATAATTCTCAAAATATGATATTTTACATAAATATTTGTGAAATATGTGTCAAAGGCGCATTTAGTAGATACGCCTTTAACTGTTGTCAATTTTTTCCACATGAATAAGGCACGATTAGCAATGATGCCCATAATTGGATTTTTTTTTTTTTTTATATATCCCCTCTCCCTTTCTCATCTCTCATTTGTTTCACTTCTTCTTCTTCTCTTTCTTATCGTTAATTGATTTAGTCCTCCCATGTTCTGTAAAATGAGATGTTATGATCTTAATTTTTCAATCATCCTTATATTACAATTGATATGAACAACCAATTCAAGAAACAAACATAATTTTCAATTTGTTTAGACTAAATCCTTCATTTGTGTTCAACTCCACCACAAACCTAACCAATTTTTGAATTGAATTGTCATGGTAGAATAACAATTGAACTCATAACTGCTGGAAATTTGGTCAGTGTTTTATGTGTATGTACCAATATGGGTTTGGTCACTTCAGTGTGGCAATGATGGTGGATGGTTGGTGAGTTGGGAAGGAGGCAATGGACATTCAGTTTGACATAGGGGTTAAGTCATGGTAATGGTTGTGCAGTTTGATTATGGTTTGTCTTGCCGTTGGCTTGGTTTGATGATGATGGGAGATGGCTTGGTTTGATGGAGATAGCTGGAGAGAGGGGTTAGAGACAAAAAGTGAGATGAGAAGAAGATGAAGTTCTTTTAGAAAGGAGCGTCGAATTCCTCTTAAAAGTTGTGCTTTCTTCATGGGGGCAAAAAATTCAATAGAAGGTGCAATTGCTAATTGCACCTTCTTCACAACGGTTACACATCTTTCACACATATTTTATAAATACTTATGTAAAATATCGTATTTTGAGATTTATTATACCAAAATACAGTATTTTCTACATTGAGTAGAAAAAATGGTGTAGGTCAATCTTATTAAAAATTTGTTGTTTAGTTTTAATCATTTGAATACAAGCACTTCAACAGAACCATATTCCTTAATCCTAGAAAAAGGGAAAACAAACCCAAATTCATTTAAACAAAAGAAAATTCTTTTATAGAAACACCTTTAGCATAGAAAGATCAAGTTTGTGACAACAAAATTTTACGAATCATAATATTAGGTAAAAAAAATATAAAACTTATCTTAAAAGTGTAAAAACATGAATTTTTTCTTTTTTCAAATTGGATATATTTCATTTGCGGGAATTATAAATCGAAGCAATTGAACAATACATCATGGGGGCCTTAACTATAAAAACGGTATGTTGAACATCGCAAATAATATATCAACTAGTTCTTTCTTACCTCAAAAATTTTTGTTTGTTCAAATTGATTTATTTTATAACTGCATATATATGTGTTCTAAGCATTTTCTTTAGGTACTACTTGTTTTGATGATTCAAAATTGTTCAGAGCTATCATCTCCATCAAATCCAGATCCTTGTTTCCTTCTTCAAACTCATTCAATGTTGTCGTATCCAGTAGCTTTTCCATATCACAATCTTCCTCAACACCAAAAGGCTCTGTAACACTTGGCACGCTATCAAGAAGCGATTCAATCGAAATCCCTTCCTCAAGAATAATGTCTGGCAGTCCATTAAGCTGGGATTCATGAACAGATATATCTTCAAATCTGAAATTATCTGACTTTTCTTGTCGAGCCGGTTTTTCCCCGTCGGCATTGTCAATTGAAGTTTCCTTGATGCTTGAATTAATTTTTGCTGAAGGTAAGCTCAAGGTTTTGATGTATTCCTGCAAAAGGGTATCTTTAGGATACCGTGAACGGCATTTTCGCTTCGAGAAATGCCTCCTTTTGGTTGCATTCCAATGGTTTTTAATGGAATTCTCCGTCCTCCCGGGCAATCTCTTGGCAATTTCTGCCCATCTGTTTCCTATTTCTAGATGAGCCTGAATTAATATCTTGTCTTCCTCCTCGCTCCATACATCCTTCTGCAAAATGTAACAATTTCAAGTACCAAGAGATTATCCAAATCCTTCTAGGTGAATGCCTTCTCATATAGCAAGACATAATTAATAGGTATACAGATGAGAATACGATTTAGGGACAGGAAAATCCCATCATTTTGTATTCATTCCTTTTCCTGAAATATCAATTTTAGGTGATGCAAGTGGAAAAGGGACATCGTTATTGTTTGTGGAGAAAAGAAAGCAAGATAACTCAAAAACCTTAATATCTGGCTTCAAATGGTTGTGCCATCTCTCCCTACACTGCTTCCCTACGCGACCAGGCAACATCTGAGCTATAACAGACCATTTTCTCAGTCCATGCTGGTGAACCAACCGAACTAAGATCCTGCAACAACATTTTTCATTCAGAAATACGCAAGTAAGAATTGAATGTGGTAATATATTTTCTACCTGTCTTCTTCCCTGGTCCACTGCCCCTTAATTATATGGCCCTTCTTTCGAAATTTGGGAGTTCTTGCAAAGTTGGAAGATACAGCACTAAAAGTTTTGTCAACGTCAGTCTTATCGTATTTATCAGCAATAGTGCAAGAAACCTCGTCCGGCACAAGACTCATAGGTTTGATATCTTGTTTCTGGTTATGGAACATCATCTGCAAACTTCGATCGATTCCCGAAATGCTGCTTGGATAAACTTTCTCCTCAAACCCATCATAGCATCCCCAATTCTGGAAACTGTCCATTCCTAGACCATAACTGGTCTTTGGATGATCAAATGGCTTACATTCATAGGTATCAAGATCCGTGGACATGTTGAAATTGCAAGGCGCATCAAAAGGATAAAAGCATGTGGTTTCTTGGCCGAAAACCGGATTTAAGGAAGTCTCCTTCATGTGGAACTGATTGAGGTGGTGGAAATTTTGCATGAAACCTTTTGATGTTGAAGCATCATCAACCATGGTTCACATTTTAGGCACGGTTTCGAGCAACCGCTGGACATATATCCCTTAAATGGGGAGAAAATTTCATCGAGATTCTTGTCAAGCTCCATGAAACGAGAGGATGGTTAAAGAAGGATGTCTTGGTGCAAGGGAGCAATTGCATTTTATGGTATCCTTAACAATTTTGACCATAAGGCATTTATAATTATTATTACATAGATTGATTAAGAGCATTAATAAGGTTGGAAACAGACATTAGATCGTGTTTTATCTTTGGCATTAAATTTTTGTTTCATATTATGTTTTGATCATCGAATTCATTTATTGTATACAAAACTGATGATGTAGTTAATTTCTCCGTTTTCACTGCAAGGTCTAGAAATAAGGTTAATAACACGGTGCAATATCTGCAAGTGCAACTTTGTACCTAAGTAGACAATGAAATATTTCTTCATTGGGAGGCTTTTTACTTTAATTTTTTTCTTATTATTATTATTTTGTTGAAGTCATGAAAACAATGGACACAGGCTAGTTTAGCACTAGCACAAATTATTCCATGTGAGAATTTTGACCAGTCCAAACTTCATTGATAACACTCTATTAAGTCCTCCGTTAAATTTATCGGACATTAGATTCATAGATGGTATACATGATCTATACATGAACTTGTAGTTCTCTTTTTGTGTTTTTAGTAAATGGTTCAAAAAATAATACAAAATAGCAAAAATGTAAATTATCATTCATTTAACATCCATGATACAATTACTAGAGATTTTTTTTCTGTAAATATAGATAGGAGAAAGTAATATATTCGCAATAAAAAATTAGAAACAAAAGATAACTAAGATAAAGGGGGTGGGGGATGGTGCATAAACCTATCTTAGCTGTCATTGGGCATTAGGTGTGTGCGTATTGTGGTAAAACTTGGTTTTTCTTTTAAATTCAAACCAACCATATGATTCTATTAGTGATTTTTTTGAACTAAAAAAAAAAAAAAAAAGAAAGGTTTGATATAGCTTAGTGCATGGTTTAAATTTTTTTTTCCTAATTCTTCAAATAGATATAGTTTTATTGAGAGACTTTAATTACATATTTTTAGCACTAATGTAAATAAAAACAATAATATATGAAATTATTTATTTACCTAAATGAATATGTAAAACTTATACTGGGAGAGATTTTCATCTACCATAAAAATATAATCTTATACAAGTCTCATTCTTTTTAATTATCCTAAACTACAATGATATATTGGACTCAATACAATTAGAGTATACTAGCCCAATATGAGAGAAAAATTTCGATTTGTTGTACTTCTAATCAACATATTTTCAATTGCATAAATCAATAGGTAACTAGGTAATATAAGTAGACTAATTAGTAAAACAAAGAAAAGTTAAAATCTTAAAATTAATTTATCTATAGATACACTGCAATAATAGAAGAAATGATACAATATACTTAATTTCATTCTTATTAAGGATACATATCTAAATGAAAAAATAAAATAAAATCTCATTTCAGTTTAATTTACGATTCAGTTAGTTTTTTGCACAGTCCTCTAAGGCAACCTTGGTTATATAGTAGTTGGTCTTCACTACCATTAAGAAATTTTTAAAAAAAAAAAAAAAAAAAAAAAGACAAAGACTAAATTTAAGATTAGGTAAAATTGGATCAAGGTGTTGGGTTACAACCTAAAAAGTTTCTCGCCAATTTTTGGCCACTTCAAAAATAGGAGGTGGTCGAGAAGGGTTGTGTGGTGATTTATGTGACCCCTTTCTCTCTTCCCTTCTCTTTGGAGTGATTTATATATTATAATATATATATATATATTTATTTTTCCTTTACTTGTTTTTTTTTGACATATTTAATTCAATTATATTATTTTATTATTTTTAATCTATTTATTAATAATAAATGTTGGAAATTTTCTTCTAAAGATTGACCTTCAATGACAAGTTTGTAATTCTATTATATTTATTAAAATTTTAAAACATACAGGTAAAATGAGAAAAAAGCCTAAGCCTATCCTAATATTGTTTTGTAAAATATCATAAATTTCATAATTTCACTTAAAGTATCGTACCATATCTTATAAATTCATAACTTTATGTAGTTTTATAAAATATCCTTATTAGGACCATAATTCCATTTAGCTAAATGTATTATATCTTTTTTAATTTTTTAATTTGTGTTAATTCTTAAAAATATCTTTTTACATAATTTTGTAAAACTTCTTAAACCTTTGTAATTTCTCATTAGTTTGTTAAAAGCCTTAATCTTTTGTTGCTACTCTTATATTTCACAAATCCATTAGAAAATTCAAAAAGCCAAATATTCATAAAATCAATAGGTAACTAGGTAATATAAGTAGACTAATTAGTAAAACAAAGAAAAGTTAAAATCTTAAAATTAATTTATCTATAGACACACTGCAATAATAGAAGAAATGATACAATATACTTAATTTCATTCTTATGAAGGATACATATCTAAATGAAAAAAAAAATAAAATCTCATTTCAGTTTGGTTTACGATTCAGTTAGTTTTTTGCACAGTCCTCTAAGGCATACCTTGGTATATAGTAGTTGGTCTTCACTACCATTAAGAAATTTTTTTAAAAATAAAAAAAAAAAAAGACAAAGACTAAATTTAAGATTAGGTAAAAATTGGATCAAGGTATTGGGTTACAACCTAAAAAGTTTCTCGCCAATTTTTGGCCACTTCAAAAATAGGAGGTGGTCGAGAAGGGTTGTGTGGTGATTTACGTGACCCCTTTCTCTCTTCCCTTCTCTTTGGAGTGATATATATATATATATATATATATATTTCTTTTTCCTTTACTTGTTTTATTTTTGATATATTTAATTCAATTATATTATTTTATTATTTTTAATCTATTTATTAATAATAAATGTTGGAAATTTTCTTCTAAAGATTGACCTTCAATGACAAGTTTGTAATTCTATTATATTTATTAAAATTTTAAAACATACAGGTAAAATGAGAAAAAAGCCTAAGCCTATCCTAATATTGTTTTGTAAAATATCATAAATTTCATAATTTCACTTAAAGTATCGTACCATATCTTATAAATTCATAACTTTATGTAGTTTTATAAAATATCCTTATTAGGACCATAATTCCATTTAGCTAAATGTATTATATCTTTTTAATTTTTTAATTTGTGTTAATTCTTAAAAATATCTTTTTACATAATTTTGTAAAACTTCTTAAACCTTTGTAATTTCTCATTAGTTTGTTAAAAGCCTTAATCTTTTGTTGCTACTCTTATATTTCACAAATCCATTAGAAAATTCAAAAAGCCAAATATTCATAAAATTCTAATGAAGTTCGTAAACAAACTAAGTAGTTTGTAATTTTACTTTATTGTTTGTAACTCCACGTACGTTTCTTATTAAACTTTATGTTCTTAAAAATATTTTATCGTACTCAATTTTACATAAAAATTCACAGTTTTATCTCACTTTAATAAATTTATTTAAGATTCTCTCTCTCTCTCTCTCTCTCTCTTAAATCTCAATACTTCTGTAGAAATCCTTTAGTTTGCGATTTCACTTATCTCATTTGGTTTTGCTTTAATGGTTGTAAAATCACTCAAACTTTTTCATTTTTATTTAGTAACAACGTAAAAAGGGGACATCACTGAGATGTTGGACAATGATTGTAATGATGAAATTTTCGAGCTATAATTTTTCTTTCTCGTAATCTTATATTTTTCACATAAAACACTTATATTATATTATATTAATTTAAGTTTGTAAATATATATAAAACTTTGTTAAATCTCAGCAAAATCTGTCATTTCACCTTTCTATAAAATTATTCAAAATGTTTGTCATTCAACTCTAAAAATTCCAAGAGCCACCAAAAATAGAGAGCTCGTAATGCCTGTTCTCCGTATTAGCAAATGTTAATGTATTACTCAAGTCTAAAAATATATCTGTTTGTTTGATGTCATTTTGATATATATTTTTTTATTATTCTTAAACAGATATTTGTTAAAAATATAAATATCCATAAAAAATTAATAATTTTATTTATAAATAAATCAAATAGATATAATATAAATATAATACAAATAAAAATACAAGAAGGAAACCACGCGTTGTCACCAAGACCCTTTGTTTACTGTTGTAAATGCTTGGACCAAGGCATGATAGATTGAAAACTTCAAAATCATGCCTTGATGAAATAATTAATTATTATGCCTTAATGACATAATTAAATCCACACTGTTCAGTCAAGTGTAGTCAGTCAAAGGAGAGTCACAGCAGACCTTCAATTATAGACAACTAGGAGTGAAGATATTTATGTCAAATCATTCATGAATGTAGTCAAAGTAGAGAGCGTTTAACATGACCAATGTATCATTACTTTATGTCAATGGAACGAAGAAATTTTGGTATTAATATTACATTCGGTTTGCTGTAATGAAATGGAGTTGGAAAAAAAATAAAAGTTTATTTATTAAATGGATGAGTTTTTCTTTTATTGCTTTGTAAACGTAGTTGACCTTGTTAATTATCAGTTATTAAGCTGGAGGCTTGAAGCAATAGTATTTAGTGTCGGCAAATTTAATATGTCAAAGGAGCTTTGCAAATTAAGTGCGAATTCATTCAAGGTATTAAGAAACCGAACAGCTGTTATTGGAACATCCGGCCTTCTTTCTTTAGTCCTATGTTCTTGGTACTCTTTCATTTAATCTTAATTAGACGAGAAGCAAACCCCGTTGTTGGTTGGGCTGCGTTACAAGATAAAAGGTAAATGTGTATCTCTTTTAGAATATCTAATCTTCCGATCCCTTTGTTGAATCTGCCGACTAATCTTACATATTAAATTGATGTTCATTCAATAAAAATAAAGTTCATTTTGGAAAAAATATGTAATATAAATTAGAGGATCAACATTTGCATTTTAGATAATTAAACATAGAATCTTTGTAACAATTAGGGCCTATTTGGAGGATGATCTGTTTTTGTCTGTATCTAATTTATTTAAATATTTAATCTATATCTAATCTATTTGATCTATTTATTAATAAAAATATATATTTTTCATCTGCATCTATTTTTTTATAAACAATGTATTTAAAAGCATTTACATACAGTCTGCTCGAACAAAACAAACAGACCTTTAATAAGTACCAATGGCTCTTTCAATAAATTTGCTGCCCATTCTTAATCCTTTGTCTCTAAAAGACTTGAAAAAAATACCTCTATCATTGATCACCTTCACTAGAAAAAGACTTTGTGCACCCTATATCAAATTTTCAGCATATAATAGACAAGATAAACAAAACTAGTACTAATGGCATGTTTGTCATGTTGGAATGGACCGTAACGGAATCACTATTCTAGGCTCTATTCCTTTGTTCATGTTTAGATAGGAGGAATTCTATTCTACCTTTTTAAAGAAAGAATTACGATTCCATTCTACCTCTACTAATGATTATTATTTTATTTACTTTTTTATCATATACATATTTATTATCTATATTTATTGGGAATAAGGATGTAATCAAGTCGGGTTTTGGATGGATCATATGAACGTGAAACCCGAATCAATATCCTATATGGTCTACTAAACTTGACCCTTAGCTCTATAGGATTTTTCATACCATATCCAAACCTACCCTACAGGGTTTGATTTAGAAACTGAAATCTAACTCTAGATAGTAAATAATATTAATCTCCATAGCAAATATGACTTGAACAAAATGTAATAAAAAGTTCTAAAATGTATAGCTAATCTAGTAGACATAAAAGAAAAAACATCATTGGGAGGTAAAAAAAGATAGCTCCTTCATGTCTACTTCTCTTTCCTTACCCCTTTAGTAATATTTTTATTTATTTTTTTAAATTGTAATACCAGGTTGTTAGGTATACATTGGGTTTATTATATGATCCAAACCCAGCCCTATAACCCTATAGGGTTTTCACTATATATCCAAACCCGATCCTAAAACTCTACAAGGTTATAGATTGGACGGGTCAGAAACCCTATAATGTCCTACATGATTGCATCCCTAACTGGGAAGGATATTTTTGATAAATCTTATTACATGCTCATTTGATTCATTTCCATTCCATAAAAAGTATCCAATCATAGGAATAGATATGTTATTCTCTATTCATTTCATTCAATTCCATTCCTTCGATTTCAATCTATTCCAATCTACATAATTTTAGTATACCAAGTGAAATAAGAATAAGATCTTGAAACTCCCTTAAGTTGTTGGACTAGCCTTCATATTCCATATCCCCACTTCCACCTCATTTTATAGCTAATAGATGTAATGCACATTTTTCATGTTGTTAACTAGATTACTATAATTGTTGAATTGTCATTATAAACCTAATGAAACTTAGACTACAAATAAGGTTAATAAATAATTTTATAGTTATATAAGATAATGGATTGATTATTATGCAATGTAAAAGTATTATTTACACAAGAAGACTAGAGTATGTAACCTGGATGTAGAAGTGAAAAGACTATTCTATTGTTAATACAAGAGCAATAAAAATATATATCCACATTAATGTACCTTCTTGATTTGAATGTACTAATATCAATTTGAGATTGTTATAATGATTAGAAAATGTTGTTGAGGTCAGGTTATAGCAAGTTATCCATGTGTCAATGACATGCAAGAATGTAGTGAAGAAGAATCTATCTAGTGGCAACCATTTCACACAGAAAACAATAGCAAATATTAATATGTTTTATACAATCATGATGAATAGGGTTGTCAAATAGGTGAAAAGCTCCAAGGTATTCATAGTAGAAGATATACTAATTTGAGGGGTTGCCTCATGTGTAGGATGATATATTCAAGTATATTACACCATGGTAGGTTAATGTTAGGCATTAGTCCTTTGTGGAGCTCCTTAACATTAGTAACTACTTTTGAGAGTACTAGGAGTTGAGATTATGCCTAAGAAAGATGACATGCCTTATGGCGGGTTAGTGAATACATGAACAACTAAATAGGTCACTTATGTAAATGTCGTTAAAGAGATATTGATTGTGCAATACATTCAATGCTATTAAACTCACAGTTTTACTGTTCACTAGAATGTATAAAATCGATGGCATCATACAAAATTGTGTTGAATTGATAAAATCAAAAAGTTGTATATGTACATAGCTAATAACACTTAAGAAAAACAAATTATGCCAAAAAATGATTTCATTTTTAAAATTAAAAATCTAGTTTATGCACAATAAAAAATATAAACAACAACAACAATAAAGAGATAGGGAAAAGAAAATTTGCATCGTAATTTTAACATAGAGTTCGATCTGCCCTCCTAATCTTCATGGTCCACACAAATGCCTCCCTCAGTGGAGGACTTCACCACTTTATTCAACAATGAACAATTTGCCTCAACAAAAGGACTTTAATCACAACAACACAAATTGCTTGAGTTGAGTCTTTACAAACTTAAACACTCTAGATTCAACTCAAGACTTCACTTAAAACACTAAACTAACTAAGTATAATGTCGTTACAAATTGATAGTAATAACAAGATAAAATGGCATCATACTTACCTCTCTCTTTCATAACAATGCAAATTGCAATTAAAGCTTTGAGAGGATTTACACGTTTTTGTATGCAATAACTATGCTCAATCAACCCATAAAAAGTCTTCATTAACTTCTATTTATAAGCTTCTCTTGAAGTCTAGCCATTATTTCCCAAAAGCATCTTTAACGGTCAGATCAAGTAAAGCCCAATGGCTAGTTTTAGCCACATCGGTAAGCCAGTCCATTTTCAACCGATAAGCTAGTCCTTGAACCACACCCATGGTCTTTACTATGCTTGAAGCTGTTCCCAGTTAAACTTGCATCAGCTTACTGGTTCACATTCTAGTGGCTCAACAATATAACTCACCTGCAAATTCTGCAGGAAACAACAAACACACACACATACACACACACACACACACACACGTAAAACACATATACATATTGTAATTTTTTATTCATCCCAGCTGTTTGACTAATTAAGTATAACTTAACACAATTATGTGGTTAATTGTGCAACTAATTTTCTCATCAAAATTCATGTTGAATACATATGTTCAATAATCTTCTTTTTTGTTATGAGGACATTCATGCACAATTAACTCCCCCTTCCCCCCTAAATCAAGCATCTAAGTTTAAAAGAGTTTTCTCAAGTATGTACAAAAACTTAATGCTTAACTCAAGGGAATTGCAATTTACACTTGATGGTCAAACAAACACAATATACATTATTCATTCATATTAATTGTGCATTCAACATTTCTCTCCCTTTTGACTCATCAAAAAGGCAGAAACATTTCAAGCCATAGAAAGAGAAAAACACAAATAACATGCAAGTGTAAAAAGATGTTTTCACATGTTTGAATTATTCAAACTCATCAAAGACTACATATATGAATTTGAGCATGTTTTGTCAAAAATTGCATGATATGATTTTTCAAAGGTGCACAAATTTGTCCAAGAGGTTTTTCTAACAAATTTCTTTATTCAAACAAGTTTAGAAAGCAATATTAAATGTGTCTAAACATTGTTTCTACATCAAAAACATGAAAAAATGATTTGTGCATTTGAAACTCAACTTTTAGCTCATTTTTAGCCCAAAGTATGCATAGAAATAACCCAAAAACAACCATTTTCATATTCAAGTGCATAAACTCATTATTTACATAAACATTAAGGGCACAAATCTTTAAGCTCAAGTAAATTGAGATTATACCTTAATTTTTCTCTTACGAGCCCCTTTGAGGTATTTACAAAAACTCAATCATCTTTTTTGTACCTTTTTTTGCTTGTATTGATTCTCTATTATCTAAAGTTTTAATGATAACAAAATACTCAAGGAACTAACTATTCTATTAATATGCAGAATTATATACAGAACTTTTCACAGAATATTATTGAATATTGATAAACAAATATATGAGTTGAATGATTTTGAATTTCGGATGTTTTGGTTCTAAACAAGCTAACAAGCCTTACAAGAGTTTGCTACAAGATAAGGAACACATAATGTTTTCCAGAAGTTTTGTTAAAGGATAAAGATTTTTCCAGAAATACAGAAGTTTTTACAAAACCTTTACAAGAACTTTGAACAAGCATTTCTAGACTAGAAATATGTACTATTCATCTTCTCCAATAAAACATACAATATTTCATATCAGTACAATCACGATTTTGAAGGCCTAGCTCCGAGGTAATAAGTATATTTAGGTAATATACTTATTTGTTCCACTAAAGTTGGATTATATCCTAGGGGATCTAAATGTTTTTCAGTTTCTCTCTCATCAACAAAAATGTTTTCTTCAGAGACAAAAGCAGAAGTTAAGGGATTTATTTCAAGACAAGTATTTATTCATTTTAACATACTTCTTCATATAAGGACGAATTTATCTATCTTTTAAACATGGAAATTGCTAAAGAAATCATAATAAGAAAAACGTTTTCTTCAAATAAGATAACATATGAAGATCACGATGGAGACCGAGATATTAGAAACGGGTATTTTCAAAAGATCTATCTTTAAGAAGAACACGTCATGAAGATTTCCAAGCAAAAAAAAAAAAAAAAAAAAGATTTTGATGAATCACGAAAATCAAGCAGATTTTATCCTCATTCAAGTGCATTCAAAACAAATTACGATCACGATGGGAAGAAAAATATCCGTGACTATCTTCGAGGCTTATCCACTGCTGACTGATTTGAATTATTCAAGGTATACATAGATCTAAATTTTACAAAAATCAAGACAAGTTTATCCATTTAGTTATCATCATTCGAATTTAAATCACAAGAACAAGCAGAAGCTGGATACGTCTATCATCAAACCGTTGGAAGAAGTTGAATTATATTCAAATTCCAAATCAAGATAGAGTTCAAAAGATTTTCATACCGAGATTCTTGGGATTGCATTTTTATCTTTTGAACGTTAAATGCAGTATGATATAACTTAAGGAAGATAGAGAAAAGAAGAGTAATCAGCTATCTTTCATGCAGCAAACAAAATTCCTCTAGTATCTACCAAAAGAAAAGACGTAGAAGCATATATAGAATAAAGTCAAGAAGTTTCATTTCATAGAGATTTTTCTTAAACTTTTACTTTTTCGAGTTGATCACTTTGCAATCTTTCTTTTTGCTTTTTGATCTCGAAATTTTTTTTCTTTTTGTAAGTGAAGGAACGTGTTGTTACCTTCTTGAGTAGTGGTTCAATTATAAGTTTAGACACTGTAGATTGATTGTTACTAGATGATAGCTATGAGAATCGATCAGAGAGAATTATACAAGCTTGTAATTTGTTCTTATTGGATATAGTGGAACAAAACCCGTAGGATAACGGGGTCCCTAGCTCGAAGCTGGAAGAGTGGACTGATGCACAAGGCGGAACCACTATAAATCATTGCCCGATCTTCTTCTCTCTATCCTTTTAATTTTACGCAATTTATTTTCATATTTGTTATATTGATATATTGTTCTCGTTTTTCAAAATTAAAAGAGGATTAAATTTTTAAAGGCAAAAATTTGTAATAATCAATTCAACTCCCTGTCTTGATTATTATTTGGAACCAACAATTAGTATCAAAGCAGGGCTCTTTTATTGTTTTGAGTGATCCAGCTAAAATGGCAGAGAACAATGTAGCAATTAATCGTGCTCCTTTCTTTTATGGTTCAAATTTTTGTTATTGGAAAATGCGCATAGAAACCTATATAAAAGCTAACGATTATGATTCTTGGTAGGTAATTTCCATTGGAGACATTGTGATTACAATGAATGGAAATTCGGTTATGATAGATGCTGAGAAGAAGAATATTGAAAAGAACAATAAAGCTAAAAATTTGTTGTTAACCGCAATTCTTGCTTCAGAATTTTATGTTATATCTTCATGTGAAACAGCAAAAGAGATATGGGATAGACTAACTGAAACTTATGAAGGAACTAATACAATTAAAGAAACTAAAATTAATGATTTACTTCAGTAATATGAGCTATTCAAGTTTAAAACTGATGAATCTATCAAAGATGCATTTAACAGGTTCACTGCAATGACAAATGAATTGGCATCACTTAGCAAAGTAATTGGTGATCCTGATCTTGTGAGAAAGATACTGAGAATTCTACCACCAACTTGGGATGCAAAGAAAACTGCTATTGAAGAAGCACAGGATCTCAACAAACTTTCTCTTAGCCAACTAAGAGAAAAGCTAATGGCTTATGAATCTCACAAAAAGACTACTCAAGGAGAAGAAAATAGTTCCAAAGGGATTGTGTTTAAAGCCAAAGAAGTTGATATCAACCAAGATGCTTCAGATAATAGTGATGATGAAGGAGATGAAGACATAAATCTTCTAGCACGAAAGCTCAATCGGTTCTTTAAAAAGAGAAAAGGTAAGAAATTTAGTGCTTTTAAGAAAACCACTGAATATAGAAAAAATGATGCAGGAAAGGCTTACAAAGAAAAAAAGAAGAAAAAGGAGAAGAAGAAGATCCAATGCTATGAGTGTAAAAAGCCAAGACATATCAAATATGAGTGACCCACCTTGATAAAGAAAATGGAGCAATACAAAAAGAGAAGTCAAGCAATGTTAGCAACATGGAGTGATTTAGATGATACAGAGAGTAGTCCAGAAGATACAGATGAAGAAGAAGAAGCAAATCTTTGTCTCATGGCTACCTTTGAGGTACACTATGAATCTGATAATGAAATTACTAAAGATGATATGCTTATTGAAATGAAAAAATTATTAAAAGCTCTTAAAAAGGCTGACCTGAAGATAACTAAATATGATAATGAAGTTAAATTGCTCAAAAATGAAAAGGAGGCTTTAAAACAAACAAATTCTTTACTTGTTATCGAAAATGACATATTAAAGCATAATCTTGAAAAGTTGCATATAGATAATGAAAAACTAAGAAAAGATAATAGTTTGTTACAGGAAGAAACTGGTGTATTAAAAATAAAAATAGATGAGTTATCTAACTCAATAAAGAATACATTTAATAAATTCAATGAAAGTGACAAAAATTAACTATGTTGATTTCATCACAAAGATCGTCTTTTGAAAAACATGGTTTAGGATATGAGCATGGATCTAGTTCGAATACATATAAGAAAACCGTGTTTGTAAAAGCTAAACCAAACAAATATAATGAATTAAGTGAAAGAAAGCAAGATGTAAGATCAAATCACGTGAAAAGAAGTTATACCAACAACACTAGAAGGTATTCCAGAAGTTATCCTTCTTATGAAAACAATACCAGGAGGTATTACAGAAGTTATTCGACATATGAAAACAATGCCAGAAGGTATTCCAGGAGGTATTCTACATATGAAAACAATGCCATAAGGTATTCCAGAAGTTACCCAATACAAAATAACATGAAACAGGTAAACAACAAGTATAGTAATAACATTTCATATGCATGTTTCTTTTGTAATAAACCTGGTCATATTGAGAATATTGCTATTATAAAATAAACAAGCTCAGTAATGAACAAGTTAAACAAAGAAACCAAACGAGCTTGTCTTCTAAAGGACCCAAACTTGTTTGGGTTCCTAAAAAGGTTTAATCCTTTTGAATTTTGCAGAAACATGAAGCTAAAATTAGAGGAACATGGTACCTAGACAGTGGATGTTCCATACATATGACTAGAAATGCTTCATTGTTCACTAACATAACATGGGAAGAAAAAGGATATGTGAAATTTGGAGATGATAGTAGAGGTAAAATTGTTGCAACTGGAAGTATTGATATGTCTCCTTATATCATAGAAAATGTTTATCTAGTTACAGGCTTAAAATCTCTTGAGCATTAGTCAATTATGTGACCAAGGTTACAAAATGGTTTTTGAAAAAGACAAATGTTTTGCTTTTGATCAAAATGATACAAAATTATTTGAAGGTTTTAGAAAGAAAAACATATATTTGATAAAACCAAATGAAGTTGAAGATGCTTGTTGTTTACTATCAATGAATGATAATATTTTTACTTGGCATAAACGTTTAGGTCATGTAAACTTTAATCAATTAGAAAAATTATCTAAAAGAATATAATAAAAGGATTGCCTAAAATAAATATTAAACAAGCTGTGAAATGTAATACTTATTTGAAAAATAAAATGGTTTTGTATCTCATAAAAGTAAAAATGAGATTTCAACAAAACGACCTCTTGAACTTTTACATCTTGATTTGTATGGACCTACAAGAGTTTTGAGCATGGGTGGAAGTAAGTATGGACTTGTTATTGTTGATGATTATTCAAGATATACTTGGGTTATATTCTTGCAACATAAAAGAAATACCTTTGATTCTTTTCAAACATTTGCAAAACAAATTCAAAATGAAAAAGAAATTTCCATAATTAGTCTTAGAACTGATCATGGAATCGAATTTCAAAATTCAAAATTTATAAATTTTTGTGAAGAACAAGGTATATCTCATAATTTCTCCTCTCCATATACACCTCAACAAAATGGAGCAGTAGAATGCAAGAATAGAACTATACAAGAAATGACAAGATCTATGTTAAAAGAAAGTGGCATTATTGAGTATTTTTTGGCAGAAGCAGTTTCCACAGCTTGTTACATCATTAATCGAGTCTACATTCGACTCACGACATCCAAGACAGCATATGAACTCATTAAAGATAAGAAGCCTAATGTGTCTTATTTTCATATTTTTGGTTCCAAATGTTCTGTGAAAAAGAATATTTTTAATCTTGGTAAGTTTGATGAAAGATCTGTTGAAGCCATATTTTTAGGATATTCCTTAAGTAGTCGTGCTTATCGTATTTTTAATAAAACATCTAAAATGGTTGAAGAATCAATAAATGTTAAGTTTGTTGAAAACATAAAGGATGATGAGTCTGATGATGAAAAAGAATCCAACTCTAAAGAAGAATCTTATTCAGAACTAAAGTCTGAAGTACCAATTGCTGAAATCCATGAATTTAGAAATACAAAACCTTTTCCAGAAGATGATACAAAGGTTACTTCAGAACCTAGAGAATCTGAACTAGAAACTTCTAAGGCTTGGAAATATAAATCTGCTTATCCTCCTAAACAAATACTTTGTGATGTTCAATCTGGTGTTAAAACAAGAGCGAGTTTGCAAGATTTTGAAAATCATTTTGCATTATTATCTGAATTTGAGCCTAACAATGTTGATGAAGCTTTAAATGATAATAATTGGATTGATGCCATGCAAGATGAGGTTAATCAATTTCAAAGAAATAATGTATGGAATCTTGTGCCTAAACCTAAAGGAAAATCAATAATTGGAACTAAATGGGTATTTAAAAACCAGTTGGATGAAGATGGTAAAATTACTAGAAATAAAGCAAGATTAGTAGCTAAAGGATACTCACAAGAAGAAGGAATAGACTTTGATGAAACATATGCACTTGTAGCTAGGTTAGAAGCAATTCATTTGATGTTTGCATATGCATGTTATAAGAACTTTAAAGTTTTTCAAATGGATGTAAAAAGTGCGGTTTTAAATGGATTTATAAAAGAAGAAGTTTTTGTAGAATAACCCTCTGGTTTTGAAGATCATTTTAAACTTGATTATGTTTACAAATTAAATAAAGCTTTATATAATTTAAAACAAGTCCTAAGGGCATGGTATGAAAGATTAAGTATGTTTTTAATTTCAAAAGGTTTTCAAAGAGGAACTGTTGACACAACTTTGTTTTTAAAATCATATGATCAATACATTTTAATTGTTCAAATATATGTAGATGATATTATATTTGGTTCTACTAATGAAATATATTGTCAAGAGTTTGCAAAGAGTATATAGGAAGAATTTGAAATGTCAATGATGGGTGAGTTGATCTTCTTTCTTGGACTACAAATTAAACAAATAAAAGAAAGAATCTTCATACATCAAGAAAAATATATAAAACAAATTATAAAGAAATTTAAATATGAAGGATGTAAAGGAGCTGCAACTCCCATGAGTACTTCAACAAGGTTAGATTCTGATTCAAATGGGAAAAAGATAAATGAAAATTTATATAGAAGTCTCATTGGTTCTTTATTATGTTTAACTGCATCCAGACCTGATATTCTTTTTAGTGTATGTTTGTGTGCTAGATTTCAAAGTGCACCAACAGAAACACATTTGACAGCTGTTAAAAAAATTTTCAAGTACTTGATAACTACTTCAAAATTAGGCATTTGGTACCCTAAAAATAAAAATTTTGATTTAATAGGTTACTCTAATGTAGATTACGTTGGTTGCAAAATTGATAGAAAAAGCATATCTGGTACTTGTCAATTTTTAGGTGACAAATTAGTTTCTTGGTCTTCTAAGAAACAAAATTCTGTTGCCTTATCTAAAGCTGAAGTAGAATATTTTTTTATTAGAAATTGTTGTGCTCAAATGCTATGGATTAAACAACAATTACAAGATTATGGTTTATTTTTCAAAAATATACCTATTAAATGTGATAATACAAGTGCAATTAATCTTACAAAAAATCCAGTGCATCATTCTAGATCTAAGCACATTGAAATTCGACATCACTTTATCCGAGATCATGTAATTAATGGTAATATTGTTGTTGATTATGTGCCTTCTGATATGCAATTGGCTGATATCTTTACAAAATCTTTAGAAAAAATTAATTTTGAATATATTCGAAATGAGATTGGAATTTGCAATCCTTTCTGTTAAATTTTTTTTAGAAAATAATTTAATAATAATAATAATAATTAATGAATGGAATGGAATGGACATTCATGCAACTACTTTTGGCGCTCAAATTTCTGGCCTTCTTTCTTCCGTATCAGTTCACCGAGCTTTAATTTCTAAACATATGTATTTTGAACCCTAATTCTCTCCACTTCCAAAATACACAGCTCTCTTTCGATCATCTTTCATGGCTCCACGAAAATCTCAGAGGCTATCCAACAAAAATTTCAAAATCATTCCTTCAACAGAACCTGTTCCTATACAAGATGAGTCTTTTGATTCTGAAAAAAAAAAAATCTATCTTGTCCTCCATCTCCATCTAGGGTTACAGAAATTCGCTCCAAACTTGTTCAAGAATCTGGGCAAAGTTCTAAACAACCCATAGAAACAAAGAACAAGGAAAAATCCAAGGAACAATCGTCTCATGGTTCTGACCCAAAACGTATTTCAGAGCCTTTAAAGGAAATAAAGAAAAATAAATCTTCCAAAGATTCTTCAAAGAAAAGGAAAGCCATTCCATCGATTTCAGCTCAACAACCATAGTCTTCAAAGAAAAGGAAGACAAAAGCTTCAGAGGCAATGCTTTTTATACGAAAGGTAAAAATCCATGACTGCTCCTTCATAGATTTTGGATAGTTTAAAAAGCATGGATTCTATTGGATTGAATGGTTAGATAATGTGGGTTGTAGAAAGATGTGTAATCTCACTGGAGATGTTGTTGGAGAAATGGTTAAGGAGTTTTATAAAAATTTAACGTTTGTTGATTCTAGAAGTTTAAGGTCATAGGTTCAAGAAATGAGTATGACAATAACTCGTAATGATGTGGTTAAGTGTTTAGGATTAAAGGATTGTCATGATGACAATGCTTATGTTTCTTTGAGAAGAAATGACTTGTTTCTGAAAATAAATGGAAACAGAGGACAGTTTCCAAACGATGATGTATTCGTATATAAGTTTGAACTAGTAGTTAGAATGCTCTACAAAATTATGCAAGAATGTACACTTCCTCGTAAAGAAAGTTCTACAACAGTGACCAAAGAAGATGGATTGGTCATTTTGGCTATGATGAAGAAAATCAAAATAGATTTGGCCAAGAGGATTTTAAAAAGAATGTGGAAAAAACAAGAGTTTAGGATATATGGAAATGTACTTATGGAACTTTTCAAGTTTAAAGGAATTCCATTCCCTAAAAGAGTACGATTCCTTATAAATTTGAAAAGGATTGGAGAGAAAAGCATGCATCATATGCAAATTCATCCATATAAGAAGTTGTGGCATGCAATTGATGGTGCAATTTATTTGCACAAGAATCATAGGAAGAAAATTGACTGGGAAAAGATCAAGCTGACAATTGAGGGGGAGAAAGAACCTACCCCCGAAGCTTCTCCATAAGTTTCTTCTAATGAGGAACAAAATTAAGGAATGCATAGATCTGGAAAGGAACCAATGAAGAGGAAAACGAAGAAAGGATTTGCTCCTATGACTGGTGGGAAGTTTCATATTTCTGAAAATGTACAGATGAATACTTCCTCAGATAGTGAAGACTGTGTTTTGCCTGAGTTTGATGATGGACCAACTGAGCCATCTACTGTTCAAGGAAGAAGTGGTCTGAAAAAACTGTTAGATTCCTTCAAGCTAGACCTCAAACAGTTTATCTCTTCTGAGATCAAAACGCAGCTTGCTGCACAGAATCAAGCACATCCTTCTCAGTCTAGGATGTCCTCAAGATCTGCTTGTTCCTTCTTTCGTTCTTCACTACCAGAGCAAGAACCAATTCTAGAAGTTATCACTGCTGACACTTCAATTGCTAGTGGTGTTCCTCTGTCTCGACCTCTTCGTGAACCTATTCCACCAAATTTAAGTCTTGTTCCCTTCATTCCTCTTGATGTTCTTCAGCATCCACAACATTATCTGCCTCCAACTCCTCCACAAAATCATACTGAAACATCTGTTCCTCTCTCTGGTTATCATAAGCGACAGAAGACTAAAGCTCGAAAACCCATAATTCCAATTAAAAAGCCATAACAAGTTTTGTTTTTGAAATTTTTACTTGTTTTGTTCTATTTTTGCGAAGACTTTGTTTTGTTTTGTTCCTCAGACTGATGTTTAGATGTTATTCTATTTTTCTGTTATTGAAATTTTGTTTCTTTATTTGAATTTTTTTACTGATAACAAAAAAAAGGGAGATAAATGTGTGATAGTTTGAATGGATTGAATAGCTGATAGATGATGTGTGATAGATGAATGGATTGAATAGCTGATAGATGATGTGTGATAGTTTGAATGGATTGAATGGCTGATAGATGATGTTCTATGTTGAATGTAATGTTTTATATATTGTTTTGTTGTCATCAAAAAGGGGGAGAATGTTGATTCTCTATTATCTAAAGTTTTGATGATAACAAAATACTCAAGGAACTAACTATTCTATTAGTGTACAGAATTATATACAGAACTTTTCACAGAATATTGTTAAATATTGATAAACAAATATGTGAGTTGAATGATTTTGAATTTCGGATGTTTTGGCTCTAAACAAGCTATAAACAAGTCTTACAAGAGTTTGCTACAAGATAAGGAACACATAATGTTTTCCAGAAGTTTTGTTAAAGGATAAAGATTTTTCCGAAATACAGAAGTTTTTACAGAACCTTTACAAAAACTTTGAACAAGCATTTTTGGGTTAAGAATATGTACTATTCATCTTCTCCAATAAAACATACAATATTTCAGATCAGTGCAATCACAATTATAAAGGCCTGCCTCCGAGATAATAAGTATATTTGGGTAATATACTTATTCGTTCCACTAAAGTCGGATTATATCTTAGGGGATCTAAATGTTTTTCAGTTTCTCTCTCATCAACAAAAATGTTTTCTTCAGAGACAAAAGCAGAAGTTAAAGGATTTATTTCAAGACAAGTATTTATTCATTTTAACATACTTCTTCATATAAGGACAAATTTATCTATCTTTTAAACATGGAAAATTGCTAAAGAAATTAGAATAAGAAAAACGTTATCTTCAAATAAGATAATATATGAAGATCACGATGGAGACCGAGATATTAGCAACAGGTATTTTCAAAAGATCTATCTTTAAGAAGAACAACGTCATGAAGATTTTCAAGCAAAACAAACAAGATTATGATGAATCACGAAAATCAAGCAAATTTTATCCTCATTCAAGTGCATTCAAAACAGATTACGATCATGACAGGAAGAAAAATATCCATGACTATCTTTAAGGCTTATCCACTGCTGACTGATTTGAATTATTCAAGGTATACATAGATCTAAATTTTACAAAGATCAAGACAAGTTTATCCATTTAGTTATCATCATTCGAATTTAAATCACAAGAACAAGCAGAAGCTGGATACGTCTATCGTCAAACCGTTGGAAGAAGTTGAATTATATTCAAATTTCAAATCAAGATAGAGTTCAAAACATTTTCATACCGAGATTCTTGGGATTGCATTTTTATCTTCTGACCGTTAAATGCAGTATGATATAACTTAAAGAAGATAGAGAAAAGAAGAGTAATCAACTATCTTTCATGCAGCAAACAAAATTCCTCTAGTAACTACCAAAAGAAAAGACGTAGAAGCATATACAGAATAAAGTCAAGAAGTTTCATTTCATAGAGATTTTTCTTATACTTTTACTTTTGCGAGTTGATCACTTTGCAATCTTTCTTTTTGCTTTTTGATCTCGAAAATTTTTTTCTTTTTGTAAGTGAAGGAACGTGTTGTTACCTTCTTGAGTAGTTATTCAATTACAAGTTTAGACTCTGTATATCAATTGTTGCTAGAGGATAGCTGTGAGAATCGATTAGAGAGAATTATACAAGCTTGTAATTTGTTCTTATTGGATATAGTGAAACAAAATCCGTAAGATAGCGGGGTCCCTAGCTCGAAGCTGGAAGAGTGGACTGACGCACAAGGTGGAACCACTATAAATCATTGCCCGATCTTCTTCTCTCTATCTTTTTAATTTTACGCAATTTATTTTCATATTTTTTATATTGATATATTGTTCTCGTTTTTCAAAATTAAAAAGGGATTAATTTTTAAAGGAAAAAATTTGTAATAATCAATTCAATCCCCCTTCTTGATTATTATTTGGGACCAACAGCTTGGGTTCTTTTTAATCAGTTAAAGCAAATATTTCTTTTCTTAGCACCCAAACACACTTGCTTGTGTGACTTAAATACATAGCTTTCCTTATTCCACACTTATTTGCAATATGACCAAACTTGCCACAATAGTTACATGTCCTATAAGTGGCGCTAACAAATCGAGTCTTATAGGACTCGCAATGATTGTTTCTATTATAGCCAATTCCATACTTATTTGAATCAACTTTTTGCTTTCCAAGAAGAGTACTCAAATTATTCTCTCCCTTGGTAAATTTAGCTATGTAGTATTTACATCACTGAAGCTAGTTTTTAAATTTTTCTTTTTTCTTTTTGAGCTCATTTAGCTCATTCAAAATTTCATCTTTGTAGTTACAACCATAAGCATCACTTCTTTCATCAGCACTAAAGGTTTTAACTTTGAAATCAAGCAAATCATTTTCAACTTTTAGCTTATTATTTGATTTGCTTGACTCATCAATCTTTTGTTTTAACTTCTTTTATTTGTTATTCATCTTATCATTTTCTAATTTCATAATTACAATTTCTTCATGCAACTTCTTATTTTCCATTTTAATTTCTTCATGTTCATTCCCAAATTCATCCAATTCATCTCCTACTTTCTTCATCAAGGTTTTTAGCATGCTACTCTTTTTCTCGATTTTATTCAACTTATTACATGCTTTGCCATACCTATCACATATTTCATCATAAGGAACATGTGAAGAAATAGAGCATACCTCATCATCTAAGACCATTAGATAAACATCATCATCCGAATTAAATGAGCTCCATCGCTCTAAGTGGCCACATATGCCTTCTTCTTTGTCTCCTTACTCTTTCTCTTGTCATTTGGACAATATTGCTGAATATGCCTTGGTTTATTGCACTTAAAGTAAGTGATGGTCTTCTTTCTTTATTTTGAGGAGTTGGCTTCATCTTTCTCCTTCATTTTCTTCTTCACCTTTAAGAACATGATGAACTTCTTTGTAAGCTTATCTAACTCCTCATCATCTTCTTCACTTTCCTCATTTTCACTTAAGCTAGAACATGAGGCCACAAGAGCTATTTCCTTCTTGGTTAACTCATCTCTTTTGTCTCTTGATCATTTCATGAATTTTGAGGGTTCCAAGAAGTTCTTCTTTGCTCAGGTAATGAGCTTCTTCAATGGCAGCTTTTTTAGCTTCCCACTCCTTTGGCAATGATCTAAGAATTTTAGAATTTGTCTCCAAGTTAGTATATGTCCTGCTAAAAATAGACAATTGATTTACAATATTGATGAATCTATCATGCATTTCATCAATTGTTTTATTAGCCTTCATCTTAAAATTTTCAATTTGGTCACAAGAAGACTAATTTTAATGTCTCTAACTCTACTTGTTCCTTCATATGTACTCTCTAAATTATCTCAAATTCCTTTAGTCGAATTACATGCACATATTCTACTGAAATCACTTTCACTTAAACCACAATATAATATATTCATGGCATCTCCATTCAATTGAACTTTCTCTTTTTTCACCTTAGTATGATTAAATTCATTTTTGCCTTCTAAAACTATAGAGCCATTTTCTATAACACACCACAAGTATATATTTTGAGCTTTAATAAAAATGTTCATTCTATATTTCCAATATGCATAATTTGTTTCGATTAAGATGGGTGGTCTATTTATTGCTTATCATTCCATGAAACCCATGGTGTTACTAGCCATGATCTTAAACTCTAGATACGATTAAGCACTTATCCTAGAGTCCTTGCTCCGATACTAATTGTAGATAGCTAGTAACACTTAAGAAAAATAGATTATGCCTAAAAACGATTTTTTTTAAATTAAAAATCTAGTTCATGCACAATAAGAAATATAAACAACAACAACAATAAAGAGATAGGGCAAGGAAAGCTTGCACTACGATTTGAACATAGGGTTCGGTTTGCCTCCTAATCTCCATGGTCCACACAAATGCCTCCATTAGTGGAGGACTTCACACTTTATTCAACAACGAACAATTTGCCTCAACAAGAGGACTTCAATCACAAAAATAACACAAATTGCTTGAGTTAAGTCTTTAGAAACTTAAACACTCTAGACTTAACTTAAGACTTCACTTAAAACACTAAACTAACTAAGTATAATGCCTTTACAAATTGATAGCAATAACTAGATAAAATGGAATTATACTTATCTCTCTTTTTCACAGCAATGCAAATCGTAATTAAAGCTTCGAGAGGATTTATAAGTTTTTGTATGTAACAATTATGCTAAATCAACCCATAAAAAGTCTTCATTAACTTCTATTTACAAGATTTTCCGAAAGTCTAGCTGTTATTTCCCAAAAGCATCCCCAATGATTTGATCAGATAAAGGCCAACGCTAGTTTTAGCCACACCGGCAAGCTGGTCCTCTAACTATACCCGTGATCTTTGCTGCACTTGAAGTTATTCCTAGTTAAACTTGCACTTGCTTGCCAAGCCACATCCTACTGGCTTGCTGGAACAACTTTCCTACATATGCTATAGAAAACAATATACACACTATCATGCCCCAAATGGTACCCTAAACATGACAGCCCACTATACTCAATATTAAAGCTTAGGAATGACTATCTTAGTCATGCAAAAGCTTCAATGCCGAGTGCTAGGTGTACTTTTATGACCATAGAGGACTACTCTTTGAAACAAGTAATTTAAGGAGATATAAGTATTAGCATTCAAGAATCAAAATCATAACATCATAACGTAATAAAGAATAGGAGTCTTACAATTAAAAGGAGGCATACCCCCATCAAAATAATTACATACGCTCCAAATTCTATCTTCTAAAATAATTACATAAGAGATTTCTATATAAGTCTAGGTCTGATTCTAAGCCATGACTTCTTCCAAAAGTTCCTTGAGTCAAAAGTTGGTACCTGAGTAAAGCTTCCTTAGGGCTTTAACAAAAGAAAGGAAAACTGCAATAGATACCTAAGAGGGTGTAAGCTTGATTTGCTTAGTGAGAAATGTTCTCATAACAATATATCTATACAATCAAAATCAAATAAGTTAGTTATATAAGCATATAGAATGCAACAAACATATGAGCAAGCAATACACATGATAACCAGAAATCGTATGTTTGAATGGATTTATGCCTCCATTCAAGGTTAGGTGCTCCAGTCTTATACAACCAAAGTTTGCAAATAAAATTTTTGCAGATCTTTCAGGGTACTACTTGCCTTTAAAATTGTAGTTCTTACGGGCTCCTATATGCCACATGTAGATTTATAAGCCCCTGTGTACCACTACTACTATGCTCTCGTTCTACCAAAGGTATAATAGTGAATGCAATATGACTCGCTTCATGATATGCATGAACTCATTTAATTGGATTCTTTTAGCAAGATATTAAATGTCTTAGAGTCAATCATATAGAGTTGGCAAACACTTCAATATGGTACTAAAACAACATTTTGATTATAAACAATTCGAGCTTTGATATACTTAATATAATTCCAACCAATATTATCAGACATATGCACTTTCCATATTTTTATCTTTCCCTATTTATAGTGCTACTATATTGTAAGCAAAAACATAAATATGAAAATTAAGAAAATAAACTCATTCAGCCATAACTTGGGCAATCCACTAATTCTAATAGCCTTCGGGATAAGGAACTTTGCCTTCCTCGTCACCTAAACAAAAGAAATATCTGAAATGAGTATTTTGTGAAAGTTCTACTTAAACTTTCTAATTCTATTTCATCATTCTCGTTAAAATTCGGATTAAGAAAAATCCAACTTAAAATGGTCATAACTTACTCATTTTAATTCAGAATTTCGTATGTTAATAGTCTTTTTCTACGTAATAAAAAAGATCTATCTATTTCTAAAGTTATTTTTAACATTTAAATACATTTGGGTTTCGAAACAAGTCGGTAAAAATCAGACCCAAAAGTTCCAATCCTTAGTTTTTCATTTTTCCAAGTTTTACATCATCTAAATATTATATAGCAAACAACAAGATACATATATAATTAAAAAAAACGCTTTGTTGTAGATATAAACTCACATGATATGCATGATTCTAGTGATGTTGCTCCAATAATGATTTTTCATAAAACAATTTATTTTAGAAGGTTGAAAATTAAAGTTTACAAAATCTCTTTTTGAATTGTAGGAAGAAAACTTAAAATTTTTAATTTATTACAAGTGAGTGTCTAATTATTATTTCTAAGTGGACTTTTAACTAGTGAGTCGATTTTAAGTTTGACTTAGAAAATTTGTTTTGTTCCTATTATTTTTCAAATTGCTAGCATAAGTCACATAATTAAGTTTTTAAGAAAATTTTTCATAATAAATAATTATCAACATTAAAAATTTATGACAACTTATTTTAACATGTTGAAAAGAATGTAATTAAATCATATTCCTAAGTCTTAGTGAAAATTTTTCCTAAGTGTTGAAAATCATTTCTCTAGAAAGTTTAGTGCTATTTTAGATGAAAAAAATAACTCATTTTATCATTTTGAATTTTTATTAAAACAACAGCATTACCCTATAATCATGCATGAATATGATTTTTGCAGTTATGTTAAGAGATGAAAATAAACTCATGTAGAAGATAAAAGAGATTGTAAATCAAATAAGCATATAAGAAAAAAAATATGAAGTCTTAGCTTGTCATCAAGACTTTTCAAAACTTAGAAATGAACAAGTTCCATAAAAATACAAAAAACATAAGAAAACTTTAAAGAAAAGAAAAAGGAAGAAAATGTAGAAGTCTTGGATTTATATTCAAGTCTTCTCGAGACTTAGAAATTGACAAGTCCCATAAAGAAAAGTAAGAAAATAATAAGACATGTGAGTCTTAGATTCATATCAAGACTCCCTGGCACTTAGATTATGGACAAGTCCTCTATAGTTTTGACTTGATTAAGGACAAATCCAAGACTAGAAGTGACTAGTCTTATTTATTATAAGCAATAGGTAATAAGCAAAATAAGAACATAATAAGAGTTTAGATTAGTGAGCTTTAGACTCTAGAAATATAGATACATATTTATACATAATAATGTATAGAAGTTATGTTAAGAGCATAAACATAACAAGAATCATAAATAAATATAGCATTGAACAAGACATGAACAAGTTGCTGTTTCCATGATTTCTTCACTAGCATAATGCTCATGGGGTTCTAGAAATCATAACACAAAAAGTATTCATGTTATGTTAACATGAAAGAAAATAAAAGGTTTAGTGTTTACCTAAACTTGAAGATAGAATGTGGAAAATGAATGAAAGGAAAAATTTTGTGAAAACACAATGGAATAGGGGAAGGAGTGTCACGGTTTTGAATGGGAAAGAAGAGAGGATTTGAAAAATAAAATTGCATGAGTTTTAGTAGTGTTTAGAAGATGTGTGTAAAAAATGAAGAAGGGAGGGGGTATTTATAAAGTTGAGGAGTGAAAATAGGAGTGAATAAAATTAATTGGAAAAGAAAATGAAATAAGTAGAGAGAGAGATGAGAGGCGTCAGTTGTGAGGGGGAGAGAGAGAAAATTAATTAAATATGTATTTTTATAAATAAAAGTAAGTAATGTGTAAGATAAGTTATGTGTAAAGTAGTGTTGGGAAAAAAATGTAAGAATAGATAGTAAGAAAGAGTAGAGATAGAGGAATGGTAATGAATAATAGTAGATAGTAACTTAAATAGTAGATAAGACAAATAAATTACTGGTAGTAGTAAAAATATGTGAAAAGAGGCTATATCTGATATTTTTAGAATATGAAAAATTCTAGAACTGATATTATATGATTCCTTATATTATTATGAGTCTAGATATGTTGTCGAAATATTTTCACCATTTTGCGTGTCAGAACCATGATTTTAGAAACTGATCCCATTCGAATTCGAAACAAGCGAGTTTTGAGTGAATATGATCTTTTTAGGTTATATGACATTATTCTAGACTACAATCTATGGTTAGGTCATTTTTATTATTTTAGGGTTTCAAGCGCAGGGTTGTTAGATCTAAACACTCTAGTTTTTAGGATAAACCTAGGTTGACTTTAGGGTTTTCAATTTGACTTTTGATTCTATGATTTACCTATAATTACCGTAAAATTTAGGGATTTACACACATACACGTATGTATTCTAGCATTTTGCTCATCTAAGTTTTTTGACCAATTAAGTGTAACTTAACACAATTAAGTGGTTAATTATGCAATTAATTTCCTCATTAAAATTTACGATGAACACATAAGTTCAACAATGGAATCGTACACTCAAATGCATTATTCTATCTAAGCTCTACACCTAATGATTTCACATCTATTTTAATTAAGGAAAAAATTATAAAATCATGAACTCATACATAGAATCTTATAGTTAACTCACTATTTTGACAACCATGTATACAATGGTGAAGCCTTGAATTATTGTATATTAATTGTATTTAGAATATGCATGCAATGAAACATATAGTTGTTTCCAAAATTATTGTCTAGTCAGGTGATGGTATGGTATTACAATACACTCATAATCTCATGATATGCTCTAGGTAGTCAAGAGAAAGCCATAAACATTAAGCTGACTTCATGGTGAGAAATAGGTTTAGAGAAATGCATGTGATAACTAATAATAACTTATATGGATGCCTTGTGAGGTGTGACTAATAGGAATTTCGAAAAAGAAGTGAAGAACACCATTATCTTTTATATAAAACTAATGAATAAGAATAATCATATAGTGAGAGGGGAGGTTAAGGTTGTTATTAGTCAATTTGACATCATCATTGTAAGGACAAGGGTGATAGGTTCCGAAGATCAAGCGTATTAGATTTGTTATCTTTGCTTTGTATGAAGGCAGCATGAAGAAGAAAATGGGTAAAATGATAGAATGAAGCATGATGAGCATTTTAAATGGTAAATTACATCAAACGGTATCAATGGTTCAAGGTAAGTTCATTTAAGACATCAACATTTTAAGTGGTTAAAAAAAAGAATGAATGTTTAGTGATATATTCATTTAAACTATCAACGTTTCTAGTGGTTAAAACAATAAATCAATTTATTTGTGAAGTAAGTCACACAACGTATTCATAATTAGCCATTGAGGAAAGTTAATTGAAAACTAATCTAAACATTGATACATTAAATGGACTTGGTAAAATATTGATACCTCATTTTATTCACTTTGCAAAATATTAACTTTTTTTTAATCACTCAAAATATTGATATCTTAAATGAACTTATTCCTAAACGTGATAGCTTTTGGTGCAATTTAGTCTAATTTAAACATAAAGGGACCTTTTTAGATGAAATATATGATTAAGATAGCTGAGAATAGCAAACTTGAGATATTTTCTAATTGACACTTTTTCAAGGAGATGATTGCAAAGAAACCACTCTTGATATGGATTTGAGGAATAACTAATAAGAAATGACATCATAAAAAGGACAAAGCAAATGGTGGTATTTGATAAAGGAATTAAATGCTTGAATATGATCAATGCTTGCTAAGAGAAGCATTTGGCAACAATTTTGGCTTTTAAAATGACTTATCCCTCTATGTCGTACTTAATGCAAAATTTTCATGTACTACCAATAATGTTTTAGTAGGTTTCAGAAGGAATGAGTATCTAGATTATGTTTTATAAAGAGAGAGCTAAAGCTTCCCTCATAAAGTAGCCTAACTAAGATCATGAAGTGCTTTAATGTATTGATGGCACGATGAATGGATGGTTTATCTATGAAAATTAAGGATAGTTGTAGGTTTAGTTTCTTGCATTGGTGTGAATGGGCATATACAGAGTAAGTTTGGTAAGCAGAGATGAGAAAGAATGGCTGTAAAATTGGCTAGAGAGGAGGGATGTAAGATAGGAACAAGTTGTAGTAGGTGGTAATAAGGAATATGTTTTGGTGCAAGAATGGTAACTGAGATAAGGTATAAATCTTTTGGTGGTAAAACGAATAAGGAGTAGTTGTGATTGCCAAGGCATGCTTGAAAAGGGAAATAGTGGCAAAGTGTATGGGAAAGGTTATAAAGATGATATATGTAAAGGATACTTATGGAAAAGTGGTGGTATAAGGTGGAGGCACTAGCTTTGGACGTACATAGGTTAGGTTGATGACAAGGTGGAGAACGTTGTCGTAGGTTGAAGATGAAGTTGATGTGGGGATAGCTATGGTTGGGTTTGATGGGGGAATTGGTGATGCCATGGGCTATTGTTTCTAGTTGATTTGGGGATAGCTATGAGCATTGTTTCTAATTGCCGAGCCTGGTTTTTCGATTTCCTTTAATTCGATTCGTATTAAACCCTAACCCATTCAATACGAATCATCGACTAAGAATTAAAGGAAATTTTGAAATTTTTTTTTTAAATATTTTGGAGTCGCCACTCGACTAAAGTCGAGAAAAAAATAAACCAAAACCAATAGGTAGGTTAATTTTGGTTTTGCTACTGATCTGCGAAAAAATCGTTTTTTTTTTTTTTTAAAACGAGAACCAGAAATTAACTTGAGTTCGAGGGCTAACCTATTAAAACCTAAACGGTTACCACTTTAAATTTTCATATTTAAATTGCTTTCTTCTAAACCCTAATTTCAAAATCTAAACTATTTATCAAGATCTAATTAACTAAACATATGCCTAATCAAATACCATCAATAATCATATATAATCTAAAAACTCGAAATACTCAAATTAATCAAATCTTTTCAAATTTTACCAATATTCATGTATTCTAAACTAAACAAATCAAATAAAACAAATTCACAAAAATAATTTTTTATATATTTTAAGTCGCCCATTTAGGTACTTACGTACCCGCTAATCGGGATTAGACTACACGTAGTTCTTTTAGAAAAATTTAGTTTGTTGGTTAATTTTAAAATTTTTCGAAATCTTTTCGCTTTAAGTTCATTAAGTTTGTTAATTTTATAAAAAATATATACATATCTTTTAACATGAACCCTAAATTTATCAAGTTAGGTTTTAGCAATTTTATGAAAAATCGGATTTTTCTAGGTGACAAAAATTTTGAACAAGAAATCATAACCACATATCATGCATATCAATTGATCATACATATCATCAAGAATAAAAATATTATAAGAAATATCAATATTTAACAAGCTAATTTCAATCAAGGCAATATCATAGCATAATCAAGATTTATATATCATTGAAATTACATTATGAAGGGCAAGATTTCAATGTGGTTTCATATATAGTGAAATCATAAAATTCAATATTATTACAATCAAGGTCATCACTACATCATGGCATAAAAGGAATATTAATGACTAATCATCATACATGATCACACAATTCAAATATTGTAAACCTAAAACTCTAAAAAATTTCATATATTCCTTATGATTATGGCATGATTATAGTTATATTATCCATAACAAGATCTTAATGTAATTCTATGAATACATACCTAACATGATATATATATATATATATAATCAATTTTATCACAACAAAACAAAATCATTACTATATTAATGCAAAAAGGACGATCGAGTTATGTTTTAACAATTTTATAAAAATTGACTTTTCTAAGTGATAAAAAGATTTTGAATAATGGATTATATATCATGGCAATTGTCAAGCACATTAATTAAATCAATATATCATCATATATAAAATTAATAAAAGATATCAATGTTAACAAGATGAACTCATATTCAATAACGTAGGTAAACTTCATACATGATATCAACATTATATCAATGTTTCTAATTACATTGCATATTGATAATGAAATCAGGTTCTTTTAATAATTTCAAAATCATGGTATAAACCAACTTTAGCCAAATCAAGATTTTCATCAAGTTATCAATACAATATTTATGTCAAATATTTGCAAGATCTCATTATTCGAAATTTGACAAAATCATAATATTACAAAACGATATCACAAAGAAAAGGTGCAATGATTATATTATCATAGCAAGATCGATCATGGCAAAAAATAAACCCTAAATTTCAATTTAATATTTTTTAGAACAAGACAATTTCATTTATTGACAAAAAATTAATTATAATGACTATACTATCATGATTCAAACTAATACTAATTTAACATATTTTGAATTTTTTTTTAAAACACAATATATTCATAACAAATTTTGAAAATATAATCATATAGTAATTATTTTTATTTTTCTTATTTTTTATTTTCCTATTTTTTAATATTATAATATAATTGTTCTTATTATTATTAAAATAAGTTGAAAAGAAGGGAAACAGTAACTTACCTGTTTCCAGAAACGTGCGCGGATGGAGATGGGAGGAGAAGCCACGCACGTGGGAGTTGGTCAAATCCAATTGGGATCAAATCGGATGCAAGAATCGGCAATGCTCTTCACCCCATCAACAATTTGATCAACCGTAATGTCCTGGTGATGAAGCTCGTCCGCGGAAGAAGTTCAGTTCATGATTTGAACACTACAACCAGAAGCTCACCACTTCAAAATCCTTGCTGGTGAAAGACGACAACGCAGCTTGCTCCTGGACTCGATGGAGAATGGTGGTCGGTGACGATGGGTTTTGGCAAAATTGACTTATGGGAATGGAAGTTCTCGACTTCCTGAGTATCAAATGCTTCTTGATTTTTCTTTTCTCTATTTTTTTAGTGTCCTCTAGTTTGTGTACTGCTTCCACTATTTATAGAGCTAAATTTGGGGCTTTTATTTTAATCTGAAAAAAAAACGAATTACAACTATTAATTAGTTGTCATTAACGTAAAAAAAAGGTCAATTATTACAAATAGCTGTTATTACAGTTATGATTTTAAACGTTAAACAACTGTCATTAACAAAAATCTCAGATTTTGCATTTTTTTCGAAAACTAAAAACGAGTCTTTTTTAATTTTCAAATTCATATTTTAAATCCTTCTTTTTGATGAAAACAACTAAATTCTATACCAACATAAACTACTCCGCGCCTATTTTTAAGAAACGTGCTTGGTTTATAAAAGATGGGTCAAAAACTCTCAAACATGGCCCATCGGGCGGCCAAAGTTAGAAGACGATGAACAGTAAAATATATATATATTTTTTTTTTTTCAAAAAATGAAAATATAATACTATCATATATATTCATTTCTATTAATTTGATTTAATTTTCATTTCTAGCTTTAACATTTATAATTTGCAAAATTCAATTATTTTAATTATGTATATACTAAGCTAAGTATTTATTTTGACAAAAAGAATGTCAAAATGAGGTGTCTACACTAATACACATAGTTGTTGATGTAGACATCACTAGATTAATTAGAATGTAACGGGCAACGAAGGAGGGTCAAGGGTTAAGGATTTATCGACATTAATTGTATGCATGGGTACTAGTTTGGGCCTATTTTAAATGTTTGAGTGTCATGGCCTTAGTAAAGTAGATAGAGTCGATTACACTAGCTGGACATTATTGATTCGATGACTCTAGAGCGTGGTCGAGCAAGATTGATATGGATGGAAAAGTGTTTGTTGTCCCCAACATCATGTCTGCATTGTGTCCCTGCCAATGACATATATTAAATAAATTAAAAAATATATAAAAATTCCTAAAATATAGCAAGCACTTCTTAATACGTGTCAGATGTTGATTTGCAGGAGCACAATGGAGATAACAAGGTTAAGACGACAAACTTTTTTGAGATATGGTTATAGTGTAGCTAACATAATGAAAGAAAAGAAAAAGGAATATAAATATTAGCTAAGGTTTTGACCATGTCTTTTGGTTAGGGTAACTAACTATGGCTTTAAATCATAAACAATCATATAATTATTTATAGCAAGAGCTTGATTATAATGTACTTTACAATAAATATTTCTACAAAAAGCTTAGGATTTGTAACTCAACTTCAGTAAGAATACTCTAATCCTAGTATAAGCGCAATATATATAATAATGACAAAGCCTTGAAGTAAAAATATATATGTATTTTTATTTTTAATAATGTGTGCACTCCATGAGTAGATAAGAAAACACTTGACTTCATTACCATATAGGCTCAAGATATTTTAATAGATTGGGCCTGTTTGGTTCATTGGCTTTTTGTTGGTTTGATGCTTGTTTGAATCAGACCATTTGTTAAGAAACAAATATAGATGAAAAATAGACATATTTACTCATAAATAGATCAAACAAACCAAACACATATTAAGTACAAATATAGATACAGATGAAAATCAGACAATCTAAAAAAAAAACCCTTAGGTTTGTCCATTTTTTTTATTAACTATCCAAAGTTTAAAATGGTTATTTAGTTATTGAACTTTGTTCACTTTTATAATTAATTGCCTAAAGTCTACCAATCTTTTGCAATTAACTATCTACATAAAATTAGTTTAGATACCATACATGAACTTGAAAGACTTATAGGCCGTAAATCCATACCTAAATTTGAAGTAGTTAAGCGCAAGTATGCACAAAGTTCAATTATCAAATGCGATATTTAGTCGGTTAAAACGTCTTCACAACTTTTTCCTAACTTATTTAGGAAATTTTTTCCCCTTTTCATAAATGAATCTATATCCACCATGTGGATTATGCTTTTGGATACACAAGAACTGTAACGCCCTAAAATAAGGCATTACAACCCGCCACGTGTCCCTCTCTTAAAAGAGACACGCAAAGACTCTAAATCTCAATACCACAAAATATAAATATATAAAAATCTCAATGAACCCACATTTAAGGGTACTCTAGAAGGAACAAAACCCATAAAATATGTAATTTATAACTTTCAAATATCTCCTATAATATAAACTAAATCCGAATTGGTAAAACCAAAGCCAATAATAATCCAGAAAAGATCTAACTTCCAACTTAAAATCATATAATCCTGTTTAATAAATAATTATATAAAAAACCAATACTTCAAATCCTCAAATCGATAAATAATCAAAACATTGTTTCCAAAATCTTCAAAAACTCAATAAATCCTTTTCATAGGTCATGTATAACATCCTATTCCGCTGCAGTATAGTCAGGTCCACTATCACCATCCCCGTGATCAAAATACAAGTCATAACCACACAAGTCATAAACAATATCTCCATCACTTGTACCTGAAAAAGAAAGGAATGAGCGAAAACGCCCAGTACGCTAGTCCACAAACAATATGCAAATGCACAAACAACATGTATAGATACGTGCAACTAACTAAATGCAAACAACAGGATTATTATCTTCATTAAGCCTGCAAAACAACACAGTTCAAAATCATAGATCTCTGATCCCAAACTTGGAGTTACTCAGACTCCTGAAAAACAACCATATATCGAAAATAAATAATTATATACATATATTGGTGAATGGACTCCCCAAACACCCGCGGCCATACTGCCAATAAACCTATATCTACCGGAATCATCTCCAAGTGCAACTCTACTAGGGACAAACGACACAAGGATCATCAGGGTGCCTCACCAGTATCACTGTCTGCCAGGTTTTTACTGGTCAAAGCCAAAGACATCCAGAAAAACAATTTAAGCCAAATAGAATTAAGTTCATTTATATATCTGTTCCTATAGGCAACAATCAGAAAACTAAACCTGCAAGCAAATATAACAAACAAGGAAAGGTCGTACCTTTTCCAATTCCAGGAACAAATCTCTCAAACTCCTCAAATTCTTAAAAACAACAAGAAATCTCCAAATCTCCTCTCAAGATATCATAACTGTAGAATCTCTTTGATCAATTCCCCAGAAATCCCAAACTCTACGAAACCCTAATTGCATGAATCCAGAAAAAAAAGAAAATCACCAACAAGAATCATTCTTCATTAAACTTATGGATTAACGGAATAAAACTTACCGTAGATTTCTTCAGAATTTAAACTCAGATTTCTCCAACCAAAAATCATATCAGAACCCCAAAAATCATAACTTCTCCAAAACCCTAGATAGAAAAATCTATAAGAACAGGCATGATTCATCTAATATATATATTTGCATATCAAATCCATTACACCAGAATGATAAAACTTACTTGTTTCAATCTAATCCTTCAATTGATTCCCAAAAGATCAGATCTTGATGAAACTAGGTTTTCTCCAAAGAACTTCTTCAAAATCCAAACATAAATCTTAAGGAAATGAAATGATATACGAAGAATCTTGATAGATAAAGGCAAGATTACTTACTATTGATCCAAATCTGATCTCCCTTGATATTGTTCTTCAAAAACACCCAAAAACTCTCAATTCTCTCTTTCTGGTCAAAGGAAGGAGGTTACAAATGAAAAACACGAACCCTAGGATTTCCTATATAGAAAAAAATTAGGATAGGAAAGGATGGCACTTACGCTGGCAGCCTTCTTGCCGGCTTCTGCAAATTTCATAAAGGTCCAAGAGCTTTACGCCGGTGGCTATAAACTCTCAAAGGATAAGGATCTGATTTTAGGATTTTGTTGGAGAAAAGACATAGAAAGAATATATAGGGATTTGTGACTTTTGATCTTCTGTCATGTGACCAAAATTGTATTAAAATTTGATTTTTTGTTAACAAAGAAAGAATATATAAGTCGGCAGTTTTCAACCGTCTTAAACGTACTCCAAATCTCTTAGGGTTTTGACTGAGGAATGGTGTGACAAACTCGTAGGTTAAGGATATATTTATAGAGATATGTTGTTTAGCAAAAACCCTAGGTTCATATCCAATTTAGGCTGCCAAATTCCTTTCTTAATCAAGTTTTTGCCATGTGAACATAATAAAATTATATTTCAACTTTGACTATAAAACCTTTTTATTTGATATCCTTTGACTCTTTGACTCTTTTTAATAATCCTTTTATATACTTTAGGATTGACAATAAAATCCTCTTACTTTATATCAAATGACAAACTTGCCCTTCTTTATAATTTATTTATCTTTATATTACAAGAACCATATAAGATGGCGGTGGTCCTTAGAAATTTAAGGTCAAAGATTGGTGGTTGACATATATTAGATTAAATCAAGTGTTCAATCCTACTGGTTTATCTCCCTACCACTTTCATAGGTGTGCTTCCATATAAAAAAAACTATATATATATATATATATATTGTTTGTTTCACTGTTTCCTTTCTTTCTCATACATAGCAATATGTGATTAAATGGCATCTTCTGAGGATAAAGAAACTTTATCCACCCGTGTGTTTGTAAAACTTACATCATCAAGAGATCCTCAAGGAATATAATATGGAGGATCCAACCATAATTGGATTTGTTATATCTAGACATATGGATACAATATGTAACTTATATCTATCCATGGTTAAAGACTGAAATTTTATATGAGAAAAGAATATTTTTGTTCATAAATGTTATCACAATGCATATTCCCACCATTCATGTATGTTTGAAATCAAACAGTACATAAGACATTAAATGACATTCATATGTGGTAGTATATGATTGGCCAGGATATTAATAGAGACAACCTTTGGACTTAAACAGCTTGGTTTGCATCTAGAGATGGTAATGGGATGGATATAGAACATGTCTGACCTCCTCAAACCTCATCATAGTTAATAAAGATTTATACTAGACTTACCTTCCTGCCCTACATAATTTTACCCACCAAACCCAACAACAAACATTCAGCCTGATACTTTTTTTTTTTCCTCCGAGAACATGACCACTCTACAATACCTATGCACTAGATAAGAATACCTTATATTATGTAATGACCAAAATGGGTTTTGAACCCAAATCCTCATACAAATTATCATGATGTGTTTTAGGCCTGAACAACTAGGCCAACCCTTGGGAGTCAGCTTGATACATTCCTTATCCTGCCTTCAACTAAATCAGCAAGTCACTAAATTCTCAATGATACAATATAAGAAAACCCCATTTGTGCTATCATGTCATCTGATAATCTGGATCTAAGAAATAAATTTTCCCGAAGCCAAGTGCGTAAGGAGAAAACAACAAACACCTAAAAGGACATTCATGACAAATCCCACTAAGGTCCCACATTGTACTATGGTTTCCTGAGTGGTCTCCAATTACAATCTTATTATTTGGATAAAAGCAAGCAAATGATTTGCTCCTGACTTCACCAAATTGATACCTTCTATCTTTAAATAGTAGGGGCTTGTCTTTGTATTGGAGTGGACTGCGGATCCCACTACCTTATGTTCCCTTGGCAGGTATGATAGATGAATCCGAGTCAAAAGAAGTACATAGATATAATGATCAGCTTTAGTTTTCTTCTCTTTTCTTGGATGACTGTCTTTCCACTATACATCAAATAGATTGCATTCCTGAATCAATGATGACCAGCAATCATTTTCGTTTTTGACAAAAACTTGAACATGGGAATAAAGTAGCACGGAACTATACATTAAAGTATATCAAACTTTCAACGAGTCCTCAAATGTTAATATCCCTAAAGATGTAGAAGATTTTTGGGTAACTTTTTGAGTCGAATTTAGGTATCTGCATGTCTACCATTTATTTAACTCTCTTTATAGTCACAGTAACATACTTGGCGAAGAAACAATTTGGAACATCATTTGCAATCTCTAGTATCTTGTGATTGGTGGAGACACTGATGAGATCATACATGAGCTCTGCCAAAATTTGAAGCAGTTCGTATTTGACAGCAAATTCTTTGTTTTCATCATTGAGAAGCATAAGTGTGGCTATTACGGCTAAGCTTGTATTATATAAGTGGTCCCAGCAAATAACTTCAAGTAAGATAAGTTTATCATCTTACTGGTGCAAATTTATCACTTTGAAGTTCTACTGATTAGACACTTGGGTTTGTTTCCAATGTATATAGATTAAAAAAAAGGTCTTATTACCAGATGCTCATAGGGTACTAACTAATTAAGAAGTATCCAAAAGAAAATTTTCTTCATTACACACAAACAAAAGGATAAGGACATGGAAAGGTTACAACACTTCTTTTGGCCCTTAACAAGTGTCCTGGGTAAGCATTAACATTTTTCTTAATAAAAGGTCTTTATGTGTTTTCATGCTGACAGTCAGAAATGTAAAAGGAAGAAACAGCAAACACATGCAAGAACTACAAAAGAGAACACCGATGCTATTGCAACACCTTAACTCTGCCCTTTCTATTAAGGATAGATATGAAGATATAATATTCCCATTGTAATATAGTAAGAAGTGGGACACAACATATCTTATAGGACTCATGTTACATTAATAAACAGCAAATGCCTCTCAAGCACCTTCACATACGCACCAAACCCATATTACATTGGTTCAGCTTGAAGGTGAACCATAACTGTCTTTTCCAAGTGTAGATGGCCCCGGACTGTGAAGTTGCTTTGCTTTACCAGGGTTTTCATTTGATCTTGGACTCATTTCCACCTGTAATTCACTGAAATGAGGACTAAGTGCCTTTTTAGGAATCCGAGGGCTGTAAGCAGGCTTTATATCTAAGGAGGGACTTGAACTGGTTAATTTTGGACTATGGGTGCTGCGTATCTCTCCACGGCTTCTTGTGATCACCTCGTCAAGAATTTCCCCACTATCAATGGTAGTTGTTCTCCCTGGGAAATCCCGAACCTACCAAAAGCACCAAATTTAAGTTTGAGAAAGAAAATTAGAACAAATCTTATCACTGGTTCCAAAGTCTGACCAGTTCTATGTTCATTTTCAAATGTCTGAAGTATTATAATAAAGACATAGAAGAACATGGTTGGCTAATAATATAAGATTTCACTAATAGTGCCTTAGAGGCACTTATTAAACTTGATAAAGAGATCTGCAATTAGCAAAATGTTGATTACATATTTTAAGAGAAAGACAAATGCAATAAAATATGTAAAGGATCATTTTAGTTTAATAGCATGCGAACCACAATGCTTGCTGAACTTGTGAGCATAATATACATAAAGATAGTTCAGCTCCCATAAATTCTTTACACACGTAAAATCATTTGCAAAATTACAAAAGCCTTGAGGACAGCAGATTAGCATCATCAATAATATTAACTCTGATATTTTCTGGCGCTAATATATTCTGAGCTAGTTTTTTTTTTTGTTTTAATGAGCCAGATCCAATAGGACATCATCAAACTGATACTCATGAAATATATAGTTACTTTTATAAGTTTGTCCTGTGAAATGAGCAAGACAGTATGGAAGTGAAAGAATCTTACATCAAATGACATGTCATAGGCTATAGCTGGGGCTTCCTCATACTCTGCGGCATCCAAGTCATGCAGATGGACCCCTTTAAAGAACTTGGAGAGAAGATACTGTCTTACTGGTACAAGAAGCATGATTAGCAGAGGAAACAGGACTCCAGCGATAGGAATCCATGTGATGCCAAAGCACATGAGCAAGTAAGCTGTCTGGAACAAGGTGAACATTGCGATTGCTTTGAAAGGGACAGTCTCAATGAATGTTGCATGACATTTCTCCAGCACCCTGAGGAATTTGAGGATGTAACCATCAAACTTATCAAAATTGCCAATGACAGAGAGAATGATAATGACAGCAACAACATTGCTGAAATAAAGATATTGGAAAGTGCTGCAGTGAGAAAACTTGAACCATGGTGTGTTTATGAGCAACTGGCAAAGGCATGTCAAAATTCCACTTCTGACATGTTCTAGTTGAGAAAAAAAAAATATTAAATAAGAGATTTACTGAGCAGCTAAAGAAAACAACAGATGGAAAAAAGAAAAGAAGAATGTGGATGGTAAGAATATAGGCTTCTTGTCATTTTTAATCTGAGGTATAATAATTTCATGGCAAGATAATGTTATAAGGACAACATTTTATCACGAATCACAGAACAATAAGACACAGCCACTTATTTAAAAAGAATGTGCATACTTGTATCTCCGACTTGGAGCTGTGAAAAGTAACAATATCCTCTCCCAAAATTGATTGCCAGGCAAGCTCTCAATGGCCATAAATGCAAAGTAGCCCCAAAGAACCGAAGTAGGTATCTTTTTTAACAAAGGCATTGCAGCAACACAACCGACAACCATTAGTGACTGGAGCAGATTACTGAGACGTTGTTCCTTAACTTGAACAGGCAAAAGATCATCAACATCCTTATCCACATCAAAGATCGTCTCATCAACAGGAGCATCAATGTAGCCTGTACTTGATGCTTGTTGGATTGTGGATTCTTTAAGTTCTTTCAAACCCTAGTTGCCATATGATGCAATGTCAAAAAGAAAGTGGGCGTGAAAGGCTGGTGGAAGATCAATCAATAATTACCACTGTTACTGGTGTTTGACAGGCTAGAGGTGTCTGCATTTCATTGTAGGCATCCTGCATGTTCCTGTATAGTTGAACAAGACTTGAATTTTTCTTCATACTCTTTCGTGCTGTTGATGCCAGCTTATTCGCAAAGCTACATCGACAAAACAATAGGATAGGAATTTAAACATTAATGTATAATGGTTCCAACACTGTTAAATTATGGTCTCCTGAATATAGAATCGGCCATTCAGTGATTTTAACTGAAGCAGCACCTTCTCAAAAAAAAATTGAGGGTGTTACGTTTTGTGTTAAAAAGAAATAGCCAAGTATTTCCAAAAAAAAGGAAAAAAAATTAATTAATAAACATGGGAGTTCATTATGCATAATTTTTTCCAAAATTTTGATATACAAGATCTCTTAACATCAGAAGCGCTAGATGTAATATGGAAAATTGGAACAGAGGACCTGATGATACCTGATGTTTCAAGGTAGCTAAACTTTTAGTGTGCATAGGAGATTGAGGAATGACGCCATTGGAAGGAGGAATTCCAATAAGGCACACAGTATTGTCTGATACATAGAACAAAATAAAGTATAGGAATCCTTAATTTTTATTACCAAAAAACAAAAGCAATTGTTGAGCAATGCATGACCTATAAAAAATAACAAACTTCACACAGCAAAATGCAGCAAAAACAAACCAAGAATCCCAGGAGAAGGAGGTCATAGTGATAGGAGGATGGTTTCTTGAGATTAAATTCCTTTTGTTGTGCAAGTTGAGATGCAACGCTATGATCAAAGTAGTACAACACAGCTATCATAGTCGCTGGAATGAAAGCTCCGATTATGTATAATGGTGGCACATTCAACATTTCCTATGCAACCACTCAAGCATTAGCTTTGGCAAAGTTCTGGAATTTCTAATCACCATATGATTTAGATAAATCATTCTTTTGAAAATGCAAGCAAAAATAAAAAAGTTTCATATCAAGTCTTAGACGGTAAAACAAACCTTGACAACTGTCCAATTTGTGTATGCCCCAGGAGACCATGGATTGGGACTGAAGAGGCGCCTAGGAATGCCTTTTGGGACGTGGTTGACAGGTATATATGATACAGCTGTCCATACAAGCACCATAAGCGGGACTCCATAGTCTGCAATAAATCCTCGCAGCCACCCTGAAAATGATCATTCCAATTTCTCAGAAAGAGCATCATTAAGTGACAGTAATGTTCACAGGAACAGAGCAAATATCTATAAGTGAAATGCTATAATCTGCTTCTCGTCTTATTTTTTACTGTTGAGTTCAAGGGAGTAATTTATTCCCTGTATATTAAAAAGTTATATCAGGAAACCACAAATGTAGAACTTCATCTTATCAGATTTCAATGACTACCTGTCCCATAACGCCATGATCTAGCCTTGCGGCTCCTCAGTGCAGTAAGAAGAAGCCCAAAAGACAAAACCAATGCAAACATTCCATTCCCAAAACGCCAAGATGGTAGAAGTGCCGTTTGCTTCGGATTTTCTCTTTTGGGTATGCCAAACTCCTCTACAACTCCCTAGGGTGTGAATTGATAATAGTAATACAGTCAGAGCTGGTCCATAGTAGAGTACAGACTAGAAGAATTATGTAGAGATATGGATTATGAAGCTTTTTATGTTAAAAATTAGACAGTTTTAACAAGACGTCCACAAAAAAATTTGGAAATTAATGTGTAGGTAGTAATAATAAAATTACACAACTGCTGAAGAAGGAATCATAATTGAGCAAAATACTCACTCGAATTGCCTGCTGCATAAAGAGCATAGCAATTAGCAGACCAAATAATTCACCAGCAAGCCGTGTAAATCTATTGATTATAGAGCATGCACCCAGAATGGCCAGTAAAAATAGCAAAAGAGCGGTCCACACACATACCCTAAAAGAATAAAATAAAAGCTATTCATTATCACTATAAAGAAATGCATCACGCTATGTCATTTTTCAATGCCATGTGTAATATACCATCCTGTCCAGGCTAAGAAAAGCTTGTGGCCCAAATCTTTTCTGTCCTTAGCAAAATCATACATAAATGTATACATCAACACGGTTGGTTCTGCAACCCCTAGTATAAGAAGTGGTTGTCCTCCAAATATGGAATGAATGATGCCACAAAGCGCCGTTGATGAGAGAGTTTGCACAGCAGTTAGTGTTCCTTCTGAAACATATAATAGAAAAGAAAACTTACAAACTACTTTTAAGGATGAAATCGCTGCACACAGAACTGAATAGCGTTTTCTACCTGTGCTTCGTTCCAACTGCTCCCCAAATGAAATAACAGGAATCGCTGAAGCAAAGAATATATACGTTGTTGGGGCCAAAATTCTAAGCAACAACGCAAGAATAAGGCTTCAGTATGGAAATAACTGCAACTACTACAACTATGGCAAGTACTTTAATCATATATCTCTTATATTCTGAATTGTGATAAAAGGCTACTAGGAATTTTCAACCTGATACCGGCACGGATTCCCCCACTCCAGTCTTGCTTATAGCACAAAAGCCTTCCCTTGAGATCATTCTTGATCCCACGGAAAGGAACAAAAGTTTCCTCCATGATATGGATTGATCACTCCAAAAGTGTTGTATTTTATTATACAAAATATCCACCAAGACAGTAGTATATACTAATTTCCGAGGATAAAGGGACTTGAGAGGCCAATATGACTAAATTCACATGAGGAAATGAAAACTAACTGAAGGGCAGAGCAAGGAGGACGTTGTGATTATTGAATAATTTAAGAAAAAGGGTAACAAAAGAATATAGGATCATTGTATATCACCCGCTTCCGGGTATAAGAATCAATGAATAGAATTGAATTACATGGTGAGCTAAGTTAGCAAGAACAAATGATGTTCAGCTTTGCAGAACAATGACTTATGAATTTTAGTATCTAACAAGAATTACATCTATTGTGACAATATATAATCTAACAAAGAATGTGCTTATATATACAAAATGGATTTCAATTGACAAACTAAACAAATAGCTCCAATTGAACTAGCGAATCACATTGAACAAGCTTAGATCCATCATTTTCACTTTATTTATTCAGATTAATCAACATGTCCAAACTAGAAAACATGCAACAAACTAGAAGCAAAATCCCAAAATGCCGAAACAATTACATGGTATATGATCAAAACTGGAACTTGCTCAAAAACCAGTCTTAGCACTATGAAACGAGTCCTCAAGAAATCAATTAAACTAGCAAACTTAACGAAGACCCATCATCAAAGATCAAATTTTTATATCTTCTAAACTTGAAATATGAAACTTTTAAGACAAATGAGCATATCAGCCTTAACAGAAACGCCAACTACATTAACACAAACAAGCATATGACTGAAATCCCAGACACAAAATTACTTCAAACCCAACAGAAGGAATGCTAACAACAGTATTTCGACTAAGTTTACATGACTAAGAAACACTGAAAGAGGCGAACTTTAGAATGACAATGGTAAAAAAAGAAGGCTCTAAGTAATAATAATAAAACCCAGAAGCATAAATGAGCAATGTGGGGGAGCAAGAGAGAGAAGAAAGGAGGATTTAAAATGTGCTATTGTAATGGGAGGAAAGATTTTAGGTGTGAAGGAGATAGTGAGTAGTGAATGGACTATATAATATTTCAGTTTCGATAGTACAATAATAATACATACTAACAAACAAATATGTCTTGTTCTATGTGATGTTTGTGAAGCCTTACCAAAGAAAGAGAGAGAGATACAGAGACGATGGTGTAAGCTAACGGCTGAGTCCAGGACGACAAAAATTAGGAGTAGTGACGTAGAGAGCACAATTTTTCCAAGCAAGTGACACATAATTTTTTAATTTTTTAATAATTATTTATAAAAAATAAATATAAATAAAATTAGTTAATAATTCCCATAAAAAATTTAAATAAATTAAATAAAAAAAAATATAATATAAATCAAATAATTATATATCATCTCGATATAAATACAATATAAATAAAAAATAAATAAAACAATTGGCGAAATTAACTTCCTTGCGCCTTTTTTTTCGGTGCAAAATTCGTAGTTTTATTACATGCTATTATATACTCCGTACACCGTTGCTCTATTATTGTATTTGCATAATTTTCCTTGCTGACTACAACCGAAGAAGAATTCAAATACAATTAAAACTGAAACACCTATAATAATACCATAGATAATAAGGAATCCATCATTTTTTATTAGAGAGCATATGATATGTCGAGATACCTACAATACTGCATCGGAAATTAGGATATTAGATAGCCTAATGAAATTCTCTAACATGGATTTCATTACATATTTAAATTTTAAATTAATATTTGTAGGTAACCAATCAATATATTTGATTGTATAAAGAAGTTTTAGAATTGGGATTCCATTAAATCTAGGATTTTGATTTCAAATTCGACTTAAGAAAACAATGAACAAGTTTGCCTCGGACCAATTATACTTGTTTAAACTCAATTTATATAAAAATAATTATTTTTAAGTAAACAGAATGATATAATTAAATAATAAGAATCTACAAAACAAAATACAACGAACTCTTACTCGACCATGCAAGCCCTATTGGTAGTTTGCCTAAACCCTTATCATAGTTGTAAAAATCATCAATCTACTAATTTATGATTTTATATATTTTTTGGTAAATTACATAAATACCTATTGAAAACTTTTAAAATTACACGAATCCATTACATTTTAAAAAGTCTACATCTAGACCCTTGAAACTTTTGTAAGACCCCTTTTTTTTAATGTAACGTCCTCCTATATTTATTCTAATGCTGGTGTAGACAATTAGTTTAATATATTTATTAATTAGTGTTAAAAATATTGAACAGAGGATAAAAATAACAAGAAAATTAAGAAAAAAAGAGAAAAATTATTTAAGTAAATGAAAAGGAAATTATATGTTAATATTTTAATCATAATAATATATTTAGTAAATTTAATACGTATGTATTAAACTTTCCTTTCATAACACGGGTTTCCGTTCATCACATTTAGATATTTAATGTATCGTCTTACAAAAATCCTTTCGTGTGAATTTCTTCAAGAAATAATGGTGTCGGGTTGAATTAATGTGCCTCCATCTTGAAATATTATAGCTTGATAGTAGCTACTATGTAGCATATTACATACAAAACATATAAACATTAAAGCTATATATTAAAAATTAAACATATAGGTAGACAATACATTAAAAAAGCGGGTCCTATAAAATTATCAGAAGGTCTAGATGTAGACTTTTTATAAAGTAGAAGATCCATACAATTTTAAAAGTTTTCAAGAGGTGTTTGTGTAATTTACCTTATATTTTTTTAATCAAAATTGATGCAAAAATGTTTAGATGCAAACTTTATGAAAAATTATGAATTTAGGCAATCGATTCGATAGGTTTATGATTTTATTAGTTTTGTACAATTTTATTGCTTCTATATATTTCAGCAAATAGTAAAATCACGATTTTGACAATTTCGGTTTCCACTCCATTTCTAATATTTGGTTGCACTTTTGGAAGATGGTATCGTGATTAATGATTCTGGCTTGAAAGGTGCGATTTCATTACAGTTCTATTAATTATACGTTTAAGCACTCTTTATCCTATCACATATTTATTATTTACATTTATTACTATGTTATTTTTAATAAATACACTTTTTAATTTACATTTATTGCTATGATATTTTTAATAAATACACTTTATAATAATTCTATTTTGTGTACACATTCAAATATAAAATGCATTTATCATTTAAACTTATTCCATTCCAATTCATTCATTCTAAATAATTTTTATGTACCAAACGTGACACATGAAAGTTGATCTTCCATGCCTATTTTGCATCTTGGTTCACGTTTTACTTATTTTTTCATCTTTCATGTTCTAAGACTCAAGTTTGATGTAAAATCAAGAAATAAATTTAAAAAGAAATAAAGGAAAAATAAAAGCATAAAACCAACTAAAGAAATATGAGATAGGAATATCTAGATTTGGAAATATGAACCAATGGGCTGGGTTGGAAATTAATTTTTTTTTTATGTTAAATTGTAAGAAAGTTGGAATATTTAAGTATTATAGTTATATATAGGTATATATATCAATGACTCATTTAATGGTTATTTTAATTACTTATACAATACAAGAATTCAAAATAATTTATGAGATACTAAACCAATAAATATATACTTAGTCAATGACATTGTATCCTAATAGCATCTCTCTAAAATGAAAAATCCCAGGTTAAAATCTTCTCTCTCCATGATAATGGCAAAAATAAATAAATAAAGTTTCACTTAAAAAAGAATGTTTTAATACATGGTATGTGCACTAATTCATTCTCTCTATAACATATAATAAATAATCATTAATATATTATTATGTTATATTTTTAATTCAAAAATTTCTTACGGTTCTTAAACTTTTTTCTTTTCTTTTTTACAATCTGGCTTGTAGATCAACCCCAACCAATTATTTAAATAAATCAATTGGATTGGCCTATGTGTCATGACCGTTGACCTATTGTTCTACCTTCCAACCGTTAACGACTGCATGCCGTGAAGCGTAACTTAACATTAAGAACGCTAATCAACCAAAAAGCTAGTGATCGACTTAAAATCAGGCCTAATTTGTTTCCTGTTTAACTTTGTGACTGGATATCCACTATAGATTTATTTAAAGTCTATATATATAATATAAACATACAGTTGAGCATCAATATAAAATTGAATCAATTTCTTGTACCAAAATTATTATTTCGATACATGAATTTATTACTCCCGCTTCTATAAATTTCTCTCTCCATGCTCCGCTATGTAATCCACATAAAATTGTTTATATTATCTTCTCGTTCCTAATTTCTTTTGCTTTTATGTGGATTTGTTTGTAGAACTGGTCCATCTAAGCTTTTAGATACAACGAGCCAGTAAAATTCCTATATTTTTGTTTGAAATAAATTATAGCCGCCTTATGGCTCTTATTTATCCAACGGATAGAGTTTCAAAACCAGTAAATTTTTTTATCACCATCCATCCAATGGATAAGCACGTCTGTTTGGACCGTCTTATATTTATCAATATCTTATATATATCTAATTTATATTTAATTTATTTATAAAAAATATATTTATTTATTAATATATACTTTATTTACAAATAATAAAAATAAAATACCAAAATATCATTTTGCTAAAATAATTATATATATACCATTGATGATTTGTATCCAAGAAGATATTTATTTGATCGAAAAGCATCACGTCAACTTCCCTAGATGATTTTGGTCAAAAAAAAACTTCCCTAGATAATGTCAAGTTGCAAGTCACTGGGTTTGGGCATGTCATATTATTTATTAAAAAACGAAAGTGCTTTAACTAATAACCCATCAAATCAGTCATGGCCAAAGACTAAAGAGGGATGGCAAAGGAAAAAGGCCAAAACCTAATCTAAGCCGCCAAGGTTAAATTATAAAATATTTGCAGCATCAATGAAGTGTTTCACGATGACAAAAATTGAAAAATAGCACAACGCAATTCCAACTTTTACGGACGATTCGAATAGGAAATACAGAGGGTTTATAGGATTAAGAGTTAGGCCATGGATAACTAAGAAAAGTTTAATTTGGAGAAATTAGAGTAATGATGATTCAATCGGTTAATTTATTTTAGAGAAATTTATAATAATATGGTGTGTGTTTATAGTATTTTTATAAACAAATTACATGAATTTTGATTTTAAATAAATATATGATCTGTTTTTTGATATTTTAGCAAATAAGTGAATTGAGTTTTATTTTTAAAAAATACATAACTTGAATTTTTGATACTTTTTCTAATAGATTACCTGAGTTTTAATTTTTGAAAAATACATTACTGATACATTTTCATTTTGTGTTAATAATAAATGAGGGATATGTGTCTTTTTTTTTTTAGGATTAATATCATCAATGATACATGAACATCAACCAATTATGAAATTAGATAGCTAAATTTTAAAAATGATCAATTTAGTACTTAAACTTTAAATTGATTAATTTAGCACATAAAAGAATTTTTCGTGTATACTAGTAGTACGTTTGTAATACTGGTTAGCATACATAAAAACTAATTCTATGAACTAAATCAATCAGTTTCAAAATTTATATACTAAATTGATCAATCTTAAAATTTAAGTACTTAATTGTACATTTTGCTAAAATTCAGATACCATTCATGATATTTACTCATTTGTTTTAGTTTGTTGATTAAATCCATTTAATAATAATATGAACTAATGAGAACAAGCAACAGCTTCCTTATTTATTATTGAGTCAATCTTAAAAATGCAAGTTATATATTTATCAAAAAATCAAAATTCAAGTAATTTGTTCGTAAAAGTACTAAAACACAAGTCGTGTAACTGTCAAAAATAAAACTCAAGTCACATGATTACAAAAATACCAAAATACAGATAATATATTTATCAAAAATTAAAATTGAAGATACTTGTTCGTAAATAAACCAAAACGCTTATCATGTTTTTATATTTCTCCATTTGTTTTAACACTTTTCAAAAAGACTTATGATGCATATAAAGACATTTTCACTTGGTGTAAATCCAAAAGAGCCATAAAAGGGTTCATTAGTTAAGAGATTCGTCTTGATCCTTCATCGTTAATGATCATTACCATTCATACTTGAACTCCATAAATAGCTAGAACCCTCTTCATTTATATCACCAAGTATTGAAGCCACACATCACCTTGTTGTTAGATTATTGTCTTGAAAAAATTAATAGTGTTTATAGTGAAGAGTACAACGCTGTTCTTAGAGAATCCACTTGAATAATTTCCCCACCTATCGGTAATGTATTTGAACATTTTGACATAATTTGCTTCTCTTTTCTACTCTTTTTTTCTTTTTCCCCTTTCTAATCATCGCTTACATATCATTTCAAATCAATTTTCTAAACTGACATCGCCGCTGGACATACTTACGTAGATAATTACGACAATACTGGATCCATACATGGACATTGTCGGTTTCATATGAAAAGAATCTTGTCACTGTTTTCGATGGTTTACACCTTGGCACAAAAAAAGACTTGATTACATTAAGAAGGTAAGCCTAACCTACGTTACTCCTTCCCCTAAATGATATGAACTAATGATTGATTTGCAAAAACTAGGGATGGTGCCTCTATTCCAATACTTCTCTGGTATTTATGGATATGCACTGGTGCATATTCCTCAAGTAAATCCGCTATCCCACTTCCTTATAAATTAAAAAAAAAAAGAAAGAAAGAAGGGTAAAAGAAAAAAAAAAAAAAAAATCCCTCTATAGCTTTATTGTTCTAAAAATCTCCCTTGACTCAGTCTCCTCGGATTCCCTGGAATTGCTATATCTTCTACAAGTCTTTCATTTATATCCTGTCTTTTAATAGGCTCGGAGGGCTAATAACACTTCATGTAATATACACCGACATCATCACGGTTCTAGAATCGAACCGAACCAAAACCGAAATCGTCGATTTCGGGCCTTGAAATTGAGGAACCGGAACTAGAATCGTCTCCCACGGTTCCGGTCCGGTTCCATGGAACCACCGGTTTAGGTTTTAGATCTATGGAACCTTCTTTTTAAAAAAAATAAAAATAAGAAAAAAAATTTAGTTTTTAATAAAATAAATTTTAAAATCAAAATAATTATTAGATCTAAAAATATTAAATTATTTGACCAAAATTTTTAAAGATTTATTTAGAATGCATATATATATGCATACAAAAACATTCAATATCAATTATAGTTAGTACTATGATATTGTAAAATACTCTAAAAGATAAAAAGAAAATTACAATGCAAAAAATAATCTCACATTATTAAGAAAATGATTTTTTTGAGCAATAGTTTATTTAAACTAATTACATATGATTTTAAGCTATATTTATTTTGTGTTGTTGATAATAACATATTAAATATTGTGAATAAGTAATAAATTTTACTATTTATATGAAATAATTTAAATATTAATAATTATATATTTAATATATTTTTTCTTTTTTTTTTTTTTTTCCAATGGAACCGGATGGATCTACCGGTTCCACCGGTTCTAAGCTAAGGAACCGTCTAGGAACCGTGAAGCTGGCGGTTTCATAGCTAATTCTGGAACCGCTGGTGATGATTCTGGTTCGGAACCGAGCCATGCCTTCGTCTAAATATACATCAAACATATACTGAGTATGTATTAATTATTATTTGACATGTAACCATATTCTTAAATTTTGAATCGTGATTATTTTAGAAATTTCTCAGTAAAAATATAATTGTTAGTCATTTATATACTCGTAAGTCGTAAGATTTATATTGCCAATTGAATATTTCCCTTCATATAATCACTCCTTGCTGGACAATTTTTTACTTCTGGGTCATGGGGACTTCCGGCGTGCAAACTATGATCTCACCGTAGTTTGACTCCCGTTCTTGATTTTATTGTCCTCCAATGAGCTTTCCATAGCTCACTCTCTTCTTGACATGCGATGAGCTCACGGTCGGCTGGTTGCTTTGTCATCACTACTAAATGTCCAAAGTAGTATTGTTTGAACTTTTTTTTTTTTTTGGGCCGATCGGTTTTGTTTCTATTTTAAAACCGTCTAATACGTGTTTTCACTTTTCCTAACACTATAAAAATGTGATTTTACCTCCTAAATTTTGTCAGGGTATGTTCGATTCATTTTATTTTCATCGGTTTGGTATCGTAAGAAACAAGTATCAAAAAAGGTGAGGAGAAATGTATATAAAATCCTATAATGTTGGATATTTATAAAAAATTCTACAGTTCCATAGCGGTTAGAATGATAGAACTTACAACGAGATCGGTTATGTCATATCATTAAATAGTCTAAATCTTTTTTAACTATGATCAAACTATTTAAATTTTTTTATACTAATTTATTTATAATCAATTTAATTTTATAATCCTGAGGGTATGTTCCATAATGGGACAATAAGCATATCAATTGAAAATTTTCCTTTTCATTGTATTAAATACATATTCTTGAAAAAAAAAATTCTTTTAAAAGCATATGAATTTTCATATCTCAATCCTTACATTTCAATCATCATTTTTTTCATAATTATAAAATAAAAATAAATAAAATACAGATAAAATAGCTTTTTAAACACTAAACTTCAAATGGACATAAATCAAACATATAATAAATATAGATTGGGCTCAGATATAAAAAGGATTATCCAAAGTTTTGAAAAGGTAAATGCAATTTTTATTTAGTTAAAACGATCAATATAAAATCAACTTTTGGAGCCCTCTAACTATGGGTAATATTATATCGACAAATATCTATATTATTGTCTTACGTAAATCTTGGGCACTGATATTGATAAAGTCAGCTTTTTCACACACCTTATCATCTTATGAAAAAGGCTGCCTTCCATGGTGGACAAGGACATGCATAGATGCATATTTCTAAAAAGCTAGGGAGAAGAACTTTTGAAAATAACGTCCTCTAGTAATTGTTTATATGTGTATGTATATTTTCAGTTCCATCTACTCTCTTAGGTGATGTTTTGTTATTATTTTAGCATATCTTTCGACATCCCCACCCAACCTAATGACGGCCTTTAGATGAAGATTGGCTGCATCAAAACCGACTCCCATTAGCTTTTAACAAATATTTGATCCGTACATCGATTTGAGGAGATTAGGAAAGCACATATTAAATATAACATCCCATACATAGATCCTTTTGAAATAAAGATATATTGAATATTATATGCACCATGTAATGCTGATATGCTTGTAATCTATACTATATACAAAATATGACAAATAATTATTTTGGAAACTACTCATTTCATTATTAAACATATTAAATTTTATTAGTATTTATTTGCTATGTATTATTAACATGAAAATTATTTCATAAATTAAATTACATTAATTCCTAAGAAATTTGATGGGGAAAACCATATCTACCTTCTAAATGCAGAAAAATACCCTTCTTGTTAGTTTAAACCCACAAACCTTGTATTTTTGAGCCCACAATGTAAGGCCCACTCCCTTTTATTTATCCGACAAGTATAAGGAAATGAAAAGAGGAAAGTTTTACTTACAAACCCTCTCAGATGATGTCTCTGCTTCTTCTCTTTCTTTGGGATAAAACTCTAATTTATAAAGTAATGTCATCAACTAATTAGCATTTGATTTTGATAATGAATATCTCCAATTCACTCAATGTATTTCTATGCTAGGTAATGATCTAACCTTTTCAAGTCACGTCAAGCTCCGAAGAAAGGCGAAGAGAAGAGGAAGAAGAATCAATTCTCAAGAATGAAGATGAGGGCTGCTTTTGAGTTTCTCCATTTCCTGCTTATACTTATTTTTGTCACCGTCAATTATGTTGTGACTATACTTATTTTGTTAATTTGTTACTTTAATAGTTAATTTTACAATCATTATTTTACACATAGTCATTCATCCACCTACTGTTTAATACTTCGGTCTTTAGATGTAACATTTTCCTCCCTTTGATGAAAATCAACCTTATTCTCTAGGTTATAATGAGGATAAGCTTGTTGAAACACCTTGATGTCTTCTCATAAAGTATTTATATGCTGCATTAATTGATTCCAATGGCATATTCCCAAGCAATAGAACCTTTGGGGTGAATTTGTGTTAGGTACAAACAATATTATACTCTTGTTGTTTTGGCCAAACATATTATACTCCTAGTTGAGTCCTCCTAGGTCATCTTAGATTATTTGCCAACCATCTACTTGAAATCAATCCAATGTTTTGGCCAAACATATTATACTCCTAGTTGAGTCCTCCTAGGTCATCTTAGATTATTTGCCAACCATCTACTTGAAATCAATCCAATGTTTTGGCCAAACTTATTACACGGGAGTGCCTATTCTCTAATTTTTTTATAATTTGGTGCCCAATATTTAACTTTAAAGTGATGTCATTTCAGTGCATGTACTAATATTTTATTGATGGAATTTTAGTAATGGAGGCACGGAAATGTCATCACTTTAAAAGTATGAGTACTTTTTTTGCTTGAAATCAAACAACAAGAATATAATAATGTTTTGGCAAACCATATTATATTGAGAGTGCCTATACTATTATTTTTTAGTAATTTGACATTCAATATTTAATTTTAGGTAAAAAGATACTCGCATTTTTAAAGTGGTGGGATTTTAGTGCATATAATATCATTTTATACGGAGAGTGCCTGAAATCAATCCAATGTCTCATGCGTCTATTAAAATTCCATCAGTATAAAGAGGGACGTCTTTCACTGTCTTCTTCCAAAGTACAGTAAAACATTCCCCATGCCAAATTATGAATATTGTTTAATTGGTATGCTTTCTAAATTTGGCAAAAAGTGCATGTTCAACGTAAAGCTTAGAAGAATAAAAAGAATACTAAAAAAAAAGAAGCGGTACTTAAAACTTGAAAAAAAGTTTACAGAAAAGCTAACCACAAGAAGTTTGCTACGATTAAAGAATTAATTAACAAATTAGTTGCATAAAATAACTAGCTTAAAAAAAGTAGCTAGTAGATTAGTTAGAAAATATGAAAAAGAAAAATTGTAATAAATAGTTTTGTTGTTTAAGTTTAAGAAATACTAATTAAATGAAAATAAGCCTTTTTTTCATATGCTTTTTCCATCTTCCCTTTTAAATATTTCTCCTTTATACTTTCACCATAATCAATGATCAGCCAACTATCTACCATTCTAAGATATTTCCTCTTCTCGAGGATATATTAGACGAATACTCTATCAAAAGTACGGTGGTGTCGGTGTGCATTTTTCAAATGAAATATAGCATTTTTAATTAAGGGATTATAATATTTTCAAATTGTATTTTTAACAAAATATGTATTATATGAAGTTATATTTTCATATTAGTCAACTTAATATTCATCATTTCACTGTTTACAATTCAATTCAATAATTTAAATTGTTCTTAATTGACGCATGAAACATTAGATTGATCTCTTCATGCAAGTATTAATGGTCTGAATATGGATTGGACTTTGATCAAGTCACTTATAGGGGAGATGTAAGATTCACCATTAGATCTTACATAAAGTTGTAGGTTTGTTTAAAAAGTTTCAGATATGATAAGTTGTAAGTGTGGTAAGTTATGTGTAAAAGCTATAGGTTATAGGTTGAAAAAGTGGTAAGTGCGGTAGATAAGTGATTTGATCTAAGTAGGTCCCATCTGAATATAGTCTCAACTGTGCAAAATACAACTTTCCAAGCTTCGAATGATCCATTGACCATCAATGTACTTACTCTTTAGTAAATAATAATAACAATAACAACAACACCTATGTATTGCTGAAGTCTTAAAATTTTAGGGTAATAATAATAACAACAACAACAATCCCCCCCCTCCCCTAAAGCTAATTTAGGGTAATAGGTGGCCAACTACCTCTAAGGATGAATGTAAAACCATGATTGGGCCCCAATCTATATTTTAAGTTTGAAGAGGACATGCTTGTATATAATGATTATATATTCTTGATAGATTTAAATGATAATAGGTTGAAAAGTAGTATATTCTTAGTCCCAATTTATGTTTTAAGTTTGAAGTTTTATTTTAAATTAATTTTTTTGTTTAATTTATACTTTTTGAAAAAGGGACGAGTCCAAATTGTCCCAACTTGGCCCAGACCTGGCAGGTCTATTGGTTGGATCAACCTTACCGCCTACAAAGGGCAGTTATGGGTTCTTATTTTTGTAATGTTTAAAATTAAAGGCACCACAACTCGCCACGTGTCATTCTTTTCGAAAGAACACGCTAAGGCTATTAAAACTCTAAACCACTAACAATTAAAAATATATATCTTCAAGACTCTCAAAATAGGGATACTTTTAATTAAAAAATGTAATAAAAACTAAAACTTCTTTATAACTATCTAATTGGCATAAACCAAAGCCAACTTATTATAACTAAACTCATATAAAAGGTCTTCACAAAAATCTCATAAACTCAAAATAACTTTTAAAAACAACTTCCCATTCTTTTCAATCTACTAACAGCTATCCAAAAATAATCTAGAGATCTGCAGGATAATCAGGTCCGCTAACGTCCTCCCCATATTCTATATATACATCAAATCCAGATAAGTCGTAAATTATTTGATCTTCACCTGTACTTGAAAAATAAAGGAATGAGCGAAAATGCCTAGTACGCCAAACTGAAACCATATGCACATGATCACACATCATAATATCACATACAACTTAAATGCTAATGCAGTAAGCACAATTTATTATCTTTCCTTAAGCCTGCAACTAACACAATTTAGAAATATATGCATCTAATCTAAACCTGGAGTAATTCATGACCCTAATAAAAACCATAGTATAATAAGTATATATATATATATAGTTGCATTCCACAATTAAGCTAGTAACAACTCCCAATCTATCGGAATTATCTCCAAGTGCAACTCTGCTAAGGATAATGACACATAAAGATTATCAGGTTGCCAGCGTTAGTATCACACTCCTACGTGGTCTTTACTAACCGCAGTCAAGCACAACCAATACTTGATTCAATTAATGTCCTATATAATTAAGTTAGATTTATAAACTAATCCTACAAGCACAAACAATCAAACATGGTAAGGTCGTACCTGAATACAACTCTTTCAAACCTTAACCATAAAACCTGATCACATGAACAGAACGTCATCTCAATCAGTAGAATATTTGTATAGATTTAACAAAAATCCTAAATCAGAATAACTTATAATCACACCTTGCTCTTAATTTGAACGATAGATCTCCAAAGAAGGTATATCTCTACAAGATCTTTTAATCCTAAAATCCGCTTAAATCATAAAATACACCATGATATATATATATATATATATATATATTGATCATTCTCCAAAATCATAAGGATAGAATATCAATTCAACTTACCTAGGATTTGATTCTCAAGCCTTCTTGATCTCCAAAATTTAAATCTTTAAGGAACTTAGGGTTTTTTTCCAAAGAATTTTTCACTGATGATACCTTTCAAAGAGAAATATCACTTAAAGAGATAATCTATTTGGATTATGATAAGATTAGGAGGAAAACACTTACCTAAATGTCGTCTCTTTGCTACTCTTAGGATTTCCAAAGGTTAAGGAAAGGTGGGAAAAAAACTAAGCTAATGGGGGTATTTATAGGACAAGGATAGCATAAGAAAGACGCAACCTCGCGTCATAAATTAATGAAGATTTATTATCAATAAGGATTTATTGATCATCATTAATGTGAGTGATGATTATTATATCTCATTTATTAGGATTGACTAAATAACCCTCTTATTTTATAATAAATGACATATTTACCCTTCATTATAAAATTTATCTTTATATTACTATTTTGGTGAATCGAACTTGGAGATCTCTAAATTGGGATATTCAACTAACTTTGTTATCAATAAAAATTTCCTAACAGGAAGTGTTCACTTTCATTGTCGCAACTATAGTGCATCATATATTTTAAAAGGATTTTATCTATTTAATCATAGCATATATATATTTTGAAATTTAACATTAATACATAAACTTTTATCTGCTTATCGTATATCAAAATGACCTTTCACTGTACTTTGTAGTACAATACAGAAAAAAAATTATTATTGACGGTTTGAAGCTATAAAAAATGATGGACGGTACTCCTAGATTTTGTCATAACGATAAACCCAGCCTTCTGGAGTAGTTTATTCAGGCCTTGTGCTTCATGCTCTTAAAAAAAAGAAAAAGAGAAAGATAAATACAATCTTTATTTAATCTTTTAGCAAATTCCTCTGCGATAACCAATTTCATCCAAGTACGGACATATTTCGTCACCGTTCCATGTTTAGGTGAGTTTAAAGGGAGAATGTCATCTGGCTCTAAATAGCATGTACGGCCCAAAAACGAAAAGTGTAGTGTGATAACTTCCACAATTATGATTTCAGATGGCGATTGAATTAATATCATAAATCTTGAATGATATTTTTGTTGTCATTGTCCCACAACATTGTCTGGAGCTGCATGCATTTTCGACATATTTTTCACAAAGTTGAAATCTTAATGCAACATATTCTCGATAGTTACGCAGTGGACCATCCTCAGTCCTAGGACAAACATAAATTCTAAACTATGTGTAGGATTGAACGTGGCATTGGTTCGAAGCTAAAATATGTACATATGGTTGGATGATGGAGGCTGGTTTTGTTACCTACGTTGTTAAACTATCGAATAACATGAGTTGTCGTATTCAAAACAAATGGAACTGCATCTAAAAATTTCGCATATAACATCTTCATAAATGTGTTTGTTGTAGTTAGGTGAAAATCGTAAATAATCCTTTTAAACTTTGATTTATTTGTAGATATACTCTTTAAACTTTAAATATTGTAAATAACCTCTATATTTTGATAAATTGTCAAGATGAAGAAAACTTTGATTGTTTTAGCTTAACAATAACACACTAAAGCTATGGTTTAGGAGATGTTGAAGTATAGTTTAATAAGTTGAGAAATGTTTTTGCACTAAAGTTAAAGTTTAGAAGGTTAGTGAATTACATCATTTAGGGGGTATCCGTACTTAAGTCAAAATTTAGAAGATTATTTGTATTTTTCTCTAATTTTAAACCATAATTTGATCTGATTAATGAATGTAATATTTTCAAAAAATAGATTTACATAAAATTAACCTACAGCGAGTAGGTATCAATTCTAATAAAATATTGAGAAATTGAACGAATATCTTCATAAAATCAAAGCATACAAAAAAGATTTGAAAAAAGAAAAAGAAAGAAAGAAAGAAAGAAAGGTGAAAAAAAAAAAAAGAAAGAAGTAACTCACACCTAACGAATTGCAATCCTGCGGAAGTTTTGACCAAATTAATATTTACTAAATACAACAAAATAAATCAGTTATCAGATGCATCATTACCTTATTAAGTAAAAGTGACAACTCTAGACATAAAAAAAAAAAAAAGATCAAATTGTAGTAGAGTTGAACTGAACTAAACTAAACTAAATCAGAACTTTAGCTTTTTCTTTTTTTAATTAGTTTTCTTCGTGGCTTGGTTAAGAGAAGGGTAAAAAGTTTGTGGTTCGGCTTGACATCCTAAACCAAACTAAATCATTTTAGATATTAAAAAAAAAACCTCAAACATATAGTTTTACCTTTTGATTATTTCATCAAAAATAAATTGAATTTTTTTTTTGAAGTGTTGATTTAGATTTATATATGTATAGTGGGGTTGCTGCAGCTGGCCAATAAACGTGCTAGGTTGACTTGAGAGGAATCTTGAACTGATGACATATAAGATGTCGTAGAGAAAGGCGTGGAAGGAGGAACATGCAAACTTGGTTTTTTAAGCACATGAGTGTGATAGAAGATCAAATCAAATGGATTTGATCGTTCTTAATACATTCTTAACAAAGTAAATGCTTTGATTTTTCCTAGAGATATTCCAACAGAATTTTTACATTGCTCTCAATCTTACCAATAGGCAAAATGGCCGCCCAAAAGAAGAAAATCCTCTTATTTATAGATTTTAGAGGCTGATGCTAGTCATTAGATGACATCTAAATGGATGAATGAGATCAAGTGTGGTTGACGACTGTTAGATCATTTCCAAATGATCCAGCGATTGCTATAAAAGTCTTCTTTTCTATAGTAATAGGTTGGGCTGTGCTTGGAAATGGGCTTGAGGGCTTTTATAATATAAAGAGAAGCTCATTATTATTTTAAAACGACCCATTTTAATATAAAAAATCTTAAGGCTTATTTTATTTCGAATAAACCTTATTATATTCAACAAAGCCCAAATTAGCCCATTATTATTTTAAAACAGCCCATTTTAAATATATAAAAAAGTTTAAGGCTTATTTTATACCATTTAAGCTTTATTATAGTCAAACGAAAGCTAAATAGCCAAAAAAATATTTTTCGAATATACTTTTTGTGCACAAGAAAACCAAATAAAGTTTAGAGTAGAATAAGCCAATCCAACAATGCCTATTCTAAGCCTACTAAGCCAAATATCCCTATAACATCTCTTATTAAACCCATCTTTTGGACCTTGCCACTAGCCTAAGAGATTAGTGCTTTGCATTAAATTAGGCTTCAAGCCTAATTATTAAAATAACCTTCCACAGTATCCTGCCTCCCAACTAAGTGCACATTTAGCAAAGTTTTTTTTTGGGGGGGGGGGGAGGATTGGACTTTTCATTGTGTGGACATTATGTTCAAATTTGTTGTAGAACCCTAATCAGAAGTTGCACTTAACATCAAATCATCCACTGCATTAATGAATCAATTTTTATACTTGTTGATGAACCAAAGTAATATGAAGTAGTCTTCTTTGAACTTATTATGAAATACCTGATGAAGCAAATTTTGTTGTTGTAAAATAACTTATGTTATGTTTGGTATGCGGGAATAAACCTGGAATGGAATCACGATTCCAAGTTCGATTCTCCTTTCAACATTTGGTTGTATTTTTAAAAGCCGGAATCATGATTCTTAGGAATCGATGATTTCAGGTTTGAGGAGGAATTCAATTCCGCTCTTGAAAAGGCGGAATCGCCATTTCATTCCTTCCTCATAAATAATTAATATTAAATTACATTTTTATCCTCTTACTTATTTATTATTCGTATTAATTATTAAGGATATTTTTGACAAATAACATATTAATTCCATTCCATTCCATTCCAAGATATATCCAAACAAAGAAATGGATTTATCATTCCAATTCTCATTCCATTCATCTCATTTCAATCTATTTTATTATGAACAATTCCTGCGTACCAAATGTGACATTAAAGTATTAAATCAAACTAGTGTGTTCTATGTCACTTGATGAACCTGGGTAAGGTAAAGTAGTCTTTTGTCAATCATTGCTTTAGGGACACACTTCCTTTATATTTACTCTGTATTGGACTTCATTATGTTCATCTTATTCCTTTTTTTTTTTTCTTTTTTTTCAATGTTTTATAATTTGATAAAAATATTTAAATATTAGCTCAAAGCGGTAAATGGTACAGTACAATCCCCTTTTTCTTTTTCCTTTTTTTTTTTATTCCATACCCATAATATATTATTTTTATATTATATGCCTTATGTCTCCAAGGCTCTTTAAATACGTAATATAAATTCCATAACCATAACATGTTTTTTTTTTTTCTTTCGGGCCTCAATACCCATAATATGTTATAAGGAAAGAAATGGAACACCTAGAGGTAGCCAATGAAAATGTCAGTTTCTTTGCATGAAACTAATCAAATAATGAAAGTTCATCACTCCCCTTTCCTTTTTTAGTATTTGCTCACGAATTTTTGCTTCATTCCCTTAAAAAAAAAAAAAACCTCTACTACCTTTATGAGTTTCCTTTTTCTTTTTTAAGCCAACATAAATGTGAATAAGGCAAAGAAAAATATTGTTTCCAAAAGTGTGAAACAGAAAAATAACCTTACGCTTGCTATCGTGCGTAATTGTATTAATTCACCTTTCTTTGCCTTGTCTCACTGGGATCATCCTAGTACGTGGTGGAGATCTCACAGAAAAAAGCTAGCAGAATCCTTTGCCATGTTTGTTCACGTCGTCGTCGAATTATCGAAAGGCGCTCTGCATCCAATATATGTTTATTTAACAGTATAAATTTTTTTCTTTGTTCATATGTCAATATCATTTTTTTGACTATTTTTTTTTTTTTAAACAGATTGATCTCCGACAGTCAGAATGGGAAAACAGCTATATAAAATAAAAGAACGTCCTTCAAATCTCGGTGCCGCTCGTTCAGGCAACTCTAATTCGTATCCGTCGAAGCAGTATCTCCGATTAGTGAGTTTTCTTTTTTCTTTTTTTTTTTTCCAAAAAAGAAACATATATTGGAGCGTATGAAACCATGGTCTAAATTCGACCAAATACCATATTGTTTATCATTTGGCCAAAAAACAAAAAAATATTGTTTATCTCTGGCTGGTCCGAATCACGAGTTAACCAAATCATGAAAAAAAATATATATTCGTACAGTCCACCATTATCTCATATGTAATATAAAAATAAATAATTTACAAAAACAGATAAAAGTATCATATATTGATTAATAAAAATGTTTTACAGTTCACCCTAATATGAATAATGATTTATAAATAAATAGCAGATGCATTGGACAAGTGAAAATCATCCAAGAAGGACAAGAGAAGATAGCTATATGCCGCTTCCTAGGCCGTTGGCCTTGGAATTTACGCCACCGACCTTGGATCTTACACTGCCGGTATTGGTTGTTGGCCTTCAAGTTCCCTATTTCGTCTTTTAAAGTTTTAAGCCATCGACGTAAAATCTAGGCTGCCAGCTTATATCCTTACATAATTAGCCTATGTGCCATCGTACCTACACGGAATTTTTAAGGTTTTCTATATTTCATATGTAGCCCTAGTCTTATTCCTCCTTCTCCAAAACCTCTCATAAGTTTTAAAAAACCTTAATATATCTATCAAGCTATGATCTTGCTTCAAGAAAGACCAAGAATCAAGTAATATGTAATTCAATCCTTTTCAATCCTTCTATAATTTAAAAGTGTTATCTTTCCTAAGGTATTCGTATTGATATTGAAGGGAATCAAGTTCTTGGAGAAATTTTAGAGAAATCCTAATTTTGGTGGTTAGAGATTCTGTGATTCTATAATCAAGAGAAGGAAGGTGTGTATGAACCTAGAGTAATTGTAGTTCTTTTTAGTTTAGGATTTAGGTGATTATAGAATTAAGTTTATTTTGTAAAAACAAGTTTTGATTGAGTATTGGGGTGTCTCTAGTGAAGTTAGGTTTTCTGTTCCATACATTGTTTCAAGTACGTCATTACCTTGCTTATTGTTTGTGATTGCAGGCTTAGTATCAATTAAGAGAATCTAATTGCTATCCGACTTAAATTGGTTTGCTACTTATGTTTAGCTAAGTCTAGTAGACCAGGAATACCGTGTTACTAGGATAATGCCCCGATGATCTATTGTGTCGTTGTCCCAAGTAGAGTAGTACACAGAGATGATTCGATAGTTTATGAGTGGTACGAGTACGGTATTCAAGGTGTGTGGGGAGTACCCAACACCAATATATGTATATAAAAGTATTTTGCATATAAACTTGTTTTCAGAGAGTCATGAGTTACTCCAGGTTTAAGATTAGTTGCAAATGGTTCTAAACTATGTTTGTTGCCTAGCTAATTAAAGATAATAACATGTGTTTGCTGCATAAATTATTAGGTTGCATGTGAAATTTGTATGATGCTTGTTCATGTGCATGTGATTATGGTTTGGCGTACTAGGCCTTTATGCTCACTTCTTCTATTTTTCTTGTACAGGTGATGACCTAGTAGTGTTTGATTCATTAGGCTATGATGTATTCAATGATTATGGGGAGGATGATAGTGGAGCTGACTTTTCTACTAATTTTTAGATATTTTGGATTGGAGAAAACTAGAGTTGAAGATTGTATTCAAATTTTAAATGGTTTATGATTATGAAATATTTTACGAGATCTTTTCTTATGATGTTTTAAGTTTGATAAAAGTTGGTGTTTTGGTTTTATGCTAACTAAGTTATTCAGAAGTTTTGTTATTGTACAATATTTTAAAAAGTACCCTTATATGTGAGATATTGATGTTATATGAAATTTACAATTGTGAATTAGTGGAATAATCGCCTTAATGTGTCCATATTTAGTGAAGATACGTGGTGGGCTGATAACGCTTTTAGTTTAGGGCACTACAGCTTAAATGATATCAAAGCATAGTTTGTGAATTTTATTAGATCTAAGTTATGAACTCCTTAGGATGGCGAGCAATAATGAGTGGGGCAGCAAATAGCTGGAGTTGTTTATCTAGATCGGTATATATGTTATCTAGCTGTTTCCTATAGTGTTTGTTCCTTTAACCTTTTCTACCTCTTTTCTCATGATATATGTGTTTATCCTTGTTAGAATGCCACCTAAAACAAGAGCAGTTGATGCTGGTTCCTCCAGGATTGGTGAAGAAGAAGTTAATGAAAAACAACCACCTTTGAACCAGCCACCTCAAGATCTACCAACACCACTTCCCCCACTTATAGGTCAACAAACTAGTTGATGCTACTCAACTCATGCAAGCAGTGAATACTCTTCTAGGGGTAGTTGCATAACAATATCAAACTATCCATCAAGTGATACAGGCCAATGCTGAGGCTTAGAGATAGAAGACAAAGAGACAAAATGGTAATTGGTGGCAATGATGCTAGACATGATGATATGTTGAGTTTAAATAAATTTATGGATTTAGTGTACAAGTTTGAGTCAAAGCCTAAAAGGCCGCTTGATGCTCAGTTATGGATGGAAGAGGTAGAGAAAACCTTTGTTGATGTAGATATTCTTCAGAATAAGAAGGTAGAATATGCTTCTTATTTGCTAATTGGAAGAGTAAATAATTGGTGGTTGACCTCCAAGAGACATATGGCTAGAGTGATTATGCAGGACGGGTTCCAGCAGGCTTTTTATAGGGAGTTTTTCCTTGAGAGCATCAAACAATCGATGCTACAAGAGTATTATACTCTACAACATGATAGAATAATTGTTGAGGAGTATGAGGCTGAGCTAAACAGGCTGATGAGTTTTCTGCCAAATCCTCTAAAGGAGAGTGAAGATGCTAAGGTGAGTAGGTTTGTCATAGGGCTAGAGCATAGGATTCAACATCATGTGAATATGATGGATTTGACCAATTACGCAGTTGTGATCAATAAAGTGAAGACTATTGAGTAAGGCCTGAATAAGATTAAGGGTTGTAAGACATTAAGGAGTCAAGTCTATTAGGGAAAGCAACAAGCCACTAGTGTTCTTACCTAGGACAGGGTGAGTAGGCTTATTACACATCAGGTCAGATTAGCAGTTCAGAGTATAGAGAAGAAGTGTACCAAGTGTTATGGACCTTTCTTAATATTTAATATTTTATACTTATTTTCATGTCTTATTTTGATAATAATTAATATATTTATTGTTATTATCTTATTTTGTTAATAAAAATATATATACTAATTTTTAAAAAATTGGATCCCTTTAGACCCATTGAGTCCATGGGCCTTACTGATAAACCCAGTTAAGACCCATGGATCATGGTAGGTTCTGAGGTAGACCTACCGGGATCAGGTCAGGTAGGAGTTAGATCCGATTCTGTTACAACTCAGCAAGAACATAAGAGAACACATAAATCATTTCCAGATAAATACAAAGATTTCATAGTAGCATAACAATAGGTAGTTACAAGGTAGTTAGAATAGATACGCATGTAACTATTGTAACAGATAGGATGAAACAACATTATGTAATAGCATGCATATAAATATATGAAAGTAGAAGGGAAAATGATTCTTGGCCCTTGCAAAAAGGAGTCTCTTGACTAAGGAGTCTGGCTCTACTTGAAAGTAGCCATATCTGCAAAAGAACAACATACACATTATAATAAAGAGAAAGTATAGCACGAAGCAGAAGAAGAGAGATTAGGGTTTGATACCTCAAATGTTGAGAGGCGGAAATAACAAGAGGAATAGGTAGTAGGGTTAATAGTAGTTAAGAGTTGGGCTTAGTAAATAAGTGGGTCGAGTGCTAATATTTGGTGCTCATCTTCTTGAAGTAGATTTTGAGTATTAATCTTGAAATTCTAAGTGTGTTCATTAGTGTTGAAGTAACGTGGAGGATTCTTGAATTGGGACTTGATCTTAATGGCACCTGAACCAAGAAACATGAATTTGGAAGAGAAGTTAGAGAGGTTACAAGCTACAATTAAGCAAGAAATGGATAGGAAATTAGCGGTGTTCATGGAAGAAGTTAAACAAACTATGAGCAGTAGCTTGTCTACAATGGGGAATCAGACTCCAATAGTGGTATACAACAATCAAATAGCGGGAAGTCATCATTTTCTAAGGATGTCAATTCAAATTCAATTCTCAAAGGCATCAAACTAGAAATTCCCAAGTTTAATGGAGAGGATGCCTTTAGAAGATTGCATCACAATAGCTTCATTTGCAATGGAGGACAAGCATTAGAGTGGTATCAATGGTTAGAGAAAAATCACAAGATTACTACCTGGGAGGCTTTTAAGAAAGTAGTGGAAGAGAGATTCGGACCATCAATATATGAAGATGTCCAAGGTCAGCTATCTAAAATGCTACAGACAACATCTATGGAAGAATACCAAACCAAATTCAAAGCTCTATCCAATAAAGTGTTCGGATTATCAGATGGTTTCTTGATAAGTTGTTTTGTATTGCAAGACCACATAACATGATTCAAACCATCAATCTAGCCAAACCGCATGAGGCTAAGTACCATGATCAATATCTGTAAAAAACTTTAACAGCATTTACTCAAATTTTTTTTCAAAACCATCTTTCTCAACCTTACAATTTTCCAAACCTAAAACACTTGACCAACAATTTTCTTTTTCTAAACTAGATACGAAAACACTTGGCAGCAAGAAGAGAGCAAGGATTGTGCTACAACTGTGATGAGAAGTATAGTAGAAATCATAGGTATAAAGCCAAGTTTTTATTGATGATTCTAAATGATGATGATTGTATTGAGGAACAGAATGAAGAAAATGAATATACAATTGAGGATTTCGAGTATATGGAGTCTGATAATGCAATTTCAAATAATGACAATGCAATCACCATTAGTTTGCATGCATTATTTGGTATATCAGTGCCTGAAACATTACAATTTGCAACCATGATTAATAATAAACTATTATCAATATTATTAGACAGTAGCAGTACGGATAATTTTCTACAATCAAGAGTAGCTAAATTTCTGAACTTACCAATCATAGCATCAATTGGTTTTGTAGTCATGATTGGAGATGGTACGAAATTGTGGTGTGAAGGACAATGTGAGAATGTACCCGTCTGAATTCAGGAATATGAATTCCTCATGCATTTCCATCTCTTTCCTATACGAGGAGAAGATGTAGTGTTGGGCCTATTACGATTGATTATACTACAATGACTATGCAGTTTAATAGAGGGGGGCAACAAATCGTGATCTAGCTATGGTACAACTAATCTCATATCATCTGTTACGACGCTTGATTGGAACAGATGCCATAGCATCTTTCTATCAATTGGTAGCTCAAAAGTTAGAATGGTGATTTCGTATTGAGTATCACCAACAATAATGCTTTTGCAAGCATATTGGGCAAATTCTTTGTGGTGTTTGAGACACCTTCATCATTGTCACCAGACCATAATATTTAACATCGGATTCATTTGAACCCATATACTATTCCTGTCAATGTAAAACCTTATCATTATCCACATTTTCAAAAAAACGAGATAGAAAAATAAGTAAGAGATATGCTTGAACAAGGAATTATAAGGAATAGTACTAGTCCATTTTCTAGTCTAGTTTTATTAGTTAAAAAGAAGGACGGATCATGGAGATCCCATATAGACTATAGAGCATTAAATAATGTTAATTTCAAGGATCAATTTTCGATTCCTACAGTAGATGAATTAATAGATGAGTTACATGGAGCCATGATTTTCTCAAAATTAGATTTAGATCTGGTTATCACCAGATTAGAATGTGGGAAGATGACATTAAGAAAACTGCATTTCATACACATGAAGGCCACTATGAATTCTCAGTGATGCCTTTTGGTTTAACAAATACCCCGACTACTTTTCAAGCTATTATGAATGGGCTGTTTAAACCATTTTTAAGGAAATTTGTCATAGTATTTTTTTTTTTTTATGATATATTGATACACAGTAGAACAGTGGAACATCATCATGAACATTTAGCTACTGTGCTACACATTCTGTTAGAGAATAAGTTTTTTTCTTAAAAAATCTAAGTGTTCATTTGGCCAGCAGAAGATTAAATATTTAAGCCATATAGTTGGGTGGGATGGAGTGCAACCAGATCCATCAAAGATATCAGCCGTTAAAGATTGGCTAAAGCCAGATACACTACATGAATTAAGAGGGGTTTTGGGTCTATCTGGGTATTATTGTCGTTTTATTCGAGGTTATGCATTGATTGCACATCCTTTGACTGATGTGTTATACAAAGACTATTTTGAGTGGACTCCTTAAGCTTTAGAGGCTTTTGAGCAATAGAAAGTGGTGTCGTGTTCGACTCCTATTTTGAGACTTCCAGATTTTTTATGTCCACTTACTATAGAAACTGATGCTTCAAGACATGGTATTGGTACAATATTGTTATAGAAAAACCAACCAGTGGCATTTTTTAGTAAAAAGATGCCAATACATTTAAGGAAGGCATCTACTTGTGTGAGAGAATTGTATGCAATAGTGGAAGCTGTAAGGAAGTGGAGACAATATCTATTAAGTCAGTTTTACTATCCGAACAAATCATAGAAGTTTAAAGGAGATATTGAATCAAGTCATACAAACTCTAGAACAATAGAAATATTTATCTAAGCTGATTGGATATGATTATACAATCACTTACAAACTAGGTCGTGAGAATATTGTTGTAGGTGCATTGTCACGACAAGAAGAGGATCAAGCAGAGTATTTTGGCATTTTAGCACCTTATTTCAAATTGATTGAAGATTTGAAACAAGAGTATAATGTGTTGCCGGAGTTTCAATAGATTGTGTCTGACCTTAATCAAGGGAAAACTATGAAATTATTATCTTTATTGGAGAAATCTACTTTTGGACTATGGCACAAGATTGTTTTTGGTACCTTATCTCAACTTATTCGATTTTGTTTTATGAGTTTCATAGTTCTCCTATTGGTGATCATTTTGTGTTCTACAAACCTACAAGAGGTTAGCTTCTTCTTTTTATTGGGACAATATGAAACGTATTGTGGAGGAATTTGTTCAACAATGTGTTACTTGTCAATAGGTCAAATATATGACCAAGGAAACAACTAGGTTACTTGAACCATTACTAGTTCCAGAGCGTGTTTGGGAAGACATTAATATAGATTTTATAACATCCCTCCCAACTTCATATTGTTTTTCAGTAATATTGGTTGTGGTGGATTGATTGTCCAAATATTGTCATTTGGGTGCTCTTGATCAGCATTTTATTGCAACTAAGGTTACACAACTGTTTTTTAACATGGTGGTGAAGCTACATGGGTTTCCTAAAACCATAGTTTCAGATAGAGATCCTATCTTCACAAGTCGATTTTGGAAAGAATTGTTCAAGCTCAATGGGACTCACTTACATATGTCAAGTGCTTATCATCCACAGTTGGATGGCTAGACAGAGGTGTTGAATCGGGTGATTCAACAATATTTGAGAAGTTTTTCAATGGAGTTTCCAACTCAGTGGGTAAAATATTACCATGGCCTGAGTATTCATATAATACGTCTTACTATCAAGGATCTTAAAGAATACCTTTTCATGTTATTTATGGTAGAGCACCTCCGAATTTATCAGACTATTTTCGTGGAGACTCTAAGTTAGAAGCACTAGACACTGATTTATGTACTAGAAATGATCTTTTGAAGGCACTACGGTCGAGATTATTGGATGAACATATTCGTATGAAGACAATAGCACATATGCACAGAATAGATGCTACATTTGCAGTGGGTGATTTAGTCTTTGTGAGGCTACAGCCTTACAAACAAACATCGGTGTCTCATGGTTATCATAAGTTGAGTAAGAAGTATTATGGACCTTTTCGTGTCTTAAATTGTATTAGAGGTAGCCATGAACTGGAATTACCACTAACAGCAAAAATCCACAATATTTTTCATATTTCTACTTTGAAATTAGCTTGGGTGTCTCTATATTTGCTCTGGATTTACTAAATCAAGCCGTGGATAATCATCCCTTATTACAACCATTGTCTATTTTGGGATCAAGTGTTATTACAAGACATGGTAAACCAGTTTGACAAGTTTTGATTTAGTGGTTAAGGTTGTTACCCGAGGATACTACTTGGGAAGATTATGATGAGTTTCAAAGCATTTATCCCCATTATAACTTTGAGGACAAGGTTCTTTCTAAAGACAAGGAGAAAAATGTTACAACTCAGCAAGAACATAACATAACACATAGATCATTTCTGGATAAATAAAAGGATTTTATAGTAGCATAACAATAGGTAGTTATAAGACAATTAGAATAGATACACATGTAACTATTGTTACAGATAGGATGAAACAACATTATGTGATAGCATGCATATAAATATTGGGAAACAGAAGGGAAAATGATTCTTGGCTCTCACAAAAAGGAGTCTCTTGACTAAGGAGTCTGGCTCTACTCGAAAGTAGCCAAATCTGCAAAAGAACAACATACACATTAGAATAAAGAGAGAGTATAGCACTAAGAAGAAGAAGGGGTATTAGGGTTTGATTCCTCAAATGTTGAGAGGCAGAAATAACAAGAGGAATAGGTAGTAGGGTTAATAGTAGTTAAGAGCTGGGCTTAGTAAATAAGTGGGCCGAGTGCTAATAGGTTCGGGCATGATGGTGTGGTTCCACCCTCTGAAGGCACGTATGGAACGTGCCAGTGAAACAGGCATCCAATGTCTCGCCATTTGAACTGGGCTTATGGAATGCAAAATCCAATGTCCCTTTCTCTCCCCATTCTTCTTATTAAATAAATCAATTCCTCCTTCTTAGGTACATTAATCATATATGAAAATAAACATAATAAAATTGATATTTCTATATTTCTGATAATAATAATAATAATAATAATTTCGTCTAATTTATCTCGCAACTTTAATCGTCCTAAGACAAGCTATTTAACTTTATTCTAGGTTCCATTTGGTGCCTAGCATGTAAATTTATCTATTTTCCAGAGTTCCGAAATTATATACACTGCATCTTTTCCGAAAATTTGTTATTTTAATTAAATCAAGCTTTTTATTTTTATAGGTAACTCATAATTTGTCAATTTACATATGCAATCTAAATTATTGAAACATTTTAGCTGAGGGAAAATCAGTTGCACCATCCAATAACTTCCATAGATTTCAAAGTGACTATTCGGTGGGTGAAGCACATGAATTGGGCAATAATAAATGGGCTGTATTTGCATATTAAATTTTGCGTGCTGTGTGCTTTTGCATATTTAATCTATTTATATTCTTGTGCTGTGCTTTCGTATGCTTTTTATATTGTAAATTTTACCGTAATTTCTTTTTAATTTTTACAGACATAATGCGGGGTGTGTGATCTGCTAGTTAAATATGAATTCAATTTCTGCTTGATATTGAAGATGGATTTGAATTTCTAGGATTTCAACTCGCGAGAATGGCCAATTTATCTATCGCGGGTCCGAGTAACAAAAGAGCCTATAGATATTACAGTCTTCTTCAAATTTGCACGTTACGGAAACAACGTAAAAATAACAACTATGGAAATGTGAGAGGAAATTTTTGTGGCTGGCTCTAAAATATGTGGATTTAGAGCAAAAATAATGTCCCCGGCTTTTCATTTGCTTCCTCTTTTCGTATTATTGTTATTATTGTTGTCGTCGTTGTTGATGTTGTTGTGATGGTAGTGGTGGTGGCCGTCGTCGTCGTTGTTGGGGGGATTTAGGTAATTTAATTTGATATTGCTATTCATCAATTTATTAACCTTAAAAATTCCATAAGTCTCCCGGTGTGTTGAAAAGTTTCTTCGGTCCAATGAATTTCACCCATGTTTAAAACTCAATTGAACGCACAAAGACTAATTGTCTTTTTCTCGCATAACAATGGTGAATTTTGGTGAACATACTATGATTATCTATGTCAAATGTTACATCTCTAATGTCATATGTTATATTATGAAGCTTGAAATGTGAATTCCAATTATAATCAACTCTATCATTCTCCTTTTCCAAAACAAGGTTTCTAATTCTATAATTATTCAAAAAACAAAAAAACAAAAAGATTTTTATGGAGTTATTATGTATAGCTTTCATGATCACATAAAAAACATTTCAACCAAAATTAAAAGTATATCTGAATCTTAATAAATTAACCATTCAAAAACTTGAGTATCACACATAATCAAAAATAAAGATGGTAAATCGTTATTTATTAGGAATTTGTGCCACAACACATATCACATTTATAATCCCTCAACTCTGATTTTTTTTTTTTTTTTAATTAAGCAAATGTAATTCATCCGTGTCAAAAAATAATACTCAAGTATGATAAACTGTTACCTTATCGCACTTCTCTCTCCCTCTCTCTCTAAATTTTTTACACATATCACTGTGCATGGTCTGATGGTCTATATGATACCAATCCCTTACTTGCCATGGCTCTTCTTTTTCAAATCTCCTTGAATAGAAACAATAAGAAGATAGTCAGTCTCATAGCATCTTAAAAAGTTGAAACTCAAGGAATGGCGATTTAATATTATCTGCCGGCACATTTACTCCAGTCGGCCAGTCAACTAAACAACTAGGAGTCAACCAATATCTTTTACTTCTTTTCAGCAACTGGAATCAAACTCAATTTTTCACGTTATCCTCACAAGTAGACCGGACTATCACCAGTATTCTCCGAAGCAAGCCATGGGTACATGGTCATACTCCTCCACAGGAAGCAAGCTACCACCTCTATCGGGGCTGGTCTAGGTTAATGAGCATTAAGTTTACATTTAACTATTTTTCATTATTCTAACATGGGTGTTAGTTTGTAATATGAGTCAATGAACTGTGTGATTATATTAATTATTTGTTGTTGTACTAGTCTGTGTGCTAATGTTGTAATGGGGATAAGATGTAATACCCTACCCACCAGAATGTACTCATCAATGTTTGGATATATATTAATCTACTAGTATGTGTTTGTTAATAAAATTGTTTTTGCGATAATTATTATTTTTTATTGAAATAATTGCAAAAACATATATTTACAATTGAATTAACCTAAATTTCACTTTTGAGCTTTTAAGTTTGATATAATTATAAATTTACAAATTTTAATAAAATTTAAAAATGAATTACAGTTCACGGTTCTCATGGAACTTGAATCAAAACCGCAAGAACTAATGGTCCTATGGAATTGTAACCCTTGATCCAGCCTTGACAGTTTCGATTCTAGTTCTACTTTGGCGGTTTTGGTTTGGATCCAGAACCACTCCGATCCTTGCTAACCTCTAATTTTGCTAATGCAAAAGCTGAAAGAGAATAAGTGATTATTTTTAGGGAATAAAAATGTTTTGAAGCTTGTGGTAGGATAGAAATGGCTCATAGGATGTGTATTTATAGTGTTTGACTTTTGACTTAGATGGGAAAGATCTATTTTGCACAAAGATCAAGCCTCTTAATTATGAGTATGCTTTAACGTATTGAATTCTTTTTTTTTTTTTTAAGGCCAAACTAACATATTGAATTCAATTGATTTGACTATCCGCAACATCGATTATAAATTTTAAAAAATACTGCCCAAATCATTACTTCCTGCTTTCTCAAATTACCAAATATATACCAATGATAGCGCGCACAGAATCGCACTTGGCCAAAACCGTCTGGATATCGTACCCTTTTATATATTTTCCTATAACTTCAAGTTCCTCCAGAAAGTATGTGTATGAATCTTCATTAGTTTTCAGGTTTCATACATAATATCCCACAATTTTTTATTATTCTGAAATTATTTTTATGAGATCATAAAAAGAAAAGGAGAAAATCATATAGTTTGTCCCAAAAACATAGCTCATTAGTAATTAGACTGAAAACGTGGTCTTCTTCTCCTTGCTATAAAAGAAAAATTAAATAAAAAAGATTTGTGTCATGTAGACATCTCGGGTTGGGTTGGTTTAGATCTCCATTTCATGGACCTATAACCGCTCCGTGTAGTTGGTGGGATGGATCCAACCTATAGACTTGTCGGGTTCAAGGCAAGTCAGGATAGTTTCGACTCATCTCCTTTTTTTTTTTAAAAAAAAAAAGCTAAATAAAGGAAAATTTTTCAAATTAAAATAATAAAATTTTAAATATAACAAATGGGCTTAAAAATATACTACTCTTTAACCTTATTCATTTAATACTATTAAAGATGTGTAATTATTTATGCACAAGCACATCCTTATTGGATTGAAATAATAGCAATATTGAATGAGAGCAATACTCTAAAAGAATAAAGTTTACAAAAGTAAAGAAGTCTCACATTGTTATGTGTAAATATATCTGATTTGTATTTATATTTTATTTATATTTGATCTTTTCATGAGAACTACCAACTTTTTTTTTTATCTATATCTATTTTTTAATAAATAATTTGTTTAAAAATTTTGAAAAAATGTTTGTATTTGCCCAAAAAAGCTAAACAAATAGACCCATATAAACCATGAGACATGATTTTGAAATGTATTTATCACAATTGTTGTTTTCAACAATGCATTAAATATTGTGGATATATAATTCATGATTTCTATCCACATGCAAAATAATCTAAACATTTAATTTTATCTACTTTTTTTACCTTTTTTACGCAGCGTAAAGCTTAGATAAACAAGATTTGCATAAAAATGCAAACTTTGTGAGAAAAAGTTCTCAATTATGATTTTAAAGTATATCAAATGTTTTTATTAACAAAAACAAACCTAAAAGCCTATATATATTATTATATGAGGAATTCTAAAAGACAATATCTAAAAAAAGTAAATAATAATAAATACAAATAAATAGTGTAATCGACAATTAATGGCTGAAATAAAAAATTGGTGGCCTCTAATTAATGTAGGTGGTTTCGAAATCGTCAGTAATAAAGACTAGTTTTCAATTCCGACAAAGGTAGTTTTAGAACTCAAAAAATGAAACCGTCAGTAATAAAGGCTGGTTTCAATACCAGTGGGGTAATGTCCAAGGCTGGTGCTGTAATGTCCAAGGCCGGTGGCTTACGGTTCAAAGCTGGTGGCATACGTCGCTGTTCGTTGTCCACATCATTCTCCTCACTTGGAAAGAAAAATTGTCCTCGAGTTTATGGTTGAATTTAGTTATAAGAGTTCTTCAACCTCGGAACGACAAATATATTCTGAGAATCATAAGTATCCTCTAGGATCAAATATGAACCTCTTTCGCAGATACACTTGTACTTCCTCTAAAAATTCCTCCATCCCAAAGGACACCATCTCAAAGTCCCATGGTGTGATATAGAGAAGACACCATGATGGAGAAAGAATTTGAAAGAAGTTCTTGTTTGGAAAAACAATTCGGACCTTACATCGGTTATCAACACTTCTCACTGCCAAAGTTCTAACACATCATCAACTTCATATAATTCTTTTAATAAATTGAACCCTATAACCTCAACATTTAAGGTCACCAGAAGATTGGCCTTCTCTTCCTCATTTACTTTATCCTTGTTTTCAATCTCAACCAATTTACTTTCTGGCTCCTCTGCTTCCTTTACAACCACCTCAACTTTTGGTTTTTCCTCTTCCATTGCCTTCGTTGGCTCAATAGTAGTTATTTCACTTGTTTCCTCTTCCTACATCGACGTTTCTACTGGTTTGATTTCAACGACTTTAAAAGTGACAATTTCATGTGGTACATCGGAAACAGATCCCATTGTCTCAAGTTTAGTGGAAATAACCGGTGGATGTTCATGTATTGATTTCTTCTTCTGATAACATCTCTGGTCCTATTGAAATAAAATTTGCTCATAATCCGATGGTAAAAACTCCATCTTCATCAAGTATTTCATCCGATACCAAGTACGACCAGGACATTTTCCTTCTCGCTCCCTCCCATATTGGATCCACTCCCACCATGTAGAAGCCATTCCTTTTAAACAACACGCAACCAACCTAACTAGCCTTTTCAAAGGAGTCTTAGCATAATCCAGGAATCTACCAACGTCTGCAACCCAGTTTAAAAACTCTTCAATCCCCAGATTCCCATTGAAATATGGGATGTCAACCTTCAATCGAAAGTCTCCACCATCCCTGTCATCATATCCATCTCTCTTATAGCCACCATATCGTTGATTGTGAAATTCCTAGCATCTCTATCATCAAAATCGTTTTTCTTCGCCCACCATAGGGTGGGTTGCGAGCAAACCAAGGTGGTTCCACATCGCTTTCTTCAGAGTCCTCTTCATAGACATGTTGTCTTCGTGTAGGAATTGGTCTGTCAATAGATTCACCACGAGCTATATCGTCCCTGGCCTTTTATTGTCATTCCTTCTCCTATTTGCATTAATCTGACAAGCATCCAGACGATCCACAATCTCCTTAAAACACTCCTCGAAATGCTGGAACATGTGATTCATCCACTTCTCTAAACGTTGCTCCAATTGTTGCAACACCTCGTCCCCTTAAGGGGCTCCACTCCCCTGAACACCATCACAGAGAGCACCGCTATCACTGTCAGTAGCCATCTTGCTTTGACACCACTTAACGCATCATAAAGCATAGGTAAACAAGCTTTGCAATAAAAATGCAAACTTTGTGAGAAAAAGTTCTCAATTATGGTTTTAAAGTATATCAAATGTTCTTATTAATAAAGACAACCTAAAGACCTATATATACTATTATATGAGGAATTCTAAAAGATAAGATCTAAAAAAGGTAAATAATAATAAACATAAATAAATAGTGTAAACAACAATTAATGTTGGAAATAAAAAACTGGCGGCCTCTAATTAATGTAAGTGGATTCAAAACCGTTAGTAATAAAGACTGGTTTTCAATTTCAGTGTTATAATGTCCAAGGCCGGCGACTTATGGTTCAAAGCTAGTAGCATACATCGCTGTTCGTCGTCCGCATCACTTTCTTAATATTTAGTATTTTATACTTATTTTCATTTCTTATATTGATAATAATTAATATATTTATTCTTATTATCTTATTTTGTTAATAAAAAGTATATATTTATTTATTATTTTTTAAATTGGATCCGGTTGGACTCATTGAGTCCATGAGTCTTACTGTCACTGATAGACTCAGCTAGGACCCATAGATCATGGAGGGTTCTGAGGTGAACCCATTGGGATTAGGTTAGATCAGAGTTGGATCTGGTTCGAACATGGTGGTGTGGTCCCACCCAATAAAGGCACGTATGGAACGTGCCAGTGAAACAGGCATCCAGCGCCTCGCCATTTGAACTGGGCTTGTGGAATGCAAAATCCTGATCCCTCATCCCTTCTCTCTCTCCCATTCTTCTTATTAAATAAATCAATTGCTCCTCCTTAGGTACATTAATCATATATGAAAATAAACATAATAAAATTGATATTTCTATTTCTGATAATAATAATAATAATAATAATAATACATCGTCTAATTTATCTCGCAACTTTAATTGTCCTAAGACAAGCTATTTAAATTTATTCAAGGTTCCATTTGGTGCCTAGCATGTTACTTTATCTATTTTCCAGAGTTTCGAAATTATATACACTGCATCTTTTCTGAAAATTTGTTATTTTAATAAAATTGGGCCCTTTTTTTTTATAGGTAACTCATAATTTGTCAATTTACATATGCAATCTAAATTATTGAAAACCATTCTAGCTAAGGGAAAATCAGTTCCACCATCCAATAACTTCCATAGATTTCAAAGCGACAATTCTTTGGTGGGTGAAGCACATGAATTGGACCATAATAAATCGGTTGTACTATGTCATTCACGTACTAAATTTTGTGTGTTGCATACTTTTGCATACTTGGTCTATTTGTATTCTCATGTCGTGCTTTGGCATGCTTTTTATGTTATAAACTTTATCGTAATTTCTTTTTAATTTTTACACACATAATGTGGGGTGTGTGATCTGCTTGTTAAATACGAATTCAATTTCTGCTTGATATCGAAGATGGATTTCGATTTCTAGTATTTCAATTTGCGAGAATGGCCAATTTATCTATCACGGGTCCGACTAACAAAAGAGCCTATAGATATTACAATCTTCTTCAAATTTGCACATTACGGGAACAACATAAAAATAACAACTATGGAAATGTGAGAGGAAATTGTTGTCGCTGGTTCTAAAATATATGGATTTAGAACAAAAATAATGTCCCAGCTTTTCATTTGCTTCCTCTTTCCGTATTATTATTGTTGTTGTTGTGGTCGTCGTCGTCGTTGTTGGGGGGATTTAGGCAACTTAATTTCATATTGTTATTCACCAATTTATTAACCTTAAAAATTCCATAAGTCTCTAGGTGTGTTAAAAAGTTTTTATCGGTCCAATGAATTTCAGCCATGTTCAAAACTCAATTGAACACATAAGAACTAATTGTCTTTTTCTCGCATAAAAATGGGGAATTTTGTTGAACATATATGATTACCTAAGTCAAATATTACATCTCTAATGTCACATGTCATATTATGAAGCTTGAAATGTGAATTCCAAATTATAATCAACTCTATCATTCTCCTTTTCCAAAACAAGGTTTCTAATTCTATAATTATTTAAAAAAGAAAAAACAAAAAGAGTTTTATGAGATTGTTATGTATAATGTTTGTTGTCACATAAAAAAATGGTTGAACTAAAATTAAAAATATATCTGAATCTTAATAAATTAACCACTCAAAAACTTGGGTATCACACGTCATGCAAAAATACAGGTGATAAGTCATTATTTATCGGGAATTTGTGTCCGACAGATATTATACTTTTATAATCCCTCACCTCTGATTTTTTTTTTAATTAAGCAAATGTAATTCATTTGTGTCAAAAAATAATACTTAAGTATGATAAATTGTTACCTTATTGCACTTCATTCTCACTCTCTCTTTCCCTATATCATACTATCTACGTGTATCAATCTATCTCTATTCTTCTAAAAAAATTCTCTCTAGTTCAATTGCACTTATTTTTTTTTAAATGCATATTTATATAGTAACTCTCTCTCGGTCTCTCCCTCTTTAACTACATAATTATTTTGTATTCAATATTTTATACATTTAATCTTTTAATTTTAAATTTTTTACACACATCACTGTGCATGGTCTAATGGTCTATATGATCCTAATCCCTTACTTGTCATGGCTCTGCTTTTTCAAATCTCCTTAAATAGAAACAATAAGAAGATGGTCAGTCTTATGGCATCTTTAAAAGTTGAAACTCAAATAATGGCAATTTAATAATATCTGCCAGCACATTTGCTCGAGTCGGTCAATCAACTAAAACAATAAGGAATCAACCAATATTTTTTACTTCTTTCCAGCACCTGGGATCAACTCAACTTTCAAAGTTATCCTCACAAGGACACCAGGCTATCACCGGTACTCTCCGAGGCAAGACATGTGTACATAGGTTAAAACTTCCGGCCTAATCATGCCACTCTAGCTGGCACATTTTCCATGCTGCGCGTTGATTTTATATCCTGATTGTTGACCAACTGTTCCTCACCTCACCATTGAATCAAAGTTATACTTTGTTTTGAAGCATCACATTGATTTCAATTTATTTATTTTTATTGATCTATTACATTTTACGCGTTTCGAAGTATAGTTGTACTCAAAACGTGGTATGAAGGTGAAAAATCCTTAACAAGACTAATGAGAACGACAACTGGTCTCTGATTGGAAAACTATGTGATAATAAAAACTAAACTAAATGGTAAAAAAAATAATTTAATTGATAAACCTATTCACAATCCCACACTAGTAGGGAGATAGAGGTTGTGGTGAAGAGAGCACTGGTCAAACTTCTGAAGATGATCAAACCGAGAGTTGAGCAGTGAGTCCCCCGAAAATGGAGTCCTATTAGATTTGATAAAGCCGGGTAATCGAAAGAAAATGGCGGAGAAATTAGGTGGATGAAAGTGGCATCGTGTCCTAGTGGCTCATGATCTGTATATAAGACCTTGATATCTTAAAAAAGACGGTGATCTATTTTTGTCAATGAGTCCCATAATTTTATTTAACACACTTCCAATAATATTAATAATAATATTATTATTTAGTGTACTTATAATAATAATAAAGTCTACTTTTTGGATTTGTCCACTTTTGAAAGGATTACAATAACTGATTTAATTAATAAAATAATATAAATTATATAATGTATTAATGCAGTTGTTGACAAAAGAATAATCAATTATATAAGGGAGAAATGAAATATATAAATTGATAGTTTTCACATTAAGAAAAATGACTATACTCCCATACAATTATAGAAAATTTTATGAACTTTCGAAACTTTATCATATTTTCCTTTCTTTTTTACTTTAATAACTAGCTAGCTAGTAGTTTGTTTTAAACTCTATAAATTTTATGGTCTTATCATTAATTTTGATAGGATCGGTTTAGTTACTATCCAATGACTCATCATACTCAACCGTGATCGAACTATTAAAATAGTTAAAATTCTAATTATTATATTTATTTTAACAATTAGATGGTTGACTGGACGGTTCTGTCAATAACTTTATCTGCACTTAAATGGTGCAGATAATCACTTTTGAGTTTTAATTGATGTTGAGTCTAAGCTTTTGAGTGGACTCGTTAGGAGTTCGTGAATGAATTTTTATAATATTATTCTATTATATATAATTATTTGTATCTATATATTAATATAATATAATATTATATACAATTCTTTATATTAATACAATAATATGAACATAATTACATATAACTTTTAGTGTAAATAAACCCAAGCTCAAGTTCATTTAGCTAAATGAGACTAGACTTGAGCTTAAACTCATTCAAGCTTGCTAAACTAAACGAGTCGAGTTTAAATTTGTAAATTATTAATGAAGTTGACGTTAACCTTATCCTTTTTAACCTTAAAGTTTTGGTTTGGCTCGAATATCCGAATTCTTAAAAGCACAACTTGCCTCAATTAGTTAAAAGACCACGGAGATGGTGTGTCAAACGTTTTTATTTAATTTTTTTCCGCCCATGTTGAATTAATTTTAATATTCACATTGTGCGCTCACATTCCAATAATATGGTGCTGTAAAATATACCTCGACAACTCTAAATCGACTTGCTTGGTCGGAAACATACAAAAATCGTTTTTTAAATGTCATTTCATAAAGAAAAACGTGACGAGCGGCAATCTCTAGGAAGGAATACCCCTTCGTCTGCTCGAAGGTAGTATAGTGCAGCCAAAAAAATAGTCAAAGCCAATGAACCGACAAAGGGAACGTTTTTCCTTCCTTGGAGATTATAAAAGCACGGTGATTTACCATGCATTTGGTACTAGGAGTCCAAGTGAAGTGTTCTGGGAAGAAAAAGAGTAGCTTTAGATACTGGTAAGTGCTTGCACAATAACATATCCCCCTATTAATTAGTATTTATTATTATATTTCTATTATTGCAAGAAACCTGGATTTTAAAAAGAAAAATTCGGTTTCTAAACCTAAATTTTCATTGTAAAAATCATCATCCTTGATTCTATTTATAGAAATATAATTTATTTGTCAATTTTTCATCACATAATTTCTATTTCTAAAGCTGATTTTTTTATAGTGGATTGTATGTTTAGAGTTTTAGAATGAATTAAATAGCTATGTTTTTGGTATACTTATTCTTAGAAACACTTTTCATATAACTTTGTGATACATTGGAAATTAGAAACATCTACGCATGTTATTATTTCTTTTCTCAATTATTTATAAGTATGTTAATATATGATAGAGCAACCCAATAGAGAATGTATGCTCCATCCTACACAATCATCCCCAATCTTTCACAAATTTAAAGGTCAAAAAGTAATGAATTCCACTGGAAGCAATATACCAATAGGATTAATCCACCATACAGACAAAATGGTAGGTAACTAGCATTTAATATATCCAACATGGTAGCATTGTGAGCAAATTTTATAAAAATCACAACCCATTAACTTGTCTTTTGCTTATTTCATTCACTAATTAATCCATATATGTTTATGTCTAGCATGAAATACACACTACAGGTCCATAACCAATTAGAACATCATCGAAAAATAGAAAATCGTATTTGTTTATCATGGTACTATACCTCCACATTAATTAGCTTCCATGAAAAACAATAATAAATTTAGATTACTCTTTAATTTTTTTTTTTAAAGAAAAAAGATACTTAATATTTTTTTTTCCTTTTAAATCCAATTCTAAGGGAGTAGTTAAAGTTAAATATATATATCATTTACTTTAAACTATATTGGCTTATCCTTTTTTGCCATTACCAGGAGTAAGTTATATTACAACAGAATTAAAAATGGTAGATCAATTGGATGGGCTCCCAACCTCTACTACTGGAGGAACAACTTTTATCAGGACTTGCTTCAATGGAGTAAACGCATTATCAGGTACTTAATCAATTTATCTTTTTCCCCTTTTGCAACTATTAAAATTCCAGAGTCCATTTGTATATTTTTATAATAATATTTGACTAATTACCCTTCTTTTTATTTCTTATCTTATTTTATTTAATTAATTAATTATTTTATTGGTTAGGAATTGGAATAATAACACTACCATATGCACTCTCCCAAGGAGGATGGTTGAGCGTGATTTTTCTTTGTGCCATAGCAATGGTCACATGTTACACCGGACTACTACTCAAACGTTGTATGGAATCTAATCCTTTGATTAAAACCTACTCAGACGTGGGATGGACCGCATTTGGAAAACCAGGAAGAATCATCGTATCAACATTCATGTACTTGGAACTTTATTTAGTTCCAACAGGTTTTCTCATTTTGGAAGGTGACAACCTTCACAAATTATTTCCAGATATCAGTTTCAATATTGGAGGGCATTATATAGGAGGAAGACAATTTTTTACCATAGTGGCAGGGCTCGTGATACTGCCTTCAATGTGGCTAAAGGACCTGAGCGTGCTTGCTTTTGTCTCTGCTGCCGGGATCTTATCTTCCTTAATCATAACAGGGTCAATCTTCTGGAATGGTGCATTTGATGGAGTTGGGTTTCATGGTGAAGGAAAACTATTCAATTTGAGTGGTGTTCCTAATGCTCTTAGCTTATTTGCTTTTAGCTATGGTGCTCTTCCTGTTTTCCCAACCTTGTATTCTTCCATGAAGGATAAAAGTCAATTCTCCAAGGTGATACTATAATATATCTATTGATCTCTCTCTCTCTCAACTCGTATTTGCTGAATGTGCATTTAGACATTTACCTTTGAAGTTGTGTACTTACAAACACAATCATTCAAAAGATATATATATATATATATATATTCAAAAGATATATATAGATATATATATTTTTAAACTTTCCTACATGACTATCTTGTTCTTTAAGAATAATAAATAAAGGCATTTTATAGCTTCTCACAATTATTTGAGCTTAGAGAAAAATAGTAAAACAGGTCCAAGAACAACTTTTACAAAGATATAGAGAATAAGTGTAAATTTCAAAGATAAGGGGTATAAGCACATATAGAGTAATATAAGAGATTGTATTTGCAATTTCCTTTATTTATTTATTTATTTATTTTTTTGCTTATTTTTTTTTTTACTTTAGTTATGTAAATTTATTTATTTATTTTGTGCTTGACAGGTTTTATTGATAAGCTTTGGTCTCACAACACTAAGTTACATATCCATGGCAGTCCTAGGTTACTCGATGTTTGGTCAAAATGTAAAATCACAAGTGACATTGAATCTTCCAGCAAGCAAAGTAAGCTCAAAGATTGCAATATACACCACATTAGCTGGTCCCATAACTAAATATGCACTAGCAATGACGCCAATTGCAGAGGCGGTTGAAAGAAGTATACCAATTCGTTATAACATGAGACCGATTTCCATACTTCTTAGGACCTCATTGCTAGTAAGTACAGTGATTGTAGCCCTTGTTTTTCCATATTTTGGGCTCCTTACAACGTTAATTGGGGCAATCCTCAATGTTACTGGGGCCATTTTATTGCCATGTGCATGTTTCTTGAAGATCTCAGGAGGTTATACAAGATGGGACTTTGAAGCTCTGCTTATTGTGGGAATTATGATTTTGGCTGTCTTTGTTGGGGTGATAGGGACATATTCTTCTCTAAAGGATATCATACGACAACTTTGAACGTGGAAATTTGAATCCAAGAAGACAAACATTACATCTAAAGGAGATCATAGGACAATTTTGAACGTGGAAAATTGGATCCAAGAAGACAAACTCTAGATGTGAAATATGTATGATAATAGAGACATATTCTCCTACAAAGGAGATTTTTTTTTTTTTTCTTTTTACCAATCTTATATGAAAGGGATAAGAGACAACTTTGGATGTGGATATTTGAATTGAAAAATAAAAAATTAAAAAGAAAAAAACTCTTATTCTGAAAGAATCCTTTTTTACTCCATCTAGAAGAATGTTTGGCCATGGGACAAATTGGTAAACCTGCTAGTATCTTTTTACCCTGACTTGTAATGATGCCTAATTAAATCAAAGCCCGCGCATATTGTTATGGCGTTGATAATTAAATAACAATCAAAACACTGACTGATTGTATGCCAGGTCCATTGGAATAAATTAGTTATCAATCTTTATTATTATTGGATATATATTTTTTTATTTGATTTGTTATAAAAAAATCTATATTCTATATAATACAGAATAAATAAAGATTCATTATTCCTTTCTTTTACTAGAGAAATAACTATTCTTGACCAAAAAACATATTTTGTTCCAAAAATACCCTAACTATAAAACAAAAAAATTGCTATTTATTTCTAGACCATTCCATTTCAGTGAATCAAATGTATCGTGATAGTGATGATGATGGATAATTTATAGACTAACCCAAATGCCCCAGGCCAAGCATGACTTATAATATTTATGTAATTTAAGTGGAGCTATATAAAAGGGTTAATTATGAAAACTAACATGTGTTTATTCAGTTTTGTAAAGACATGACTTGCATTTTTTTTTTTTTTTTTTACAATTGACTCACTTGAATTTCCCCCGTCTTATTCCATTTAAATTGCTATTAATTTGAACATGGTAGACACATGCAATGCACGCACGCCTCCTTCTTCCTTCATCTTTCATCCAAAATGCATGAAAGAATCAAGTTAAATCCAAACAAATCTAAACTTTAAAATTTGATAAATTAAATATAAGGATTTACATTGAAACTCCCATAGAACTTGGATTAGATTACGAGGAAGTAACTGGAGTATATGACATTTCATATCAATTTTAGTCAATGTATATCCAGAGTTCCGTTTACCAAGAATAAAAAAAAAAAAAAAGGAGAACAACATTATCTTCTTCTTCCTCACACCCCCTCTCAAATCTCCATTTCTCTTTCTAAACTCCCATCGTCTTTAACCTTTCCCTTTGAACTCCATGGATCCGAAAATCCAACACATCAAACGAGAATCATTGAGCCATCTCCATACCCCTCATAGCCAAAACCTACCACAACACTACCAGTAGACCAATTTCCTCACCAAGTCAAGACAAACTCAATATAACCACAAAACTCAATTAAAGCCATCTTCTTTCTGAATTTAAACTCACTGCGAGAAGTAATGACCTCCCTCACATGAAAGCTGTTGCCATTAAGCCATCTCGGCACAACTCATTGAATCAACTCATCCATTGGAGCTGAGTACAAAATTAAAACCCAGAATTTGAACCACCAAGTTTGACGTTGTCACTACATTTCAAAACCTCCATCACCAAAGACCCAAGTTAACATGCAAATCACTATTGAATATTGTCCACACCACCAAATTTCTACCATGCTAAACTTTAAATTCTCATACGTGACTAACTTAACCTATTGAAGTGACCCATTGAAATACCCCAACTCTTCACTTAAAATACAAATTGGTTTTAAACAGATTTAAATGACTAAAATGAATCATAGGATTTAAATAGACAAGTCGGCTTAATTTAATTAGCTAATAATTAAGTTGGTTTTGAGATTTGAAATTCCTGAAATCTCTAAATATGTTCTAAATGTTTAGAGGATTCCTAGACTCTTGATTCTTAGCCTAAACACTAATTTCTAAATCTTTACAAAATTTGAGTTCATTTGCTTAAATAAAAATATCAGTTCTTAAACCCGAACTCAAATTAAATATCTTTTATCTAAAATAAATTCTCAAATTAAGTTCTTATTGCAAGTTCTTAATTTCTAACATATTGGTTCTGAAACAAACTTTTAAATACTTCTGGAACTATAGATATTGATCTGATAGTTCTAAACCTATATCCTATTTTGAAAAACCTTTATACTTATCCTTTCCCTTTATTTATTTTTTCATTTTTCAGCTGCCATTTCTTTTTCTCTTCTTTGTTTTACATTTCCCTCTTCTTCTTCTTCTTCTTCTTCTTTCTTTCTTTCTTTCTTTCTCCAACTTCAACACATAAATCTCAAACTCCATAAGAGAAAAGGAGGAATCAAGTAGAATATGAGAATAGAAGAAGGAAATCAAAGCTAGAGTAGAAGAACTTGCATGATTTAGCCAAAAAGCTAAGTTTTCTAATTCAATTCATATTTGTTTTATTTGTTGTTTTCTTGTTTAATTGATGAATTGATGTTGAAATGAGTTGGGATTGTTGTTTATATATGTATTTGTTGGTTTCATGGTTGATGGAAGTTAGGTTTTGATAAGGAAGAAGATGATGAATAGTGGTTATGGAGGTTGATGAAGTTTGAGATGTTTGATGTGGTGAATGTCATGATGCAATGATTTGGCTTGGTAGGTTGTCATAATGCAATGACAATATTATAATAGGCGCTTAGGCCACTTGTCATGATGCAATGACATGGCTCGGCGGGTAATCAAAGGGAATATAGTAACAGTGTAACATTTACTTAAACTTAGAAAGAAGTATCATAGTTTAGTTCAACGTTTATGGGAGCGTGTGAACTAGATTCATGTTATGGACTGAGTCTAAGTAGAGTTGGGTAACAGCTATAAGCCCTGGATGAGATTACTATTTCTTTTCAGTGTAACATTATCTAGGAGATATAAGTATTCGGGCTACTTATATCAACCCCCTGAGCGTCGTGAGTGTTACTCAGGATCCCCAGATTCCCATTGGCTTGTTCCGGAGTGTGAGTGCTCCATTATTGACTTGTTCCGGAGTGTGAGTGCTCCATTATTGATTTGTTTATTTTAATGAAAAGATAATAACTTGTGGATTGATGCATTACATTTAGTTAAGCTCGTGTGCCACTCCGTGTGTGATTGTGTTACTGTGTACTGGGCTTCGGCTCATCCTTGTTGTTGTTATTCTTTTTTTTACGGGTATTGTTGTTATTGATGATAATGATGAGATGATGACTTGATGATGATGTGGAGGTTGTTGATGTTGTTGTTCTTATTATTGTTGTTGATGTTGATGTTGATGAGATGGTGATGGTGATGATGATTGGTGTGATGATGTTTGTCCCGAGTTTTGGGCGATTCTGAAAATATGGGACAATGAGTGAAGTGTAATAGGATCGAGATATTACTTGTATTTTGTTTTGTTTTGTAAGGAGACTGGATATATTTATAAATTGTTTTTCTTTTAGTGCCCAATTGATTGTAAATGATTATCTACCCCTAAGAGTAGATCATAAAGTGTTTTTATAAAGTTAGTTTCTTAGAAAACTGGTTTACTTTGTAGGGAGTAGAAGTTTATAAGTTGTTTTATAAAATGTGATTTTTTGCTGCCGAATCCAGTTATTTAGAAATCTAACTAAACAATTTCATAAATTCTAAAATTGGTTTAGCAATGTTTAACATAAACACCTTCTTTTAAGACAACCTTACGTATAATTCGTAAGAGTTATACGTGGTTGGGGACTTGGTGTGCTTAATTTGAGAATTGAGCATGTTGGGTCTTTACACCCATTCAACTTACCCATGTGCCTAAGCATATAGATAAATATATATTTTGGGTTTTTTTACTATCACGTGCTTGCCATGTGTTCACATTAACAATAATTTCGATGGAACTCAATGGAAGAAAATTCAAGTTAGTTGATATGCATAAATTATTCATGATTTCTTTAGGATATAAGTGCAATTTATTGCTTATTTAGAGAATTTATTCAAGAATAGATATGTAATTGCTACATATATTCATTTCATGTGATTTTGGAACAAGTCGGCACAAATTATCCACTTTGGAGCAAATGATCAAGTCAAGTATGTATGATCAGGGGTGTTGTAAGGAGTAACAGATTCCATATAGAGATATGGAGCCCATCATGCCCGTTACAATGGAGAAATGAGACACAGAGATGATAACAAGCATGATTACAGGTGCTATGGATGATAAATTAGAGATCAGGGACCATCACGGGTTGTGTCACGGGAGTGATGGCTAGTTATCAAGTTAAATAGGTGTCTACTTGTTAATAACGGGTGTCATGGGGGTATATTTCTAAACAGTAATGATCACTCCCTCCATTACCCCCGTGATGAAGGGTGTGATTGGTCCTGTTTAGTTATTTTCAAAAGATTTAGACCGATGTTTGCATGAGACATATATAAAGCATTTTCATGGAGGGTTATGTCTAAAAGGGTACACTATTGAAGGTATAAATACCTTATATCCTTTAAGACAACGTACGAATTGGTGCACATTACTTCACTTATTCATCGTGTCTATTAGAATTAGAATCACTGTAGAGAGAGAAAGTGCGAGACAAGTTAATCAACTGTAATTTAAGTCTTGTATTCTATAATTTTCCCGGAATAACTTGAGAGAAAAGATGGGAATTCTTTGTTCATGCTGTTATAATCACTTTCATTGTTATAATCCAAAAAAGGGGTTTTCTTCTATCATCTTTTCTATGAGGATTCTATTTATATTTCTACATTTTCGTTTATGTTGTTGTAGTTTCACTATGTGTGAGTAGTGAATTAATGTTTGCGACATCATATTAGCTTGACTATGTGCTTGAACTTGTTATTTTCTTGGTAATTGTTAATTTTTAGTGAATTGAATTAATGAATATAAGGCTAGTTAGTGCACGACACTAACTTAGGACAGATTGCATTATAATATGTTGAGAGGTAATTCTATTGAATAGATCTAATTCACTAGAACAGCTTACTCTTGATAACAGAGTGTTATTAGGAAAGTTGCTGCAATTTTAAGGAACCTGATATAATGTTATGAATTTAACGTGGTCTTAATTAGTTGTTAATTCAAAAGAGATTCTAATAGACACAATTGAGATCAGGAGTAAGTAATTTAGATAAGAATATACAGATTAATGGTTCCTTGCAGATAACGATTATGAGGATAAAATTTATGAAAAACTCATACAATTTGGTGAAGCAAGTTTGTTTGTTAATTGCAATATTATGGATTATTTTTGTAATCATTGTTTTGGTTGAAAAGCATTTGTGGATTAATATAGTTTAGTTAGCAAATTTAGAGTTTTAATACTCCATTACCCACTAATTTGATTTGCTAGATAATAGGAAAATTATTTAGTACTAGTGTTTACAACGTTCCTTGTGGAGACAATCCTATACTCTAATCTATGCTATAAAATGATAGGTACACTTTCTTGCCAAAATCAAGTTAGGAATAGGATTATATGTCATAAATTTTAAGACTCGAAAGCTCTAATTAAAGCTGATCAAGTTTTTGTCACCGTTGTCGAAGGATGCCATCATTAGGAAAATTAAAATTCCTATGCATCTAGCTTTCATTTATGTTTGTTTTATTATTTTGAATGTTTGTGCTAATATTGAATTTATTTGCTGTTTTTACTGTTTATAAGCCAAAGTAGCAATTCTAAACTTATTGATTTTGATCCTGAACCTAAGAGGACAATTAGAAAGAATCTTAGAAAGGTAAGAGAAATCATTAAAGGTCACCTCCCCGTATTAGAAAAGAGAAACTAGAGTCTTCAAAGATGCAAGATGTAGATGGAGACCCCATAGCACTTACTTGTGCATTAAACCCAAATGGTGGAGTAGAACAAGTTACACCTCTAAATATGAACCCACCATTACCAATGGGTAATGGAAATGAGATGTCCCTTAGGAATGAGCCAAGAGTCAATATGCTTGTGGCTCAAAGGACAATGTTGGTTTATTGTAGGCCCAACTTAGATGGGACTAACACAAGTATTTATAGAATGAGAGTACAAGCAAACAATCTTGAGATAAAGTTTAGTGTTATTCAGATGATCCAGTTGTATGTCTAATTTGACGGGTTCAATGATGAAGATTCGAATACCCACTTGTAGCAATTTTTAGAAATTTGTGACACATTTAAGATAAGTGGAGTTTCGAAGGATGCCATTCACCTCAAGCTATTTCTATTCTCATTAAGGACCAATGCCAAATAATGGCTTACCTAATGCCAAGGATCACCATTAACACTTGGCAAAAGATGGTGGAGCTATTCATGAGGAAATATTTCCCACCATCAAGAATAGTTAAGTTGAGAGCGAATATCTCCTCTTTTGGGCATATGGATTTAGAGACCTTATATGAGGCATGAGAGAGATGGAAGGATCTACTTAGGAAATGTCTCCATCATAGGCTCCTGGAGTGGTACCAGGTTCAAACCTTCTACAATGGTTTGTGCTATATAACCAAGCAACTCATTGATGCGGTTGCTGGTAGGAGCCTAAGCCATAAATCACCTAAGCAATGCATCCAACTATTTGAAGATATGGCCAACAACTACTATTAGTGGTCATCAGTAAGAGCTAGAGAGAAAAGACCAGCAAGAAAATATGAGTTGGATACCACTTTCACCTTAGCTCATAAGGTAGAAATGTTGGCAAGAAAGCTTGATAGCCTAACCATAGGTCAAAACAAAGCCTTAGCAGTGGTAGATTATGATTTAGCAAGTTCGTCAGGGGCTGATCGAGTAAAGTAAGTTGACTGTATGGGGAACCTGATCGAACCAAGGAATGACCCTTTTAGCAACATGTATAATTCAAATTGGAGGAACCACCCCAATTTTAGATGGAGCAACAATACTAGTCAAGGCTCCAACATGCAGCGTTCTAGATTTCTGAGACAAATGCCTTCCCTTCATAACAAGCCAATGTCTATTGAGGACATGTTGACTCAATACATCAAGGCTTCAAAGAATGGTGCACCAAGCCACAGAAATAGCCTTAAGGAATCATGGAGCATCGATACATAACCTAGGAAATCAACTTGGACAGATTTCTAAGATGCTCTTAGAGAAAGCTTCTTGGTCTTTACCGAGTAACATTGAGACAAATCCCAAGGAGCAAGTTAAGGATGTAACACTTAGATGTGGGAAGGAATTACAAGCCCTAGAAAGGAATTTAGAAAGGAAGAAGGAAATTGAGATAGAAATTGAGGAGCCAGTAAAGAAAAATGAGAAATTAGATGGAAGAAAGAACTTGACTACTACAATGAATGTGTGTCAGCTACCATTACCTTACCCTTCTAGATTGTAGAAGGAAAAGGATGATGAGCATTATAAGAAGTTCTTGGAAATTTTTAAACAATTGCATGTCAACCTTCCTCTAGTGGAAGCTTAGGCATAAATTATTCATGGTTTCTTTAGGATATAAGTAGAATTTATTACTTATTTAGAGAATTTATTCAAGAATAGATACTTCATCGTTACATATATTTATTTTAGGTAATTTTAGAAGAAGTCTGCACAAATTATTCGCTTTGGAGTAAAGGATTAAGTCAAGTATGGATGATCACAGGAGTTTTAAGGAGTAACTGACTCCATATAGAGATCTGAAGCCTATCATGCCCATTACAATAGAGAAATGAGTCATAGAGACCATAATGAGCATGATCATGGGCATTGTAGAGGATAAATTAGAGTTCAACAACCATCATGGGATGTCTCACAAGCATGATGGCATGGACTGAAGTTAAATAGGTGCCTGTCTATCCATAACAAGCGTTATGGGGTTTTATTACTAAATAGTGACGATCACTCCCTACATTACCTCCATGATGAAGTGTGTCATCAGTCCTGTTTAGTTATTTTTCAAAGATTCTGATGAATGTTTGCGCAAGACATATATGAAGCATTTCCATGGAGGGGTATGTCCGAAAAAGGGTACACCATTGAAGGTATAAGTACCTTACATCCTTTAGGACAATGGACGAAATGGTACACATTACTTCACTTACTCATTATGTCCATTAGAATTAGAATCACTGTATAGAGAGAAAGTGTGAGACGAGTGAACCCATTGTCATTCAAGTGTTGTATTCTGTAATATTCCCAAAAGAACTTGAGAGAGAAGATGGGAATTCATCATTGGTGCTATTGTAATCACTTTTACTGTTATAATTCAAAAAAGGGTTTTCTTCTATCATCTTTTTTATGAGTATTCTATTTATATTTCTACATTTTTGTTTATGTTGTTGTTTCACTATATATGAATAGTGAATTAGGGCTTGCAACATCATATTAGCATGAATATGTGCTTAAACTTGTTAATTTCCTAGTAATCGTTAGTTTTTAGTGAATTCAATTAACGAATCTAAGACTAGTGTAGTGTACAACACTAACTTTGGATAGATTTCAATAGAATATGTTGAGAAACAATTTTATAGAATAGATCTAATTCACTAGAACAACTTACTCTTGATAATAGAAATGTTATTAGAAAAGTTACTGCATTTTTAAGGAACCCGATATGATATTATGAATTTAATGGGGTCTTAATTGGCTGTTAATTCAGAAGAGATTCTAATAGACACAATTGAGATTAGAAGTAAGTAATTCTAAGAAAACTATGTACAAATTAATGGTTCCCTAAAGATAACAATTATGAGGATAGAATTTATGAAAAACTTATGCAATTTAGTGAAGCAAGTTCGTTTGTTAATTACAATATTGTCAATTGTCTTGTAATCATTTTTTTAGTTGTAAAGTATTTGTGGATTTGTATAGTTTAGTTAGCAAATTTAGAGTTTTAATACTTCATTACCCACTAATTTGATTCATTAGATAATAGGAAAATTATTTAGTATTAGTGTTTGTAATGTTTCTTGTGGAGATGAACTTATACTCTATTATATGCTATAAAATGATAGGTACATGATAAGTCTATTTTACTATATTCTATTAATAGGAATTTATGCTTTATTTGATCCAATCTTAAATAAAATCCTAAGAATTTTGCACTTCTATTGTCTAAATGTTGTTTTTCAGCTCTTAAAATCAACAAAGGAAGAAACAAGGTGTTTCGGATCAAATTTGGAGCAAAATAACAATAAAACTCAAAGAGAGATTTCTATATAGGCCTTTAGAAATGCCTTTTGAGGGAAAAATTCCAAAGCAAAGTCCTAGTCGCACCCCAAAATCGAGCCCTCGACATGACCATTGATTTGTGCTAATTTGCACTGAGATGATCGAGCCCTGGACTTTATGATACAGTGTCAATCGTGCCATAAAGTCGAGCTTTAGATTCAACCTATGATTGAAGTTGAGCAAAAATTCAAGGTCTAAAGAAAAGATACAACTTAGACCATAGTCGAACATCAAGCCTTGAATCTAACTTGCCAGAAGTGACCTTGTCTAGCTATCTATCACTGATGAGTTAGCTCTACACATGCGCATGAGGATAAGGACAAATTCTGTTATAAAGAATCTTTCACGTCAACGAATAAAGTCTTCATGATTTTCTGTATCTATAACCTATAAATAAACTTGCATAGACACCCAATAAGTGTAAGGAGTGTCATATATAAGATATTTCTAACATAGAGTAGAGAGAGGAATCTTTGGCGAAATAACTGTTTCTTTTTGCTAAGGAATCTCGAAGTTTTCTAGGTAAAATCATTTTAATCCATTATTTGTATTTACAATATTTTGAGCTTAATTTGTAATATTCATCTTCAATTCCATATTATTTCTTATAAATTTGTGCTTAATGTTTAAATCTATGCAGAATAATCTCCTAAACTTAGGGTTTGTGAATCCAAATCCTAATTCATGTGATTTCATATGCGCTTTCCAATTGAATATTGACTGAGTATTTGTATTTAGTAGCTTGAACTTAATTTCATAAATCTAAGTACGTGGTGTACCTTTTAGATCTACATTTGATTTTAACTTAATAGATCGAAGACTTCTTTGGAATAAATCTAGACTACTAATGAAGTTGTTCATAATCACGTTGAGAGAGGATGGTAAAAATTTCTATCACTTATTTTTAAATTTACAAAATGGGTTTTTAAGCAAAGGATTTTTAAACTTTATGCGGATCTAGATTGCTAATAGCTTGAGAAGAAATTCCAGTGGTCTGATCTAAATCGAGAGTTTCTAACCTTGAGAGAGGCTTTAACTTACTTTCGTTAGTTCGACGGTGCAAATACACCAGTAAACAACTGCTTAAGTTTGTTAAGAAATCGCAGTGATAAGGGCTTGGAGAAGCTAAGTCCCATCTTGTATTTTACAACTTATCCTTAATTTACCTTGAGAACATGTATATATCTTTTAGTGTTAACTCCAATGTAGCTTCTATTTTCATTATGCTTTGCTAAAATTTTCTTTGGCTAGATAATAGATGATAAGGGACTAAGGTAGATGCTAACGATCCTCAACGAATATGACCTAATACTTTCTCTGTTATTTCGGTAGGTGCACTTACCTAACATTGGTGATTGCAAGCGAAGTTAAATAGAACTTATTAGCTTTTTATAAATTTTGAAATACTTTAACTTCATGTTTTGTAACATGATCCATGTCACGCCTAAAAGGGGGACTAGGATAAACCTTTAGTTATCATATCATGTGTGTTTCCATTATAAGAACCATCTTACAAGTCGGAATTTACAAGACTCTACCTGATCTCTGTTTTACAAACTTCTATGATATAATTATATTTGTGATAATTAAAGGAAACTCAGTTTTCTACAGTCCACCAATGATAGCAGAGAATTGGTATCCCCCCACCAAATAGAAAATAGAATAGATCATTACATTTACAAACTTTAGACTATCGCACAACTAATTTAATCCATAATCTAAACTTATGTTACATAAATAAAATCTTAATACTAACTAATCTATTTATTTCTTATATCTAACTTGTCTTCTATCTTCAAGGAGTCTTCTCCACACATGCTTAACCCATTCCCGAAGCTTTGGCTATTCTTGCAACAAAAACTATGGGGGCATAAGCTACACCATAGCTTAGTGAGTAATGTAAACACATCATATTTCAAACAAGTATCAAACAAGTTTAATTAATAAACATATGTAATGCAATACTCAATCATATGATATGCATAGTTTAAATAACTGGAATCCAAAGAATTGAGATTTACACCCTCTCTTGGGTGTGGAAGGACTAACTCAAGTCGTTCACGCCAAGTAAAATTGTAAACTAAGGAAGAGGGTGTTTTCTCAATTTGGAGCATTTAGCTCATAACTTTCTTAGCATAAAACCATTTCATAGAACAAACAAACCTCTAATTACCCCTTAGATATAACTAAGGAGGGAGGATTTCAATTTGAAATATATTTTATTGAAAAATAACCTCTAACTTCTCCTCAGACATAGCTAAGGAGAGAGAATTTTCTTTGAAATTCGTTTTATCAAACATAACCGCTACTTCTCCTTAATCAAAGCTAAGGAGTTAGGACTTCATCTTGAAGTCATTTGTGCATAGATTAAAACATTTATATTGCCAATATACCCTTTACTTCCCTTAAAACCACGGAACCTCCCTAAGTATTAATTCCTAAAGCTGACTCTAACACGGGCAAGGTCCTTCAATGCCTACTTAGTTCTCATGAAGCTAATAACCCTATAGTAGCCCTAACCAGATTCACTAGACTCTCAAAGGCACTACTACAGAATTGGAATATTAATACATGATGTGAACATCGTGCTAATGCAAGTATGATATCATGCAGTACATGTTCATTTAATTGAATGGTCAAATGGTATTACGTCCTTTTATTAAGGTGACTAATCAATTTATAAACATTCAATCACACCAACATTTCAATTATTACAAACAATGAGTGATCACTTTTATGTTAGTAATTTATCAATCAAACAATCACCAACCAACACATGGGTATCCAATTCCCCATACATGGTCAATTAAGTTTAATTACTAGGAATGCTACTACATTACACACAAAACCAAGGTAATGAAGTTAACATTATCCACCTATCACCTTAATCAAGTCACAAAAACCTTCAGAGATGATCCAAGGATTATTTGGTTCATCCTATAAAAGGATATAACAAGCATTTAATAATCATTCATCTACTTAGTCTTACAAAACACACACATACCTCTATATTTTCTTCATATACTTAATATTATACACATATATCAAACAACAATTCACATTTAAGTTATAACAATCACATGGAATTAACATAACACATGCAATTATATTTTATTTAACTAAGTTGGTTAAACTTAATAAATCTACTTTATGTTACTCATATTAACTCATTAGGGTTTATTAAACCATGTTGATTTTAAGATTGCTAAGTTCATTTATCCCATTCCTAATTTTATAAGCACTATTTATCATGCTTATTATTTATCATCCATCTATTTCATTTTAGTTTAATGAGATTCACTAAGTCAAGTGGAGGTTAGATATATTACCATTTCATATTACATCTAAGATTCATATCAACTTAAGTCTATGCTAAGTCATTGTTAGCTAAGTTGATTAAAAAGAATCATTTAATCTAGCTACCACATCCAATTTAATTATCTTACCAAATCTTTACCAATTTAATTAATCTAGTTCATTTTTAATCTATTTAGATTCATTAACTCAAATAGGACTTAGATTAGTTAACTAAATTCATTTCATACTTGAAAATTATGTTAACTCAAATCAAATGCTAAACCAATTAATTCATTTATTCCATTTTTAATTATACACTACTAATATATTAAATCCATTATTCATTATTTCTTTAATCCACTTGTTTAATTAATTTTTTTTAAGCTGGACATAAACCAATGTTCCCCACCACCCCCTGCATAGGCATGAGTACAACCCATGCACACTAGGAACTCATGACCAGAGGTTATCACAGCCTCTCAAATGTCCTGTCTGGGCCTACATGGGCATGAGCACGGCTCGTGCTGACTTTGTCTCCCCTGACATGAATTTCTTCCATTTCTTTTACATCTATTCATCCATGTTTACACATCTAACATCAACTACAACACATATGAGCAGCGAGCAACTTATATTCCCAACTTTTAACACTTCTAATCTCATTTTACTTCCTCAAAACATCTCCAACTTCACATGACATCAAAGCAAAACCTAAATTCTATCCACTATATACCACATCAACTCCATTATTTGCAATTTTTATCACAAACCCAACTTATTGCTAGCTAATTCATCATTTGCATGCATAATCAATACCAAAAAAAAAAAAAAAAGAAAGACAAGAACTTATTTGTTTTAGAAAATGCTCTAACATCCAAAACTCTCTCACTACTACCTCTCCTTAGCTTTGGAAGCCATTTCATACATGATTCCCAGCTTCTCTCTTGATTTTCATCTTTTTTTTTTTTCTTTTGATTGTTTCAAACTTGAGATCTTATGGTAGATTTAGGAGAAAAATAAGAGAGGAAAAGGACGGGGAGATGGAACTAGAGAAAGAAAGAAAAAGGGAAAGAAGAAGAATAAAATGGCAACCAAAGGAAGTAAAAAGGGTATAAATAGGATAAAGACAAAGATGATTAAAGTTATTTAGGATTAAAGGTTTTGATTTAAGCTTTTTATATTATTATCTTAAATACTAAAAATAATTAGAAGGAAATTTTAGAATATAATTAAGTTAAATCATTAACTTGAATTGGGAATTTAGTTTGGAAATTTAATTATGTAAAACTTGATATTTAGTTGAGTTTAGGCTTAGAAACTAATATTTTTATATAGGTTGATAAACTCAAAATCTATAAGGATTGAAAATATAGAATTTAGATTAAAGAGGAAATGTTTGAGTATTATATAAATTTAAGTAGTTGAACTTATGAAATTTTAGATCATCTATAGGTTAAAAGAATGAGTTTTCAAATTAAAAAAAAAAAAAATTGGTAGAGATAATAGTGAAATTTGGTTTGTTAGAAAAATAAGTAAAGTAAATATATAATTTGAAGGAAATAGATCAAATTTGATAACCAAAAAGATTAGAGAAATTTAGTTCATAAAATGAATAAGTGAAATAGACAAAAGATTGGAAAGGAGCATTTAAAATCTCAATTTCATTTCAGTCTATTTACTACTTTGTTTACATTTGTCTATCCATTTGGAATCAATAATTCAAGTTACTTATTTCAAGTAAACAATCTAAACTTAATCATCAAATTACGTTCTAAACAAACTTTAAGATGAATCATCTATTGATATTTGACATGATATTAGTTTCAAAATTTTATAATTCAAAAACTTTTAATCATTGTAAGATTTTGTTCTTCTACTCATGTTTTCATTGTGTTATTCTAATTAATTTAGATTAAAACCTGATATTGTGTTTACTTTCGTTGTAATTTTGAATTACTTGATACTCTATTATTTATTGAGTATATATATTATATTTTTGTATTCATCATCAGGTCTGTTTAATATTTCTTGTTGTTTTTCATTGTTTGAAGTGTGTTGAGACTTGAGACCATTTTGAAATTATTTTCATATTTTTTATTTGTTTATTACATGCATTATATGTTTATATTGTTCTATCCTTTCTTATTATTTTGATTTGGTGTTCCTTCTAATATTTTATTTTTATAAAACATCTTAAGACTTAAGTATTTAGATTTAATTATTTATTTACTCATAACAGATTTCTTTTAATCATGCGGAATGTTATATTTTGTGATCTTGGTGATTACCTTTATCTAATTAAATCTTATTTCTTTTCATTTATGTATGTATTTTTAATTTTATCCTTGTTAGATTTATAGAATTTTATTGAGAAATTATGGAAGGATTTCTTTTAAATGTGTAATCACCCTAATTTTACATAACCTGATTATAATAATTGTTAAAAATATAATATAAAATCATGAAGAACTATAATAAAAAGTCACAAAAATCACTCCTAATTTTTCGTGAATAAAAAATTATTAATGTATAAACAAATAATGATAGATGATAAACCAACTGTTACTTTAAACTCTAAAAGTAGTTTCCTTAAGTTCAATATTTAGAAAAATAAGATTCTAATAATGATACAATGATTTTCAAATTATCTTTAACTATAAAATAACACTAGAACATTTACTATTATTAATAATTAGGATAAATAATTCCTAAATAGTAAAAAAATAATATTCTGTGAAAAGAATCACTAATTCAACCAATAATCACAGTTGACCTCTAATTTTAGAATATAATGAAAGACGATTAAATTTCTAGAACTTATTGGTAATAAAAAAGATACTTTAGAGATAAATCATTGGAATTATAAAATATGCAAAAAGATAAAAAAAAATGATCAATACTAAAGAATCTAAACCTTAATTAAATATTTGAATTACACCAATATTTTAGTTAGAAAACTTTGAGTCCATAGAAACTAAAATCATGATTTAACCATTATAACTACAGAATTTTTATAACTAGTAAAATGAACAGAGTAGCAAATGTAAAATAGATATTAAACTCACGACCTAATAAAAATCCTAGCTTGAGCCTATGAGTAATAATAGACTCATTTATAGTTTAAATATCTGAATAGAAAATTCTTTGACTCTAATAAATACCAATGACATGATTTCGTATCTTGAGACAATAGCTCCAGATATAATTAAAAGTAGCTTTACATTTCAAAATAATAATAATAATAATAATAATAATAATATAATAATAATAATAATAATAAAATAAAAGATAACCTATTTATAGAATGTATTGGCTATAGAATGATAATTAAAATATGAACCGCTAGTGTTATAAATATGCGATAAAAATGAAAATAGATCTATAACTAATAATCTAGACTTCGAATAAAAGTTTGAATTATACCATAATTCTAGTTAACAATTTTGGAGTCTATAAGCACTAAAAGAATAATTTATCCTACTTGGCCTAGAAAAACCTTAATAGCGTAAAATAAAACTATAATAAAAAAAAAAAATACTCAACCGAGTATATTTTAAACTCAAGATTTGAACTCAAGCATTATCTAGGAATAATGTAGATGTCCTACAAGAACTTTTAGAAATAAAACTTCATACAACCAATATATAAATACATATATGATTTAATATTTAACGAATTAACTTAAATATTTAATTAGAAAAAGTATTAAACTAAGTTAAATATATGTAGCATAGGCTGGAAAATAATCAATAGAAGCCGGCTGCTTTCTTTGAAGAATAACCTACGTTATTTGTCTCTACAAATTATGCAAGTTGTACAATTTAGAGTGAAATTGAAAATGACTTGCAACAAATGAGGAGCTCCCAAATACCCTAAGCAATAAATGAATTTAACGACTCAATTACTCTTGTGAAACCAACCATTCAATTTCTCTTGCAGGAAGCAAAGGAGATAATATATTTAACATGGTCCTTACTTGTAGAGCTTTAGGCATTTAGGTATAGATCAAGACAAAAACTTTGACAAGTTGACCAATTTACACCCAATCAAATTCAATTAAATAAATGACAAAGTAGCAATTGTTGACTCAAATTTTTCCAACACAAACCGATCCTCTAGAGTCCTCTTAAATTGATGCAGAACAATTTTTTTTAAAAGCATTCACACTAAACAACACATGCCCACTTGCACCACAAATATAGTTCAATTATAACCTATATAAATACAAATAATGCACAAGCAAACAAACTTATTTACTCCACCAAAAAGGCTTTGAACCATAAGTGTATATATTCCATCCACAATACAAGTTAGACTTGGAACAAAACCCCACTAATACATCTCAACATCCACCGTACAAACACATCAAAACAACAAAACAAACAATATTTTTTTTTCCCCTTAAAAGCTAACCATATTCTACTACAAGGAATAGACCAAAACAAACACATTAAAACTAATACCTTATACTACTTTTCCTCCACCGTAAACCCAACATAGGGGCATCATTTAACTCAAACAAACTCAAAGATAAGGAAACAAGCTTCAAGGTAAGAAAAGTCTCAATATATCTAATATATTTCTAGAATAAAATATTTAATATTTTGTCCCCTAAAATTCTACTTTTGGTCCACTTTAAGAAAGAAGAATTTGTCACTTTATTTCCAATATAAACAAGGTAAAAAATACTCCATTCTCTGGCTTGTATATTTCATTATTATTTAGATGTAAGGAAATTCAATAAGAAAAATTGTCTATGGAGCATATTATATTCGATCACCCTAGGGTCTATAAGTCATCATGATATATTTTAAGACAATACATGAAACTAAATATGGAACCCCCATGTTCTGTTACTCTATAAGTATATGGATAACTGATTTATGATTTGACAAACTTAAATCACCCATATTCTATATTAGGAATATTTTACATTTAGTGTTGAATATCCTAGAAAACTAACTAGTACAATAAAGACAAGAAAATTATAATTCGATTCATGTGGGAAATAGAAATTGATGTACGTATATCATAATCAATATTAATCTAACATATAGTTAGATATGTCCAAGATATGGTTTTTGAAGAGAAAAATTTACAAAAAGAAACCTTAGAAACATAATAAGAGATCCACCTTTACAAATATAACATGAATAATCTCTTAAAGCTAAGAAAAATTGCAAAACAAACTCATCCCTCTTGTCAGCATTGCCCTTGCAACCCCTAGTGTTGACTTTAAAACTCTAATTCTTCCTTAACATTTAACAAAAAACCAAATCAGACTTTTAGGGTTATATCCCACAATATTATGGTGATATGTCTGGTAAATATATATATATATATATATAAAAAATATTTAATTAATTAATTTTAATATACATTTGATATATGTCTAGCTCTAACAACCTACGAATATATTAGAAAAATAAACAAGTAATTAAATAATAGAATATAACCTTATAAATAATAAAAATTCCAATTTATGTAGACAAATAAAATTGACAAATGAAGAATTAACAAATAAAAATTCATTATCAATACGGACACTAACGGATGTAAAACTTAAATAAATCAGGAATAAAGAAAAAGCCTTAAATAAAAATATTAATTAAAATCAAGACGCAAGCAAAATGAAACTAAATAATAGATAGAATATTAATATTTTAAGGTAGACATACTAAAAGGACCACATAAGCAATAAAAGTTTAATAATAAAACTATTAAGCAAAATAAGATTTAAAACATTCTCTGACATCTATCGGCAATCATAGAGTAAATAGAATTTACAAAATTAAGTTAACTATAATATAATACTCAAAATAAGTTTTCCAACGCTTATTTATATATAAAAATTTGAGTTAAAACGAATATTATAGACTTAGTTAAAGATTACATGATAAAAACGGACATTCAGAATCATTTAAACCACTTTATGAAAGGAAAACCCTCTTACTTGAATTTTTAAAAGTCATAATAAAGGAAAAAAATTGATGAACATCAAATTAATTATTCATATATTGAAAACAAAGCTAAAAAGGAATATAATAGACACAATTTAAGTTTATACAGCTAAAAACTGACATTGAAGAAATATAGGAAGACTTTTCTTACATAAAATGTATTGCTACAAATTTCATGACTCTGTCAGAAAAATATAGCTTTTATAAATTTAGAAACTCCTAATTAAGTATGAAAATTAAATTAGGATTAATAAATTTTAAATTAAAACATAAATAAGTACAACCGGAATCATTATACAAATAATACGTATAATGATAAATATCTATTACTTCATTTCATAGGAAATATTAAATTCTACATTCTCAAACCCCAAGTACTTTCCAAGGACATATCAAATAATCAAGAATACTCAAGTGAGAGAATTCGATTGCTTGTATGTGGAATGATTGATTGATGTGAGTGCTATCATTTGCATGACCACTTGAATAAATGGATAAAGATAAAATTCGACTAAACTAATTGGATATACTCACAACATGTGCTTGACCCCCCTGTAGGAAATGTTCCGAATTTGAAATCAAAAGTATTTTGAAATGTATTATTAAAGAAATCTGACTTGGAATATTCCAGGTTACTTTTATATCCTTTGAAAAGGATGAATTTTTACTAAAAGAGTTTATTAGATAAACATGAGACATTTTTTAGTATTGTTGTGACAATGGATGTTGCCTCAGTCGGGGTCTACTGGTCACGTGGTGATAGATGTTACTTGATTTGGGGTCTATCCACTAGATTCACCCTTATTGGGTGATAGATTGTATTGGCAGTAGATGTTACCTGAGTCGGGGTCTACTTGCTTGATTCACCATAAATCGGTGATGGTTAGTGAAACTCGCCATTAATTGGCATTATATATTTAATATATTAACCAGCATAGATTACATAAACACGTTGGGAAATATTTGTTGTTGCCAATGGCGTTTAAGCATTGCGTAAGTCTGGATGGATGCTACCACCAGACAGCCTCGTGCAAGACAACTGAAATGTAGACAGGTAAATCAACATCGTCTATGGATCCAGACTTCCATAGATGTGTTGCTTGCATTCATCACGTATGCATTCATATTATGTATAGATAGATTTGCATGAATGTATAATTAATGTTTGATAACTTGCGTGACCAATAGTAGTAAGGGATGAACTCACTGAGCTTGTGGTTTTGCTCACTCCCTAACAGTTTCTGTGCAGGTATAATGCTAATTGGTACTGGGATAGGAATGTGTGAAGAGTGCTTCTTCATCAGTCTATAATTAAGTTAGATATATAAGTGGTATTGAACTTAGAATGTAAAATTTATAATCTGTATAAACAAATGAGACTTTATATTGTGTAAGCTAGAACTCAATTTCATTATTTGGTAGGGGATACCGATTCTTTGTGGTCTTGGTAGAGGGTTGATAATTGGATTCCATAGTTGAAATCCAGTAATATAATATATCATAGACATTGATAAATAATAGAATCTTATACACTCTGACTTACAAGACGACTCTCATATTACAAGTGCACACGTGGTATGATAGCTTTAGATTAATCCTACTAGGCCCCCTTTTAAGGCGTGATAAAATAGTTATTAGTTTATTTATATTTCAATATTCTTAGTTTAGGAAAAACTAAGAGTGCTTTCCATGACTTTTCTTAAAACTTCTTAAAAATTTTATATTATTTTCCTAATGATTATTATTTTTGTGTTGTATAAATTGGGTGATTACAATCCATACGCACAAAGCAGTACACTTGCTTGTCAAAACCAAGTTAGGAATAGAATTATAGGTTATAAATTTTAAGACTCAATAGCTCTAATTAGAGCCAATCATTAGTCAATTGTCCTAAAAAATGATGCATGTTATATTTTTGCAAAACCAAATAAACATAGGTTGGTTTCTTTTGTAATTAACCTTGTATAAAACAATGTTTTATATTTGACTACTTTTTACTTCTTTAATATTCTTGGTCATTAAATGCTCATTTTTTTCTTTACTTAAAATAATCTTTAAAAAAAAAAGAAAAGAAAAGAAGAAAATAATCGAGAAGGGCTTGCAGCCATGCACATTAAAATGTCTTGCAAGTTGCTATCCTGTTTTAAGTCTAGTTCTTTTAAATGGAATCTACATGATCGGAGAACAACTGAAATGGAACTTATGCTCAAATCTCTTCGAAGAGTATTTACATGCCTTTCCTTCAAAAAAAAAAAAAAAAAAAAAGGCATAGAGCACACATTGAAAAAATTTAAGATATAATTTGTGTGACAACCATTATGGGCATCTAAGAAAATAATAATTAATTAAGTAGATAAACTACATATGAAATTATTTAAGGGAAATTGCAGTAAAAATGGCCTATATTTGTATGCTTTTTGCAAAATAAGATTTCAAGTGATAAAACATGCTTTTAAGGGTCTATATTATTTAGGTCCATGCATTTATTGACTTTTGTTAATATAATGTTAACAGAATCTAACATGGCACTTTGAAATGTTAAAATAAATCACTGACCAACCCAGCATTCTAAGTAATAATTTATCTTTTTTTTTTTAATTTTTTTCAAATTTTATTACAAAAATTTAAAAAATATGTGTCAAAAAATTAAATTAAAAATACATCTTTTGTATCTCTTTCTTAAATGTACATGGACACTTATCAATTAAAAACCCCCTTACTGCAATTAAAATTGAAAAAATCTATGAAATCTTGATTTTAACTCCAAATCTTAAATATCTTTACCCATCAACCTTCAATTGCTCCCTCATCAAATATCCTATTTTTATATTTTCTTTCTTAAAGACGTTAAACTTACCATTCTCTCTTAGGACTGTGCCAAAAAACCAACGGAATCGTGAACTGAACCAAACCGAATCAGACAGAACTAAATCAAAATTTTGATTCTTTTTTGAAATGGTTCAGTTTGCAGTTCGGTTAGGAGAAGAGCAAACGATTCATAGTTCGGTTCGGGACCATGAACCGAACCATATGGTTCAAACCAAACCGAACCATTTTTATTTTTAAAAATTTAAACATATTATTTTTACTTTTAATTGTTTCATTAAATAATTAATTATTTTTAAAATTGTGACTTAGATATGTATTATTCATAAAAATAAAATTAGATTTGTCATATTATGTTTTAATTGTTATGTTGTCTACAAATAAGATAGATTTTAAATTTTAGCATTTAATATTCTAATTCCTAAATATTTTTTTCCTTTGTCTTACTAATTAATCTACTTCTATTATTTAACTAATTAATAATTTATATAATTGATAATATGTTAGTTAGAAGCATACAAAAAATTGAATTTTGTGTCTTATATTGGGGTAAAGTCTAGTATACCATTATAATTTCAAACAATTCAAAAAATGAGACTAATCATAATTATAATTTTATAATGGATAAAATCCCTTCCTTCTTATAAGTTTTACATGTTTATTTAATAAATGATTAATTTTAAATATTTTTTTTTATATTTGCATCAATGACAAGAAATATGTAATGGAAGCTTTTCGATAGAATCTATTTTTTATTTTATAAATAAAAACAGTTCGAATCGCAAATTGAATTATACCGAACTTTTTTTTTGTTCAAAAAAATTACAAACCAAACCATATAGTTAGGTTTGAATTTAAAAAAAACCAAATCATAAAATTTGATATGGTTTGATTCAAGGAGCAAAACGAACCGAACCATATAGTGCACAACCCTACTCTCTTTCTCCCTCTATAAGTAAAAAATTGCAATTTGACAAAAGAAAATTCTACTTTTCTCAATACTTTTATTATTTTAGTACAATTTGCTGTCGGTATTTCTAGAAGTACCTTTTGAGGAAATTTCTAGCACCACTCATCAACTAAATAAAAAAGAATTTGAAATTTTGAGGATCAACAAGTTAAATTATTATTTTTTGTTTGATTAAAACTAAGTAGATTGCGGTTTTGCTAGCATTGTTTGATTTAGTCCATCACATAATAATTGCTTACTACTAATTAAATTGCATTATATTAACAAGGACAAAAAAAAAAAAAAGTACATGCCCATTGCCAATAATAATATAAGGAAAAGACGTTGCAAAATATTCAGCCGAAAACACCAAGCTATAAAATGTTTGAATATTATTGGTGAACACTTGTAGTTTAAAAGAAAATAAATTTATATAAATTGGATTTATTAAAATCTAGTCATAATCAGTATGAAAAATAATATTTGTTACTACATATAAATATACAATAAAATTTTAAAATATTATTTATAAATCTCTTTTAGTGATTATCATCATTAATGTAGATTTCATTATACTATAAATATTCTATCAAATTTTAATGTCTAAAAAATTTGTAGTAAAATTTGAAATGAAGAAACGAGATAAATTATTATTTGGCATGCTAAATCAGATGGCCATGTAATTTGTAAAGACCCGGCCCACTTAACCCAATATTAAGTGTGCCAAATCTTCCGACCACGCATAATACTCAAATATTAGGATCAATATTCAAGTATTATACGTAAGGTCGTCTTAAAAAAGATGTTTGTAATGGCTACCTGTTTAAAACAAATATAACATTCATAAGCTTAGAATTAGAAACATTACCACTACATAGGTAGTGGGTCATTAACTATATACAAGTCATACATAATATATTTATACATTACAACTTCCCAAAACATCACATAAACATAGAGATCTCACTTAAAACCTAACTATATTACAAATATAATTCAACACAAATTACATTCCAAGGCTTAACAAATAAGCCTAAACACTTCAAAAAGAAATCTTCATCAAAAGGAATCCTAAGCATATCTAGGCCTCTCTCCTAGTCATCCATAGAGTCTTCCCAGTCATTCCCGTAGCCCATATCGTCATAGAGCTCGTCATCAAAATCACCTGCAAGATAGCAGCATGAGCCAAAGGCCCAGTACACAATAATGCAAACAAATACATATGTAATGCTCACTTAACTAAAAACAATGCAATAAATCACCACAACTTCATTATTTTTTTTATTTAAGTGAATAGAACAACAATGGAGTATTCAAACTCCGACTCAAGCTTGGGAATTCTAGGGGTCCTGAGTAACAGCAGCTGCTCAGGGGTTGATATAGATAGACCGGATACCTATATCTCCTATATCTAACCGATAAAGAACAATAGCTTCATCTAGGGTTCACACTCCTTTATACAATCCACTTATCTCGGTCTATAATATCAATTAGTTCAACGGTCCCATAACCGTGAACTAAAACATATTATTTCCTCCCGAGCCTAAGTAGAGAATATACCGATACAGTTAACCCTATTAGCTACCCACTTAGCCAATAAAAGAAATCACCATTGCATCATGGTGAACCATTGCATCATGGATTTGAGTCATTGCATCATGACAAAGGATTGGGCTAAGTGCCTAAACTACCGTGCCATTGCATCATGACAAGGTTGTCGCTCCTCGAATCCGGATTCAACGACGTAAAGCACAACCAATTTCAATATTTTTCATTAATCTTTGATTAAGGTCAAATTGATATATGCCTATCCTAAGCAACAATCAATCAAAGTATTGTGTACCTGTACTAGCTCGAGAATCAATGGGAATAACCGAAAGGGGATCACCCACTGTAAAAAGAAGTAATTATAAACTCACACTTAGTTCTAGTATATATATTCATCAATTCTCAAGTATAATCATCCAAAGAAATTCAAATAAATCATTACAACATCATCACATAGCATTTAGATATCATATATTATCATACAATACTCAACAAATACTTAAATGATCATTTATCAAGCTTGGGAGAACCTTTAACAACTAATAATAAGTTTTAAACTTTGTTAGAAAGTGTATCAGTTGAAAAGAACTAAACTTTAAGCATTTTTAATTTTAAAATTTGTGAAAACTTAAAACATAAAGTTGTATATCTTTTTTTAAGCTTTCCAACGCAATTTGAATCAGCTCAATCGGAGGTCGGATGAAAAAGTTATGACTAATTTACCAAACAGCGTCGCAACAGGGAAAACTATCCGAGAGCGAAACGCCCTAGCAAACGGGCCGTTTGGGAGACCATTTGCACTCAGGGAAAATGAAATTTTGATCCGCGAGCGCAACACCCTTGCAAACGGGGCCGTTGCGAGGCCGTTTGCTCCAAATGGGGCCGTTTGCACCAGCGTTTGACAGTTTACGAAATTTTTTTCAAACTTTAACACTTTTAACTTACTTTTCTCAACTCCTAACATGTGCCTAAACTTATACAAACTTCATACAACACTTCTTATACATTTAACAACATAAAACAAGAGTGATCTCCACTCCTCAACTTCAAACAAGTTCAAACACTACTCTACATAAATCAAACACTTCTTCATCAACCTTCACCAACCCTAGTACACTTCAAACAATCCTAATACTTGTCATACTTCAACACTTCAATTCCAAACCACATGAGGGCCTTCTACAACCTATCTACAACAACTCAAGCATTCTAAAGCTTTCCTAACAACTCTACAACATTCCAACAAGAATTTAGCATACTAACTACTCATTTTACACCACATATGCATATTTCATGAATTAAGAGGGAAATAAAGCATCTCAAACATCAAATAAACTTACCTCAATGTATCTATAAGGCTTGGGAAGGATTTTTGGTGTGTTGAGTCCAAGAAAACTTGTTTTGGTCTTGAAAATTTGTGGCCTTCTTGAGTTACGAATTTTCTTTTTTCCTTGCTCTGTTTTGGAGAGTCTAATGATACAATTAGACTTTTGTGTTTATCCTATTATTGTTGACTTTTGAGGAGGCAGATTTGGGAAAGGCTTGGGCCTTATTTGGGCTTGGAGTTGGACTTAATTTGGGCTTAAGAAGGGTAAAATAAAATCTGCTAAGTTTAGTCTCTAATTTAGGCCTAAAACAAGTTTAAATCCAACATATACAATTCATTACAATAACAATTAACACTAACATGATAATTTCTAACATGAATAAACTATCAACCTAGATATATTTACCATAGCATATTATCTAATCACATATGTTATAACCACCCAACATTACAAACACACTAATCCACTCAAACACATACACACATATAATTATCAAATTTAGCATGCATTAATATATATTAAAATTATGGCTATTTCATAATTTTTTTAACTTTTTAAAGTGCTATGTCAGATTCCATTAACGTCATATTAATGGAAATCTTTACATAAAATTATAGAACATAGGCTTTTAAACAAATGCATTATAAAGGATTAATGTTACAAATGATACTTGAACTTTAATAAAATATGTAATTAGGCACTTGAACTTTGAAATTGATTAATTTAGTACTTGAACTTTGAAATTAATTAATTTGATACCTAAAAACATTTTTCATACATGCCAACAGTATCTATCTCAAGTTTTTTCAAATATTAAATTGATCAATTTCAAAATTAAAGTACTAAACTGATTAATTTTAAAGTTTAAGTACTTAATTACATATTTTGTCAAAGTTTATGTATCCTTTTTATAAATTTAGACCTATTTTTCAAAAAGCTAATAAATCCAAATTGTTTAAGGATGAATGATGTTTTTATTCAAATGACAATTATTTTGTTAAGGTCGAAAGTACTCAAGTCAATAAAATCCAGTAAAACTGATAAAGTCATATAATACTTACTTTTCATTAAACAAATTATGCTAAATTGTTATTGAGTTTATAGAAATCATGAGGAATTGGTACTTAAGTGTGCTTAATGTGACATTTCAGATCTTGAAGGAATTATAATGCAAATATAATCAAATTGGAGAAGATCTATGCAAGTTTGGATAATTGAAACAATGTAGGCTGGCCAAAACAGAATCAAGGTCGTCGGCCTTCAATGTGATTAAAGACAGCCTTCATCAGAACAAATCAATACAGCTAGCCTAGAAATAAGATTCATCAACCTTCATTCAACAGACCTATACACAAATTTAGAATTTATGCCGCCAAATTTGAGCCGCTTTGCTTGATCACAGAATCAAAAACATTAACGCCACCTACTATACCACCGGCATTCATCATAAATCACACTAGCGTTCAATGTTTAACAACATACATTGGCCACTAAGAGATAAAGGCTATCGGCGTTTAGCCAGCTTTGAATGTTTACAAAACTGAAATCTTTAATGCTGCCTCCAACACTGTCTCCTACATCGCCAATGTGGTTTTCTCGAAAAATTATTCAAAATCAACTTACGCTGGCTAAATCAAATTCAAGCCTGTCGACATAGACACCTGTGTATAATGAAAGCTAGCCATGTATGTGTAAGGACCTGGACCCACAACTACAGTTAAAACAGGTGAATCTAGTTTCCCAACCACATATAACCTGTAGTATTATATGTAAGGTTATCGGTAAAGAAAGGTTTGAGTAATTGTTTATCTAAATCTCTTATAAGAACAAATTCTAAAACTTCTTATCCTTAGAACTTCATAGAAAATCATAACAATAACTTCAAACTACACCAAAGTTATAAAACTTAACTACACACATATTTACAAGGAGATATTACAAACAAAGGCTTATAAAGAAGCCAATTACAATTACAAAAGATATAAAAGTCAAACAAAAGCTTTAATAACCATTACATATATTTCCCAAAAACTCTATCATATACTATTACAAAAAGATCTATTGAAGGCCAAGGTCAATCTCCAAACCTCCCAACTATCCAAAAAGTTATTGAAATTTGTGCCACATTTCATGCTAGTATAGAAATCATCATCATCCACACCTAAAATAGATAAAGCATGAGCCAAAGGCCTAGTACAAAAGTAACAAAAAAAAAAAAAATACGAATGGCAACAAGCTTAAACTACATGCAAATGCAACAACCATCAAGTTATTATATAATCTTTAATTAGTTAAACAACATAAGAGTATTCAAACTCTAGAATAACATGGAATCTAGGGGTCCTAAGTGACAATCTTGATGCTTAGGGGTTGATATAAGCAGTCCGGATATTATATCTCTTAGATGATATATCTATAAAGGAGAAATAGTCTCATCTAAGGTTCTCAGTCGTTTCTCATCTTCACTTAACTTAATCCATAATATCACCTAGCTTAAGTGTTTTCATAAATGAACTAAATCATATTATTTCATCTTAAGAATAAGCAAATGTTATACCAATACCAACAACCCCATCGACTACCCGTTGTACCACTTATGAAAGTTATATCTCAATGACAGGAGTGGCTAAGCGCCTAAACTACCATGTTAATCTCATAATAGGGTTGCTCCCCAAATCGGATGCAATGGCGTAAAGCATAACTAATTCAAACAAAGCTTAAGTTATCTTGAATTATAGTTAATTTAAGATAAGCCTATCCTAGGCAAGCAAACAACCAAGTTATTGCATACCTGAGATATTTTCTAACAAAGAAGGTGCAACTAATCCTGAAGGTGTTAGAGAATCTGATAAAAGAGATTAAATTAATAAAACTTTAATACTAATTCAAAACTAGAACTCACACTTGCACAAAGTTTAATTCTAAATAAAGTTCACACTAAACATAACACATATTCTCACACATATGTAACTTAAGACATACAATAAGTTCATCTTAACTCTAACTTCCATATTTAATCCAAATATTTATTATAATTACAAATCCAACATTACACATATACTAACAATTACACATAAACATTAGCATAAATTTTCATTAATACATGCATAACATTAATATTCACAACATATATACTAACATCCAATTACACTAACATAAACACACATATTATCATCAATATCAAATTACACTAACACATTCTCACTTACAATTTATGCATTATAATTGTATAAAACAAATTAAGAATGTATATATATTATATATATATATATTGGGAATTGGCTATTTCAGTATGAATGAAAGTCGACAGCATTTTCTTCTCAAATTTAATTTTACAATGAACACCAGTAATGTAAGTCGGTATCATATAGTATAGAATAGCCGGCCTTTGTTCTGACGAATCAAATTCCCTGTTTTGTTCTTCAAATACCCTATTTGTTGCTTTGAGAATCATTGGATCTAATAAAAGAAAAACTCCAAAAAAAACCCTAGAGAGAAGTCCTATGAATATGAGTGACTAAAGTTTACAATTTTCTAGCCAAATGATTATTACAAGTTTTGATTCTTCAAGAATTGTGAGATCTAACTCACTTATTTGTTATGTTCTTTGCACTTTGGTATTTATATATCTTCTGAATATGTTGATATTGTTATTTTTCTTGATTGATAAAAATTAGGGCCCATTTGTTCAGTTAGTAAGGTAATATACTATCAATTAGAACGTTGAATTCGTAATTGTTTGATTATTCTAATTTGTGTGGCATAATAACATGATTGATTATCGATAGATAATTGATTTGTATTATGAAGATATACAATCTAATCTAAATAGATCATCTTATGATTTGTTGGCTTGAATTGGTAGTTTCTTTTGTTATTTATGCTATTGACGAATTAAACCCTAAGCGCTTGTTTAGGGTTGTTTAATCAATAAGAGAAATAACCAAAGAGCCTATTTTTATTATAAAAAAAAAGTAAAGAGATATAGGTTGTTAGAGCTTATTAATGACCTAGCTAATTTATCCATGATAAAGAACATAAATCTTTGCATCAATGATCAATTTTGTGAACTGAATTGTAATGATACTTTTGTTAAGAACTCCTTAATATTGAATCAATCCTTGAATTTTCTTTACTTGCTTTTGATAAAATTAGTTTTCTTATTTCCTTATAATTCACACACCACAGCTCCCCCCTCCACTTCCTCCCTCCCTCCCTCCTCCTCTCTTCTTCTTTTCTTCATCTAATCTTTAAATAGAAATAAGTTTTATTAATCCCTATGGATACGACCCTACTCACTGCTATATACAAGTTATATAATTTTTTAGAGTAGGAATATATATTGTTGGATTCGACACCCACCAACAACATTAGATTATATAATATAAATATAAAATTGGGATAATATCACAAATGGTACATGAATCTTGAAAAAAGGTGTAATTATATACCTAAAATTTAAAATTGATCAATTTAGTGTCTAAATTTTGAAATTGATTAATTTAGTACCTAAAAAACTTTAAAATTGATCAATTTAGTTCTTAAAAAAGTTGATGAAGGTAGTATAGGTGTGCATAAAAAGTTCTTTTAAGTACCAAATTGATCAATTTCAAAGTTGATATACTAAATTGATCAATTTCAAATTTCAAGTACCTAATTATATATTTTGTTAAAGTTTAGGCACCATTCGCGACATCAACCCTACCTTCATGGGCACAATTAAGGGGAAGTTATTATTACTCTTTTTTTTTTTCAATAAAATTATAGAGTGCTTTAAGGGAAGTCAGTAGTTGTTTCAACCAAATCCAGTACATTTAAGTGAAATATTTAGTGGCTAATGTTCTTGTAGCCCAGTGGCATCTCTCTTGGTCTTGCAAGTGAGAAGTACCAGGATTAAATTTCCCTTCCACATTATAAGTGAAATATTAGTGTAAGGAGTTTTAATTTTCGACCATTTATTTTTATTAAGATGTTGTCACACCTGTACTTATGTCTTTGTCCAAACCCAATCCAATCTAAAATTGTAAGGACCCACTATTACCCCTATAATTAAAATAGGCGATAACAACTTCCCATCAATATATAACCTGTAGGATTATATGTAAGGTTGTCCAAAAAGAAGTGTTTGAGGAATTGTTTGTCTAATTCCACATAATTAACATAATTAAAACCATAATTTTTCAAAACTTTTAATAAAACATACCTACACCTTCATTATATTTCACAAGAGAAATAAATCCAAGTCATACATAACTAAGTATGTATATATATATATATATATATTACAACCGAAGGCTTCTTACAAGCCTTAACAAAATTACACATATAATCTAACCAGAACTTTAAATACAACCACAAAAGCTATCATAACTAGTTTATTACAAAATATGGATTCCATCAAGTCTAAGGTCATCTCTAGTCCTCCAAATCATCAAGAAAATCCTCCAAATCGGTTCCATACCCATACTCGTGTAAAATTCGTCAGATTCATCACCTGAAATGGTTAAAATATGAGCCAAAGGCTCAATACGCAAGTAACGAATACAAATGCAAAGTGATTCACACATGCTTAAGCTAAATGCTAAATGCAAAATGCAATAACCAATAATTTATTATTCAATTTTTAGTTAGTCATACATCATGAGAGTACTCAAACTTCGGACAACAGGGATTTATGGGGCAACCTGAGTAACGATCACGACGCTCAGGGGGGTTGATATAAGTAGCTTGGATACTCATACGATCCTAGATAAATTTATCCATAACGATTAAGCAATCTCATTTAGGGTTTTTAGCTATTTCTCGACTTTACTTAACTCGATCCATAATATCACTTAATTTAAGTGTTCTCATAAACATTGAACTAAATCATTTTATATCCTTTCAAGAATAAGAAAATGTTATACCAATACCAAATTCCCTATCGACTACCCACTAAACCACTTATGAAAGTCATATCAAAATGATAAGAGTAGTCTAAGCACCTAAAACTACCATGCTCCCAATCTGAGCAAGGTTACCGCTCTTCGAACCTGATTCAACGGTATAAAAGACACTCAACAAACAATTAGTAAATTTCTTAATTTAGAGTAACTTGAAATAATACTTATCCTACCAAAGAAACAAGCAAGTTACCACGTACCTATATTAGCTTGGGAACTAATGGGGTTGGCCGAGCGAGGATCTATCACTGTACAAGATAATATTGAATTTCTCACTTAGTTCAAGCATTAATTAACTAGTTTCAAACATATTAATCAAAGAAATTCAAATAAATTATTACAAAGTCATAACATAGTATTTAAACATCATATAATACTCAATAAATGTTTAATTGATCATATATCAAGCTTTGGAAAATATTAGAAAAAGTTTTTGAAAAGAAAAACTGTAAGGGACATGCCGGCCTTCAATGCCAGCGGAGTTGAACCGGTGCACAATGCACTAAAATTCAACACTTGTTATCACTGGAGCGTTCAAGGATACGCCAGCAGCCTTCAGTCTACACTGGTAGCCTTGAGCCGGTGTAGACTACAACTCCAATTTCAAAAAATTTTCCGAGAGTTCCACGGGGTTGGTTAACGCCGGTGGATACCCCCAACACTGGCAGCGTATCCATGTACGCCGACAGCTTTGGATCATATGCCGATGGCTTTAATCCCGGCATTAAAAATTATTATTATGTTTGCATTCCACACCGCCTCTAAGCTGGTGGCGTTGGAACCCTAATGGTCGGCGTACGCTTTGAAAAATAAACACTGGCAAACTTTGCTTACGAAAGCCGACAGCGTTTTAAGCGGCTTTAAGAAAATAGGTTCTGATCACCTTTAACACTGCCTCTACGCCGGCTGCGTTGAAGTACCAGATACCCACGTAGGCTCAAAAACAGACCTATTCGAAAATGTTTCACTTCCCCTGTTTTTTTTACAACATTTTGTAAACTTTTAAACTTTAAATCCTTCTTTAAACTCATCCTAAGTTTCTCAAAACTTGTTATATGTTCTAAACACCATTCAAACAATACAAACTTCACTTCTAATCACCAAACACCCAACTACAACATCAAACACCAATTACACTTCAATTCCGCACTTCAACTACTCAACTTAACTTCACTACTCACCAACACTTCTTACAACTTCCTTAACACTCATCCAAGTCCACATAATAACAAAGCACAACCTAACATATAACAATGCATAAATCAATTAACTCAAATAGCATTTACTCATCCTACCATAAGTTTTACATCCAAAATACAAAAAAGGAAATAAAACAAAAAGATTATGCTTGCATTAACTTACATGAATAGGCTTTGGCTTGGTGAGATTATTGATTCCAAAGGCTTGTTGTTGACTTAGGTTTAATTTGGCTTAATTTAGAGTGCATTTGGATTGAATTTGAGCTTGAAAAATGGACTTAAACTTTGTAAAATTTCTGTCAACCATTTCTTAGGAAATTCAGAAGCTATTTTGATAATTCTAAACATAACACATACATATTAATTTATGAAAGATACAAACATTAATTACACTATGCACACATTAATAAGCACAAAACAATAACATTAATTTCATTGACCCTCGATCCAACGAGTCTTAGGCCTCTGTTTTCACCTTTTTTACTAGCATCTCTTCTCTAGAAATTAAATTAAGATTTATCATATTTCATCTAAAGATTTAATTTAGACATTAAACTGACCAAGGCGCTTCTTTAAACCCTTGTGTACTATAAATTACAATAATTGAAGCTCTCAAAGCTTCTTCTTGAAAAAAAAAAAAAAAAAAGAGAAACAGAGAGAAAACTTCTGTTAGCATCTACATATTTTATACGGGGAGTTTCTAATTAATTATCTAACTGTTAAATTAAATATAATAATTAGAATATTAACTATTTTAATGATGTAGTTAGGATTAAATATGATATGAACTGTTGGATAGCCGATAAAATGGATCCCATCAAAATTAATAATAAGGACATAAAATTTTTCGAATCGTTTTCATTTTGTTTCTCTGTTATTCTCATTTATGACGTATGGACATCGCTACATGGTTCGCGAAGCAGCATTTAACAAGCTTTCTAAAGCCCTATACAGAAGAAGGGAACCATAAGCTTTCCGTGTGCAAGTGCATTTACGTAACAAAGTTTTGTTGTCGAGTCACAATAATTATCAAGAGAAGTATTCATTGGAAACAAGATCAATTTCTCTCGAGATGGAATACGTGGTTTCGCAAAAACATGCCAAGCCATAACGTTAGTTGGGTTTGGCTAGAGGTTTACGTGGCTGCCTATTTAGGATTTGATGCTGATGCGACCATTCAATTTAATGATTTGTCTGGTAAGATTGCACAGATTGCCCTCTATTAAATTTGTTTTAGAGCAAAGTCTTACCAAACGATTGATATCGACAAACTTCTATATGGAATTATAGACACGGATTGCCCTCCATGTGGATTTTTAAAATATATGTATATAGGATAATAGGTGGAATATAATAGTATATGTAATGTATCAAGCATAAATCCAAAAAAAAGGAAATTAAAATGAGATATTATATTAATCACTAGCATAAATTTATATAATAATTTCTACTAAAGAGGGGCTAAAATATACTTGGGCTTAGTGTAATAATTCAAACATACTATTTTTATTATGTACTCATAACTAACTGAATTATTTAACTGGGTCGAAATCAAAAACCTTAAAAGAATTTTATTTTCATTAAATATTGAGACACATGTCAATTGTCCATTTGAAACATTTCGTTTTTGAGTAGAAGAGCTGTTTTCAAGCAATCTTCGATCGATTAGGTATTAATCAATATTCGATTGATTGACATGAGGTTATCGACAAAAAAAAGTTTTGTCTAAGTCATTTCATTTCATTTTGTCCAAGTTAATCCTCTTTTTGTCCTTTTTTTTTTTTTTTTTTTTTGTCTCTATGAGTTTTGAGAATACCTTTATTCATAGGTCCGAGAAAGACACTACATAATTACAAAGAAGATCACGAGTTCAATATGTAGGGATAAGTGTGCGGGACACGTAGTATCAACAGCTACCGTGTGAAGATATGTAGCACAAGGTGCCACGCCAATGTCTTCTTCTTCCTCCAGATTCCGAAAACGCTACTTTCAATGTCCCACGGAGTATTTGCATGACCATTTTTTATCAATTGTCTTTTGCAAAATAGATATAGCCTTCATTGAATTGAAACCAAAAAGGCATCTCAATTTATACATTTATTCAACCAAATCAGATTTGAAAGATTGGGAAAAATCACAATTAAAGATCCTACTCCTTCTCAATCTAATCTTGATGTTAAGCCCTAACTCTTTAACTTTGAAATCATAGCAATCTACCATTTGCTCATAAAGCAAATATAAATAGGGGTTATTAGGTACACATAAAGCAAGGGGAACAATCAATAATCACTCAAACATACTCATATTTGAGCTCTGCTTCCTTTGGGTTGGGGTTTGCGGCGTGAAGAATTTGTTCTTATAGTTCTTCTTCTCTTAGCAGTTTTAAGCTAAAACACCACCACTGGTTGGAATATGGGACTTTCAGTTTTAACTTGTCACCCGTGCTAGAATGATCGAGTTATAAATGTAATGACCTATAGTTCTTCTTCTAAACGCAATCAACACTGAGCAAATACATCTATAGGAATGAAGTATATGGTCATCTCCCATAAGGATCGGTAAATACTAGTAATTACCATTTTCTTCTTATCTAGCGGATAAGATTTTGTGAGTATTACAATTATTTTATTAATTATACTATTAATCTCTACCAGTAATGACTATCGACCATTAACAAATATTACTTGGACTAAATGCAATATACGAACCACCTAGACCTCGCTTCACAGTAAACTTAGCATGTCAATTAAGAGCATGGCAATTAATGTCATTAGTTATGTAACACTTTAACCTAAAGGTGTTATCTGCTCGCCATGTGTCTGTATCAAGATAGACACACTAAGGCTATATGTTTCTAAAATCCATCATATATATATATATATATATATATACCATCAATAACTCAAAATAGGATACTCAAAACCAAAATAATATAACATTTCTTCATAATATTAAAGCTAAAAGTTCAATATAACCAAAGTCCTTAAAAACATTAAAAATTTCTAAAGAAATCTAATAGGAAATAAGTCTTCATCTTTCATCTCTAACAACTAGATATCAGTAGAATTGTCAAGTCCATTATCGCTTTTCCTATAGTCAATGTATATATCATAGCCCGTCAAGTCATAGATAATAGAGTCTTCACCTGTACCTGTAAAAATAAAAGATTGAAAGAAAAACGCCTAGTACGCCAAACCAAAAACACATGCACATGATCATGCAAAACACAATATCACATACAACTTAAATGCCAATGCAATAAGCATAATTTATTATCTTTCCGTAAGCCTGCAACAAACACAGTTTAAGACTCTATATCTTTAATCCTAAATCCGGAAGTAACTCATGACCCCAAAGAAAACCATAGTATAGATAGTGTATATATATAATTGCATTCTATAATTAAGCTGGTGCCGACTCCTAATCTACTGGAATCATCTCCAGGTATGGCTCCACTCGGGACAACGCAGCATAAGGATTATCAGGTTGCCAGTGTTAGTATCACACTCCTACATGGTCTTTACTAACTGCAGCCAAGCACAACTAATACTCGTGTCAATTAAAGTCAAATATTTGTTAAGTCAAATTTTGCAATCAATCCTACAAGCACAAACAAACATACGTGGTAAGGTTTTACCCGATATTACTTGCAACTGAAATTCACCAACAAATCTTCTTAAGGAAAAGACACCCTAATCTCACGAATATTCCTTATCAACAACATGTCTCAAGTCAAAATCGGTTGTAACCACATAATCAAACCCTAACCTTAATTTCCATAATGGTACACAAAGATCCATAACCAAATCACATATCTATAATAAGAAATTATCATACCTTTTTCCTTTGCACATAATTCAATGAAACTTCAAACTCAGCTCTTCCAACAACCCCTATTTATCTCCACAATTCCTTCAACATTTATATAAATCTTAAATTAACAACTTGAAAAAGATAAAATTCCTTATAACAACAAAAATTGGATGGATTCTTACATAGCTAGAGTTTATAGATCTTAAATTGGAAATAAGAACCCTAGTTCCACAATTCTCCTGAATGAAATTAATAGACTATGATTATAATCTTATAATCTATAGATCTTATACACTACAAATCTAATAAAATCCTTACCTTTTCCTCGATGTGCAACCACAACTTCAGATCCAATCTTCTCTTCAATCAACAATCCCACAAACCCCTTGTGATTTCCTTCAAAAGATATCATAAATTTAGAATTTGCAACTTATGACTACTAAAAGAAAAGAGACGGGTTAGAGAATGACTTACTTTTGGTTTTTGACAGCACTTAGGGTTTCTATAGACTAAGGCTCTTATTTATAGACTTGGAGGAATCTTAGAATTGATTTGGAATTTAGGAATTCTCGTGCAAAAGATAGGTTGGCGGCTCAGAGGTGGCTTTTGTCCAAACAAGCGAAAATACAGGGAAGGCCGCTCCCAGGGCTAGCGGCTTATGCTTCAACGTAGGTGGCTTTGGTTTATATGCCGGCGATTTTAGGCTAGTGTAGGCCATTCGTCCAAAATTGTTTAAATTTCTTCAAATTTTTCCGAGAGCTTAAAGCTGTCTATAGGATAGCAGCTTTCCAACAAAGGCTGGCGGCTTTAATGCTGGCCTTGACCGTATTCAACCAATTCCTTGCGTATGACTTCCTTGTATCCAAAATTGTCTATTCAAGGACAAAAATACCCTCTTAAACTACATCATATTACAATTATACCTTTAAATATGAATTATTTATTTGTACTTTACAAGTTGCTTAACTATAAATTCATTAAATAAGTTAATGTCTTTCTCATGATCCTTAGGATCTAGTCCCAAATTTATCCATAGGAATCTCTTTCCAGGCTAATGGAAATTTAACATCGCATTAAGTTAAGGAATTCTTCATTTATATTAAGTATATGTAAAGGAATTTCACATTCCTACTTTTAGAACCATGAGCAATTCATTCCAACAGCCTAGATCTATTTTATGGGATGATTTCTCAATCAACCTTGATAAAATCTAGCAGGAAGCTATACTGTGAATAATATAAATTCACGATTCAATTTTAACAACTATTGAAATTGAGAAAACTAAAGCCTAAGATATACACTACTTATACATAATGTAACAACAGTATAATGAGACAATGAATTCGAAATGGAAAGGAAACTTGTATAAACCCCTTTTAATGCTATGATGATTCTGAAATCTTCACTAACACAAGCACAAGTTGATTCTCCTCTTGTTCTTTTTGAAGAACTTCCAAACACACTTTATGTATTTTAACCCCCTTATGAATGTTTCATCTCTTTCGAATTGATCCTTATGGACAAATATTGGCCTAAATTATCTTGGATGCCTGCATACACAATAATATATGTTAATGTTGACTTTAAAGATACTACCTAGAAAAAAAAAAGAAAGAAAGAAAACAAATCAATTAAATTAAACATGTGTTGTCTCCCATGAAGTGCTCGTTTAATGTCATTAGCTTAATGTATAATCACTACTGAGTTTAAGTGTTAGCCAATATGAGCTTTTACTTCTCCTTAGGATTCAGTTCTCTATTTCCCTATATTGACCGTTGAGTTCCTTTTGAAAGCATTTTGGTTATTTAACCCACTTGGTTCTTTAAATTTTGAATAGAGGCTTCAAGATTTCTTAAAGATGCATCAGTTACCTATTGCAGTGCTTTTAAAACCTTAATAAATTTTGTTATTATCTCTTCTAAAGATGTCAGCTTATTTTGAGGATAAAGGGGAGGTCTCTAGGTGGTAGTATGTTAGAGTTTTGACCATTGGAGTTATTCCACCTAAAGTTAGGATGATGCCTCACCTCGAATTATATGTACTTCTGAATGGATCATTACAAGGCTTGTTAGGGTTACTCATGTTGTCATGCCTCGAGGGTACCCTAGTAGTAGTAAACAAGCTACACTTGAATACTATCACTAGATTATCTTCAAAGAATGACATGTTTTCAAACAATATGATCTTTTAGTTGCTTAGATAAAAAATGAAAAATACATGTAAGTCATAAATTAGTAAATAACTATCATCTCAGTGCTTGAATATAATATTACAAACCATACTGTCTTTCTAAAAGTCTCTAAACACATAACTGATAATTTAAATACTAACTAGCTTAGACTAAAAATAAAAGCAAATAATTTATCCCATAATCTTCCATGAACTTTCAATCTTGAAGTTCTTACTAGAGCTAAACTCTTGGAAGTGACCAGCTATGGCCTAAATGTAAACCTGCAAGGACTGTTGGACTGTGAGCAAAACCATGGGTTTAGTGGATAACCAGAACTTACCACACATCAAACAATTTATTAACAATCATATAAAATGCATCAATTAAGCATATGCACAAATACAAGCCTGGATAACCCAAAATCTAAAATATAATGAAGATTTACGCCCTCTCATCAAGGTTGAAGGAACACAATACTATGGCCTACTTATCCAGGAGAGACTAAGCGTACAAGAAAACAACAATACTCACTTTAATTATCACTTTAAACTTGTCATGTCTTTGACACTCATTTCCTATTTAGCTTTAGAAACTCCACCAAGTGTTAGTCATTTTAAGCAATAACATAAGCGGCGTCCTTAATTTACCATTTAATTCCTATAGTATCAACAGAACAAAGGTAACCTTATGAATAACTACTAGTTTCATTATCTAGATAAACCAAGCATTACTAGAGATCTGAAACACTAACATGTAGTAGGTGCCACTTACTCATGTGATGCTTATGCAAATCATGCAATGCATGCTCATTTCATTTATGGTACCAGTAGTTTTTAATCAGGTTTAAGGTGATCAATCATCTTGTAGACAAGCAGGGTACTATATAAGCAATATGACCATACAAAATTCTGTTATTACTGTCATTAGAGTAACTTAGCAATCAAATATACAGCAAATGATCCACATAAACCCATAACAAATGCAAGTTAGTTATATCTTTTATTAAAGATCATCTATGCTACAAGCACACACAATGTAATAAGACTGAGAGTTATGCACTTGCTCATACTGGCAAGTCGTAATAATCAGTTGGGAAATCCTCTATAGTTTCAAAATCACCTATTGAGATGAATGATATTCATCAATAAAACATAAATTATAGAGCTAAACTCCTATAAGTATCTAAGTGTCCTATATTGGTATTGGGTTTTCTTTCTATTACTATATTGATCCTTTAATGGTCTGATGATAATCAATTATTATTTAATAGTTATTTTCATTTTGCTATTCTTGATCTTGTTAGATGTTTATATATTTTTATCAGGTAGTTGTGGAATTTATATTCAGTGGATTGATATTTTATCATTACCATTATTATCATTTTTACAATGTTCTTTAGTTAACCAATTATAGTAATGAATATTTATTTATTATTATCTAATTTCATCATGTTTTCTCTTAATCTATTTCATATAATTATTTTGTCATTTTTAGGAATCACATTATTCATAATATTAACTTATTTAAATTTCCATTCTTATGTGTTTTTTTTTATAAAACAAGTATTTTACAATTATCTTAATATTAGTCTTATTGTAAAGTATATTAATATTAGCAATTAAGATAATAATATTAATATTAATATTAATAATAATGATAATATGTTAACAATATTAATGTTAATTTTCATAATATATTAATAAAAATAATAGTGATCTTAGTGATAGTAACAATAATAATAATAATAATAATAATAATATAATAATAATAATAATAATAATAATAGTCGTAATAATAATAATAATATCTTAAATAAAGATAATAATATTCATAATATTAATATTACTAATAATGATGATGATGATGATGATGATATCATTAATAATACTAATATTAATAATAATCATAATAATATAATGCCATTAATAATATTACTAATAATATTAACGTTAGTAATAATAATGCATTAATAATAAGAATAATATTAATAACATCCATAATAACAATATTATTAACATTAATGATATTCTGAAAAATAATAATATCACTATTAATAATAATATAAATTATTATTATTTTATCAACATCACCATTATCATATCATAAATTTCGGAATTGAAACAGATTTTTATAATTTAAATTCCAAGAGGAACACGGCTTGGTACAAGCCGTGCACTAGCCGTATTCTTAGTAATAATAATAACATTATTAATAAGAATAATATTAATAACATCCATAATAACAATATTCTTAACATTAATGATATTCTGAAAAATAATAATAATATCAATATTAATAATAATATAAATTATTATTATTATTATTATCAACATCATCATCATATCTTAAATTTCAGAATTGAAACAGATTTTTATAATTTAAATTCCAAGAGGAACACAGCTTGGTACAAGCTGTGTACTAGCTGTGTTTTTCTAGAAACACGGCGCCCCTTGGAAATTAAAGCCGAGAGGTATGATTTTCCACGTCCAACTTATATTTAATTTATTCCTAAGTGTTTATACATGATATATATATATACACATATCATCTTATAACACATCAACATGTCCATGATCCTTGTTTTATTATCAAAAAGAGTGTAACTAGGGTTTTTTTAAAAATTACCTTATTTTGGATGATTTGAACTTCGTTCTTGTGTTGATTTTGAACCTAAGATCAACAAAACTTTGTTTTAGTTGATGATCTAACCTATTACTATCTAAAAACAGAAATTACTCACCTTGTTCTTCCTTTCCCAAGTTTGTTGTTAAGCTTTAATGGTGTTACTTTATGTTTGAGTTTTTTTTATTTGTTTTGATGGTTTGGGTTAGGAAAAATTCGAAGTTGCTGTTGTTGTTGTTGTTGTTGTTGTTATTGTTGTTCTATGGAGTTTAATGGCTTTGTTTTCTTCTCATTAAATGGTTACTTATATATGTAGGAAGGGAGGCTATACTTCTTGCACAGGTTGGATAAAATATGGGGCATTTCTTCACCGAAGTTGGATTGTCCTCCATGAATTCCTTCGTGCATTAATTTTCCTTTCTTATTTGGGTAATTATGATTGGTTATTGTGTTGATTTTATTGACTTTTATTTTCTTATTTGGCTCTTGTTGTATAAAGTTTCGGTTGCAACAAAATCAAGACAATCCTAACCGAAATTTTGCTGCAATTTGCACCAATTCTTATATGTATATATTATTATAATATTAGTTAGTTAATAATTATCTAGATTTTATGGTAGTTTAAGTTGAATGGGTACAAATATGACAATTATTCAATAGTTTTATCTCCGAAAATTTATATAGAGTTCTACAAATTTTCTAGATTGTTATTAATTTCAACTTTGGGTTTAAAGTTTATACGATTAATTATTTTTAGGTCTTATCTCAGCCGATTAAAGTTTTCTAAGCTTAATAGGTCAATTTTCGTTTTAGGCTCTAATAGCTTAAGAATATTCTAATTAAAACAATGGTGTGATCTAGATATTTATTTGGAGTCTGGATTATTAGTTATACATCTTTTTATGTTTTTATTGTGTATCTATAACCCGAACGGTTTATCTTTGGGTTATCATTTTCTAACTATAAGCATAATTGGTTATTTACTCTTTATCACATTTGAAATCTTATCCAAGTTATTCTTATATCTTGAGTTTTCGATACCCATTATGAAATCTTATTAATAGTATTTAATACTATCTAAGAAACTTTGTTTTAGGGTTTAAAACAATATATAGGCTCAGTACTATTCGTAGTTCTATTCTTGAGCCTTTATTGAGTTCAACAGTAACCATCTATTTGTTATATTTATATTCCTATATATTTTTAGTAGAATGAAAAATTCTCGGGATTAAGATATCCTTAAACCATCACTCTTTTTGGTTAATGCCTCTACCTTAGATGCCATAGAAGTTGTTGTATCTATCTCATACATTCCAGTAGGTGTCTTATTCTTAGATCTTGAGAATGACCATTGGTAGTGGTTATTAGCCATGTTCTCAAACAACTACAACAACCACTCTGGTGATTTGTAGTTCAGGCTCCCCTTTGCAATAGCATCTATCAATAGCCTTGTTTGATAGTTCAAATCATTGTAGAAGGTCTGAACTTATGTCCATTCAGGGAGTCCATGGTGTGGGCATTTTCTAAACAATTCCTTCCACTTTTCCTAAGCTTCATATAAAGCCTTTGAATCCATTTGAAAGAAAGAGGATATATTGGCTCAAAGCTTAGCCATTCTTAAGATAGGAAAATACTGCCTCATAAACTATTCAACCATCAGTTGCCAAGTGGTAATCAATTGTCTTAGTAGACCATTTAACCATTTCATGGCATGGTTCCTCGATGAGAATGGGAATAATCTCAGACGGATTGCATCATCAGAGGCTGTGTCGATCTTGAATGTGTCATATATTTCCAAGAACTATTGGAGATGTGCATTAAGATTTTCATCTTGGAAACTATCAAACTCGACATATTGTTGGACAATCTAAATTACATTCAGTTTGATCTCGAAATTAGTGGCAACCACTCTAAGGTAGGTTATGCTAGTGTTCGCTCTTACAAGGCTGGGTCTACAATAGTCCAACATGGTATAAGGAGCCACAGGCTGATTGACCCCAATAATTTGGTTAATGAGCATATTATTCACATTACCCCCATTTGGATTTTCATTTGGTTACCCTTTCCTGCCACTCAATCCTCCATGATTCTCAAATTCTTCCTCATTTTAATTTACTTTAATATTCTATTCATGACTAGCCACTTCTTTGGATTGGTGAGTTTTGTAAAATTATTTAGCAGTCCTTCTCAAGTTTCGAAGTGTTGTTCTCTTTGGTTCTTGATTAAATTTTAATAAACCAATTAAACGAATTCAACTCATGCATTGTCAAAAAAGAGATAAAGAAAAACAAAGTTAACTGGAGAACAAAAGATGAAAAATAAAAATATAGCTAGACTAAAAAGCAACAAGTTTTCCTAATATTGTCGATCCTCAGCAATGGCGCCAAAAACTTAATTCAAGCTTATTGATCCAGTTAAAAATTTAATTACATATAATTCTCTTCATAAACGCAGTCAACACCAGGCAAGTACACCTATCAAAAGCAGTATAGGAATAAAGTGTAGGCTCGTCTCCCATAAGGATCAATAAGTACTAGTAATTATCCTTTTCCTTGTATCTAGCCTATAAGATTTAGTGAGTATTACTGCTATGTTATTAATTATACTACTAATATTCTACCAATTATGACTATCAATCACAAACGTAGATTACTTGGAGTAAATTGAATATATTGCTTCACTGGTAAACTTAGCATGTGAATTAAGAGCATAACAATTAACATCATTGATTACTTAACTTTAGAATTCATTAAATAAGTTAATGTCTTTTTCAAGATCATTAGCATCTAGTCCTAAATTTATCCACCGAAATCTCTACTTAGGCTAATACAATTTAACAATGCTTTAAGCTAAGGAATTCTTTATGTGTATTAAGTATACGCAAAGGAATTTCACAATCCTACTTCTAGAAGCATTATCAATTCGTTCCATCAGCCTAGATCTATTCCATGGGACGATTTCTCAATCAACCCTAATGAAATCTAACATGAAGCTATACTGTGCACAAATTCATTATTTACAACTATTGAAAATAAGAAAACTAATAATAGTTCATTGATTATTCATGAGAATTGCATGTCAAGCAATGGTTCTACAAAGCCTAAGATACACACTACTCATACATCATGTAACAACAATACTATGAGACAATGAATTCAAAACAAAAAGGAAACTTCTATAAACCCTTTTTTAATGCTATAACAGTTCTAAAAGCTTCACTAACATGAATAGAATTTGATTCTCCTCTTGGTTTTTTTATGAACTTCCAAATAATGTGTCTCCATTTGATAGGGTATGAATTATGGTGTGAACAGATGTGTAACGAAATGGTTTGATGGTGATGATTGGAATCCCTTCTGATGTCTAAAGTGATGATTTATATATGTCTTGAAGTGATGTGATACGATTTTGTGATTACTTTTAGTCCCCATTCACTTTATCCCCTTTTTAAAATACAATTATGCAACTTCTAACATGGAAATAGAATCACACACTGTAAATCCCGGTTTTTCTAGTAACCAAGATAACTCGAGAACCGGAAACCAAAACCCTAAACCAGAATAGCTTAAGACTGGAGTGAGAACTAGGAATCCTAAATCTGGATTTTCCTCAATTTCGAATTAAGAAACTTTTATAAGAAAATTTAATTTTGAATATAGTTCTTGATTATATTTCGAACCAAGAAAAGATCAGATTTTGAGAAAATTTCAATTCTGGGCTTTCCCGAGACCCATTATAGAAAAGCGTGCCTCGGAACTTGAATTTCAAAAATTTACTTGTGAATACTCATTTCAATCGAAATTTAATAAGAATTTCAAAAATATAAATTTCATAATTTTTCGGTTTATGAAAAATACAGTTATAGCCTTCTTATTCGTATTTTTCTTACTACCGGTAATTACGTTGTCTTGATTACTATTCATTACTATTCACAAGTATACCCTATTCTTACATCCTTACAACCACTCAATCACATTTTCTTTTCCAAGACTTAATTGTCTCTATATAATTATTACAAATTATGACATTAATGTACAAATCTATCAAACAAGTCACACAAGAATCCATTCCCTCCCCCCCCCCCCCCCCTTCTTTCAAGCAATGGCCGGCGTGATTTCCCTCCCATGGAGCTCCATTGTGCAATTCTTTTTAAAAGTATTTTATCTCATTTAACCTAATTTCATTTTATATATAAACCACATTTTCTCTCTCTCACTTCATTCTTCTCATTTTCAAACTTTACAAAAGGTAAAAGCTCTCATTTTCTCTCCTTCTCCCCCATGATGCCGTGAGCCTATATGGCTCCCACACACACACACAAACTTTCTTTTTCTTCCATTTGCCTTCTATTTTACCTTTAAGTAAAAGAACTTTACTTCTTTACCTTAGATCCTTGTAATGGCAAGGATATTCTTGGATATTTCCATTTAAAGGTCCCCATGAGCTCTTCCTAGGGACAAGGAAATATCAATACAAGAATACCAAACCATCACAAAGTAGATCTTGCATTTAAACAAGCTTTCATGCCATGAGCTTCATGATCATCCATCTAAAAGTGTTTTGAACAAAAGATCTTTCATAAAAATGTAGTTTTTATGTTTTCAAAACCTATTTAAGCACTTAAGATAGTAGATCTATCATTTTACCACTCATATTCATGTAGGCATTTAAGATCTCATCTTTATTTTGAGTTTTGTGCATTAATGGTCATCAATGCTTTTGTCTTGAGTAAATAACCTTGCTAGTATATAGATCTATAGGTAGATGAGTTAATGAAACCAAAAAGGAAAACATTTTTCAAGAGAATGAACTAGTGTAAATTCGGATGACATAGGAAACCTAGTTAAAAACCCTTTTATCAACTTCAAAACATGTATTTTACAAGAAAAATGAAGCCTATAGGTGATAGATGATGTTTGATGATATTTTTCATGAGTTTAAATGAGTTTTTACCAAAGGAAATATTAAAACAAGAGATGAAGTTAATAGAAGTTTTGAGTTGAAAGTCTTGTAAGCAAAATTCGTAATAATGAATAGATGGTTAGAAAACACTAGTTTTCCAACTTCAAAAATGGTATTTTCTTGAATAAATGGAGTCCTTAGGGTATAGGTAAAATAAATACCTAAAGTTCTAAGTATAAAATGCATTTTTCTTAAGAGAATCAACTTAAAAATAAATTTTGCTAAATTCGGATTTTTGGAACCACCCTAGTATAAGACTCACTTAAAAGTTTACAAATGAAGATTTAATTAAAGAAATAAAGGCCTTAGGATATAGCTAATGTAAGGGTCAAAATTTCTTTAAAGAAAGTAGAGTTTTCCTAAGGAAAATCCTTAGAATAAGTAAGTGTGACCAAGTGTAGCAAATTTATTTGTTAAACAATGGCATGAAATAGTGTCCTAAGATAAAGGTTATTTAAATTCTTTAAATCTAAAAATTTATAAGAACTTAGGCACCTAAGAGTTCATATCATGACATTCATGATAGGGAAATTCATTACCATGGCATTTATTTTCATTTTCACTTAGGAATCTCAAGAGCATTCATGAAAATCGCATTTTCGGAATCAACATAACCGCTGGACAGAACTGATCCTTCATTTCCGAGACTTAAATGTTTTCAAAACTTGATTTAAACTTCATATTTAGAAAGCTCTTTCGAAGTAGATAGAAATCGATATAAAATTTGCGAAATTCCGAGTTAAAACGACCAAGTTATGGCCATTTTAAATCGGAACTTCGGAAATGACGCGAATTTCGATTTCACTAAGTTGTCTTAGAGTTTTAGTGTTCTTAGATGGTAGAATACTTATTAGGGTATTTCTTTTGTGATTAGGCGAACCCGAGGACGTCGAATCCTTACCTCCGGACTATTACTATTAAGAGACCGGCGAACCCATGGCTGAGTGAGTTTCTCTTCCCAATTCATTTATTGTATGTGCTTGATAAATTAGTGCACTAGAATGTAGGCCAAGTGAATTGAATATGTATGATGGGGAATAATGGGAAATTGTATGTTGATGATGATATGAGAACTCAAAATAAGAATATCGAAACCGGGTGATAAATTCTGGTTGTGTAGTTAGTTATGATGTATTGTTTGAGAAATTGTTTGATCGCCTGAATAAAATGACTTAATCGACTATTCGGACTAATGCCAAATTCTGACATATGCATATCATAATGGGAAGGAGCATTAGCATTGTTCGGTTAATCGTGATCCATAAACGAGATTTATTGTTCGGTTAATCGTGATCCAGAAACGAAATAATTATAAGTTAATCGTGAACCATAAACGGCATAAAGATAGTACCGCAGTATTCGTCAATCTGCTAACCCGGGATGGAGGGCGCAAGTCCATCCACATATGATTTCCGGATAGTCATGTGTATGTTGTTCTCATGTGTTTGGTGTATTCACTTGCTTGTTTAATCACTTGTTTGAATTGTTGTGACATGAATATTATTGTGGGAGATTTCACTCACTAAGCTAGTTAACTTATGTCCCTACAGTTTCTTCCTTTTGCAGCTACCAAATTTATGGCTTAGGCAGCGTGACCCAACCATATATGTACAAGAGCTAGAAGTTTCCCCTAGAAGTTGGAAATTCTGTTTAGACTTCCATATGAAACTTTTAAGACTTTGGATGACTATATAAAGCCATTAAATATTCTTTTGTGGGGGAATGCCCCTTAATAAATGTAATGTTTATTATGTTTCATGAGTTATATCCTATTGCTAATGTATGCCAAGTTAAGCTTTTATCTCCATTCGGACTTGTATTCTATTGTCGTAAAGGTACGCCTTATATCTATATGAGACTCTCGAAGGACTAAGGTGGTAATTCGGGAATCTTGTATGGTATATCGCAGACTGTTACGTATAGGGTACCCTATGGGGCGTGACACACACACCCAATATCACATCTGTGACTCTGGTAATGATACTCTATTTTGGCTCTATCCATGATCAATCACAATTATGCCATGCCTCGTGATCATCACAGTAGAAATTTTCAATTGCTTCACACAACCACGATTCAAGGTGCGATGTGCTCTATGGGATAAGATCCAATGGGCATCATGGTTGTGCTACAACCCATAGGTATAACAACAAATGGATAAGCATCACGGCCGAGATTCCAATTGTGATCACCATTCTTAAGATGACGCACAATCGCAATACAAAACATGATCTTGGTGGATCTTTATTATGTTCCCTTTTTGCGGTCATGATTCTATCACTGATCCAATATGCTTGCCTCATTGCTCTAATCACAGTCGTGTATGGGACTGTGATCTTTGTGGTTCTTCATTTTTCTTCACTACCACAGTTGTGCTACTACCAGGCCCAATCCCTCATGCTAAGTTCTTCCATCATGGCCTAAAGCACGATCATGATATGCCTTTAATCTTCAATCCTCAAAGATATGATGGAGTATGGGTGATCTTTCATCATTTTATGTTGATTTATTGTCCAATAAAGTCTTAAGTCACATGAAATAAACATATAAACAAATTAAGTACCAACTCTTGGAATTATTTACAAATATAAGTACAAGTAAACTCAAATATCCCCTTCAATTAATAGAGTAAGTATCTCCTATCAACTTGGTAGCTCCTTGATCTTATCTCGATTTAAACAATTTTATATAAGATCAAAATTTCATAAGCTTGTTATATTCACTTCGATACATGAAATATTATATTATCTTTATCAAAATTGTCAATCTTTGATTTTTTTTTTCTACTTTTGCTTGATATCAAACCTTAACTCTTTCTTTTGAAATTGCTGCAATCTACCACTTTCCATGTCTAATTGAATCTCGATTAGTATAAATAGGGTTTTTTGGCATTAGTAAAGAAAGGGAAACAATTAATAATCACTCAAACATACTCATATTTGAGCTCTTCTTCCTTTGGGTTATGTGAAAAACTTGTCCATAAAAGTTCTTCTTCTTCTTAAGTAGTTTTGAGTTAAAAAGACTACAATTAGGTACTTTCTAGGACTCTAATGACACGTTTGGTATGTAGGAATGGGTCGGAATGGAATTGCAATTCGGCTTCTATTCCTTTTCCAATGTTTGGAAGTATTTTTAGAAGCTAGATTCGCGATCCCGTGGAATCGACGATTCCGGTTTTGAAAGGAAATTCGATTCCGCCTTTAAGAAGATGAAATCGCGATTCCATTCCACTCTTATTAATTATATGAATGTAATTACTTTTTTGTCCTATCATATATTAATATTTTGTATTTATTACTAAGGGCATTCCCGGTAATTACACTTTTAGCCATTCTATTCCATATAATCTTTCAAACATAAGAATGGATTTGCCATTCCCAAAGTCATTCCATTCCAATCCAATCCATTCCTACAAATCATTCCCACGTACCAAACGTGACGTAAGACTTAATTTGGTAGCTTGAATAAACTGCCATACCATCTCATCCATTTTCGACCGACGTTTGAGGCTTGTTTGTCTCAACCCTTGTCGAGACACCAATTTCCAGCCAACAACAAATGAAATTGACATTGCCATTGTATTTACATAGTTGAACTTGGTTTGCCTAACATTTCCTCTTGCCTTAGCTTAGAACCAAGCTTGAATTTATGCACCTTATTTCCATTTACATAAATGTATGTGTCATTTCTATTTTTTTCTTTTCAATTCTTTTTGCTTATTATTTAATAGGAATTTAAAAATAAAATAAAAAACGGATAAAATGTAATATAAAAATATATTAAAAAAATATAAAAGGTAGAAATTCGCAAACATAGTAATGTATAAATACACATATGTATATAAACGAATGGCAAAAATAATGTATTAATCTTAACACACATATGTAATGTAATATGAGTTGCACATAAATGAATAAAAAAGAATAATATGTTGATCTTAACACATATATGTAATGTCATATGGGTTTATGAGATTAGTTATAAACTTTCCTTTATTACTTAGAAAAAAGAACTTCTTTTCAGGTATGCAAAATTAAATTAATTGCACTTAGGATTCTAATCAAATTAGAAATTTATTTTTTACTAGATTAGAAAAATTTAAAACATTCAAGGTAAAGGAGCTCAAAATGTTTTAAAAAAAATCCAACACATGAAGTTTTCATGAGTCGAACTAGGCTTTTTAATCTCAATTAGTAGGTATGTATGCACCTATGGAGTGACTTATAAGATGAAACATATATATATTAGCCTTACGTATAAATATTAATTAAATTATCGATTTTCTTGTAATATAGTTTATTTTATCTTGTAAATATTAATTTGAATGTTAATATTAACGGAATAAATTTTAATTTAAAAAATTAAAGGTGGTAACCATATGGTTTTAATAGGATAGCTCCCGAACTCATGAAATTTTTATTCTTTTTAAATTGTTCTACAAAGATCAGTGACCAAGTTGTGATCAACACATCTATTGACCTTAACTCACTGTTTTTTTCTTGATATCAATCGGGTGTTGACTCATCAAACCATCAAAAACCTAAATTTCTTGTAATTCTTACTTAAAGGTTCATATAAAAGGGTTAGGGTACATATAGATCAAATTAAAAGAAATTGAATTAAAAAAACTGAAGAATTAGACTCAATGACTTAGCTACTCCATTGGGGACTATCGATTCATAAGAGAGCTAGCCAACTAAAAACTCTTAGATTAAATTTTAGTCATTTAATTTTCATATTTTTTGTGAGTAGTTCTTATTTTTTAAATATTTCTCTCTATATAACTCATTATTATAAGTAGTTGTACTAACTAGTTTTAAGTGATGTAAAAAGAAAACTCATGAGAAGATAGAAGGGTGTGGTTACTATTTTGAAAAGAAAAAAGGTATGTTATGTGTGGTCAAAATCAGTTTACAATAAGACCCTAGAATGGAGGCTATTGTAGGCTTTGAGAATGGTAATTATGAAACTTTTTAAATACGAACAAGGCCCACACTCCAATTCAGCACAACCTATGGTTCATTCAATTGAGATCATTTAGAAAAGACCAAATTTACATTCACTAAACTAGGCCAATGATCACGCATTATGGTATAAAAAAATGAAAAAGAAGTATAGAAAAAATATAAGTTAGAATTCTTTTGAAGAGCCTACTTTGTAGAACTTTATAAATATTTTTGTATAAATATTTCATAGTAGAATGTCAAATAGCCATGTTAAATATTACGTTGCAACACCCCTTCCTTTTTGTAATTATAGATTAGGAAATGACAATTACTTCTCCACAGCATCTACTCTAGGCTTATTCAAGAAACTTATGTTGAGGAGACTTGGTGTTTGAACCTATATTGAGGCAACGGCATACAAACTTCAAAACTATTTAAAGAGAGTTCACCAAGGATAGATTGGACCTAATCCTTTCACTTCCCAAGGTCAAGATTAACATCAACCTATTTAGGGATCTGGTATACTTATGGAAGCCCAAAACATCAACCCTTTGTTTGGTCGAGCACACACAAAGCTTGACAATCAAAGAATACACCAAGCTCTTACTAGCTCCCCCAACGTCAGTAGGAATCTATGCTCTAAATCTCAAAAAGGTTCTAGTTAATCTATTTATCAACTTCTTATGGTCCAAAAGATGAAGGCATCTAAGCTCCTTTAAGCATCCAATGAATATTCAATATGGTTATTAAACTTAGTGGTCTGGTTTAGGGCTTGAAGCAACTGCAGAGAAAAGAAGGCCATCTTTTGTGGTGATTTAGAAGCTTAGGAGCACAAATGCATCAACGCTTTCCTAATAGCAACCTTTGGTATAATCCTCTTTTCAAATGGGGATATGTTCATCCATAACCAAGTTATAGAGCTAATGGCCTAATTCTTTCAGGGAAAATCTTACATCCCAACCTTAATAGAACAAAAAAACTCGTCTCTCAATCATTTGAAGATTAAGAAATATGGAAACTTCAAAGCCAGCATGGCCCTATTGACGATTTAGTTCACCAGTCACACTACTAATTAGGGATCCACATGAATCAATACCCTTATACCTGCAACAACAATCTAATTGAATCCTTTGTTAGCCTAATTTACATCTGAGAGTCTGTACCAACACATTAGTAGATGCGCATTGTGGGAGACCTACTTCCAAAAGAAATATCTAGGTAACCAAATAGTTTCAATGTCAAAATGCCATCTTAGGATGGAAGAGATACCCTACAGTTTCCATGTTAAGTAAATTATGCTAGAAGGTTATAAATTTTGGGAGTAAATTTATTTGAGGTGACAATATTTCAAATAGTTCATTTGAAGTCATAACGTTTAGAGAAGTTAGTTAATTAAGGTCATTGTTGATACGCATCACAACGTAGCGGATCTTATGAGTTTTAATTTAATTTTTCTCTTGTTAACATGTATCAATGGTGACCTCAATTGAATCACTTCTCTAATGTTGTGATCTCAAATGAACTTATTCCCAACGTTATAATATTCCGATGTAATTTAACCTTTCCATATTGGTACTTATGCATCGATAATATTTAGCTTGTGTGAGACATTTGGGACCTCTTTAAAAATAATCGTCAAACCTCTATTGAATGAAGTCACATTATATTATCAAGATCCAATGATGCCTTAAGAGCTAAAGAGGCCAAGTTAGATGATATCTAAGCCTTATGCAAAAATCAAGAGATAAGCTGGATGATAGAAGTAGACTCACCCACCAGGTTATCAAGAGGTACCAGACCATCACAGAATATATCATTAACTAGTTAAGGAAGCTATGAAGCACTAAATGTAGTTCGTCAAAATACCTATATATCCAAATCAAGAAATGTAGGCCTATATGGAGCTGGTACAGGCCTGTTTGGAAGTTCAATATCAAAACATGAAGAGACAAGAGAATGATATGAGGAATAGGATTCAATGTACTAAGTAAAGGGTCCAAGCCCTAGAAATATGATTAAGGAAGGCTAAGTGGACCATCAAACAATTAGAAGATCATTTCATTTGTTGAAGCAAGATAAAGAGATTAGTATAGAAATTTTGATTGTAATCACATTCAACATTAATGTAATAAACTCTTGAAAAAAATTTCAATTTTAATAAATTTTTTTTGAGAATTTTTCACAACATTTTTTCTTTCACTATTCTTATTTTTATCCATGTGTATATTTTATTAATGATCTATGTGTGTGTGTGTGTGTGTGTGTGTGTGTGTGTGTGTGTGTGTGTTATTTCCTATCTATAATTGTTATTCTTCTAATATATATATGTGTGTGTGTGTGTGTGTGTGTGTGTGTGTGTATCTTTTCCCCTTTTACAAAGAAAAAATAGAAAAGGAAAAAATTTTCAAAAAGTTGCTAATGAATTTTAATTCCTTGACCAAATTCAAGAAGGACAATACCTAAATAATAATACCTAGCAAGAATTTTTTTATCATTACTAGCTCCACGTCAAAGATGACAAATAACAACATCAGAAACACCAACAATAGCAATAGCAACATCTATGTTTCATAAATCAATGAAAGTTATACCAAGTTTAGAAATTTCTTAGCTATTTTGTCCAGGCATAATCTAATTTTTGTTATGTACTAGAAAAGGTGATATCCTTAGCGGTCATCAACTTTGGATTGATCATTGGCCAACCACCCCATTGGTAAATTTTCCTTCACCTCTACACCTCTCATACACTTTAACACAAGAGTGTGTAATGTAAAGGAAGAGGGAATATAGCGAATAATAAAGTTATACAACATTTGAATACTCTCTATATAGTCTAATCTTTCTCAAAAGTGGTACTTATTTCAAGGGATCAAATTGAATGAACAACCTAATTCTTAAAAGTAACTCTAGGTTTAGAAGAAAGATTCGTTTGATTTTATTAAAGGATGTCATTCATAAGGGAATCTTTTTTGACCAAAGGTTGAATGCTTTGCAAAACTTCATCATTGTAAAGTGATTTATCAAATTAGGCATAGCAAATAGATCCTAGCAGAATATAGAAAAGAGTATTCTTTTAGTTAAGTTAATTATCTAGGTTGTTATGTCGAACAGAGGAAGGGTAGTGATGGTTAGATATTAGAAGGTGGTCTAAATTTAGATGCATCTTCAAAAACTTAGTAAGACACTTAATTTAAGCAAAGTTCACAACGTCCAACAAAGTAGCCATTTTTTGAGCCCTTTTTTGGCAATTTCACCAACTAAATGATGAAATTGCAAAAGGTTTTGACCTTTTTGAATTGAGACCAAAAGGTGGTCTCAATTCATACATTTTTCTTTTTTTTTTTATTTGCTAGTCAATTCATACATTTATTCAACTAATTTGGACAAGAAAAATTAGAAAATATCACAATAAAAACCCTTGCTCCTTCTCGATTAAATCTTGAATGGGGAAAAGTTTAGATACGATTAAAGCTTCTTGAGCTTGTAATCTATACCGATACATGAAGTATTACATTTTGATTATCAAAATCATCAGAATCTTCGAATTTTTTTTTTCATTTTTTCTCAACATCAAACCTTAACTTGTAATTTCATGATCATAACAATCCATCATTTGTCATTTCTAATTGAAGCTCAATCAATACAAAGAGGGGTTCTTGGCACTCATAAAATATGAGAAACAATCAATAATCACTAGAAAACACTCATATTCTTGCTCTTCTTCTTAAGGCTTAGGATTTACAATGAAACAAGCTTTCTTAAAATTTTTTCTTCTTTAAGTGATTTTGAGTTAAATCACCACTCTTAGGTGGTTTCTATATTCTAACCTTCAACATGGTAGTTTAAACTAACTACTAGACCACCCTAACCACTACTAGTCAACTTTTAAGGTCCGACTGCCTCTACGCTTATTGATTCTCTAAGTTCTAGCCCATAACAAATGAAACTAACATCACTAGAGTATTTATAGAGTCAAAATCGATCTATCGTCTAACATTTCCCTTGGCCTTAAGCCTACTAAAACTAATCTATCAACTACCATCTATTCTTTATCCATTTCCTAACCCAAAATTCAAATCCGATCAACAAAATCTACCAAAAATTGAGCCCAAACTTGCTCACACTATTTCCATCTAAGTAAGTGTATTTTTTATATTTTACTTTTGTTCCTTTATAGTTTAGAAAGTAAAAATAAAAAATGAATAAAATATATGTAATACTTAAAATGGGAATGTTGTAAATATGCTAGTGTGAAAAACTATATAAATGAATAAAGAAGAATAACATAATAATCGCAATATACATATGTAATGTAATATAAATTTGTATGGTAGGTTTATTGCAACTGGCCGATCATATGCAATAGGCATGCCGGTCAACCTGAAGGGAATTTTGAGATGATGACATGCGTATGATGTCATAAGGAGAGACACAGGAGAAGGAACATGCAAACTCAATTTCTTAAGTGCATGAGTATGATAGGAGATAAAATCAACTAGACTTGATCATTCTTCGTCAGAAAGGTGTTTTGATTTGTCTTAGGAGTATTTCAACAAAGTTTCTATATTGCTCTCAAACTTTGCAATATGTAAAATTGTCTTAAATGAGGAGAGGAGTCTCTTATTTATAGATATTTGGGGAAAATGTTATCTACTAGATGATATATGGATGGATAATTGAGATCAAGCATTGTAAATCACCATTAGATTATTAGTGAAGATCCAACAACTAGTATTAAAGCCATTTTTCTTTAGTAATGGACTGAGCTAAGAAATGAGCTTGAAGAGAGTTCAATGGCTTTTATTATTTATAAAAAGTCTAACCCTCTTATAAAATAACCCATTTTAATATAAAAGAGCTTGTGGCCATATTTTTGTCCACATAAGCCCTAATTTAGACAAATAAAGCCTTAATTTGATAAAGAATATTTTTTTGAGTCTACGTTTCATGTGTAAGAAAACCAAATAAGGCTGAGAGTGGAATAAACAAGTCTAGTGATCTCTGTTCCGAACCTATAAATCAAATCTCCCTAAAACATCCTATCGGGACTTAGTTTTCTAAACCATATTACTAACCAAAAAGATCGGTGCATCGCATTAAATTGAGTTAATAGCCCAATTATCGATATGACCCTCTAAAAAAATTATGAGATTTAAATTAAAATTCCTTTTATCTCTTAGAAAAAAGATGTACTTTCTTAGATGGAAAACTAAAAGCAATAAGCAATAGCTTTTAGGATTCTCCACACATCGAAAACTTATTTTGACTATACAGCAAATTTAATAGTTAGAGTGAAAGAGTTGAAAATTCTAAAAGAAACTAACACTTCTAAAGTTTTTCATGAAAGGAGCTATGGGCATTCGATCACAATAAAGAGAGTAAAAAGACATCTATAAGATGGCTTAAGAAATAAAAATATATGTATTTTTTTACCCTTACCTTATAAACATTAATTCAATTACTGATCTTCTTATAAATATTCATTACCTTACCTTGTAGATATTAATTCAAATGTTAACATTATGTAGAGTATTAAAGGAACAAATCTTAATTTAACAGTTTGTGATCATACAGTTTTAATGGGATAGTCCCCAAACTTGAAAAACTCTTATACTTTTTAAATTGTTTTACAAATACTAGTAACTAAATTATGATCAATCATCTCATTAATCTTAACTATTTCTACTTTTTTTTTATCTCGATCGGGTGGCAACTTATAAAATTTTCAAAAATTTTAATTTCTTTCAATTTTTAGTCAGAGGTTTTAGATGAACGAGTTAAATTTCAATACAATTTGAGTTAGAAAAAATTGAATAAAAATGGAAAATTCTAACTCGATAAAAATTAAATAAATAAAGACACGTGTGTGTGTGTGTGTGTGTGAGAGAGAGAGAGAGAGAGAGAGTGAGAGAGAGAGGGGTGGTTTTTTCTCCATTTGATGCATTAATCACTTGCTATTAGCCTTATAACCTAGCGACATTAGAAATCCCTAGCTTTTACAATAATTTTAAAGTAAGTTTAGAATCGAAATAAGAAGTTAAACCTTAAAACTAACTAGATCAAACAATGAGCTTTAGAAGATTTAGATTCGGTAAAACCGCACTAGAAATCCTAAACAATAAAATAAGATAGACTCAAATTATGAATCATATAAATAGTAAACTTAAAAGGATCACATTGTTAAAAATTCAATATTTTTAGACCTTTACAGATCAGTTTCTGTATTCGACTACCGATATGTAAAATAATGAAAAATTTTCTAACAATCAAATTATAGTAAAAAAATATTTATATATTCATAAAATATTAGATAAAAATTCTTTTAGGTCATAAAAACGTCAGATATAGCACATATACGCGTATTTTATCGCTACCGGTAACTTATCTGATATTTTACTATTACTATTCATCACTATTTTTATGAATTAATTTCTTATTTAGGACACTAATTGAAATTAATTCCTTAAATAAGGTCAAAATGAAAATAATTGTCAATTTACCACACCATAATCGTGTTTTTATCACAAGATATATGAGTGAACAATAAATACATGTATATCGTGTCTTTAAAACCTGATATATGCGTACATATCGCGATTATAATTTGCGATACATGTTTGGAAGTACAGACCAATATTCCGATTATTAATCGCGATATCCGTAGAAATACTTATATTGCAATTAATAATTGCGGTATGTCTCACTCCCCGAAGGGTACCCTAAACGTGGCAGTCCGCCACATATAATATCAAAGCTTAACAATGACTACCTTAGTCATGTGAAAACCTTAGTATTACATGTAAGACGTCTAGCACGGTAATAGGAGACGCTTTTGGGAAGCATAGTTTAAGCAAGTAAAGATAAACATACAAGAATCCAGAAACAAAATATATTGTATCATTAATAACCAAAGGTCTATTACACGATTTCTTAGGGGCATACCCCTGCTAATCCCAAAGATCGTGATAGTCTTTACAACATCTAAATACTATATTAAATATTTCAAAGGAATTATAATTTAAGTCTTCAAGTAGATTTCCTCCAAAAGCTTCAACGAAAAACTTACACGGATATGGGGAGGTCCCGAGCACAAAAATAGGTGTTCCTGAGAATACAAATACCTATAGGGGTGTAAGCTTATGGGATAAGTGAGTAAATCCCAAAATTCATACTCAAAGTAAATTATCAACCAAGTTTATTATTCAAACATATGGAATGCAACAACCACATAAGCATACAAGACATATGACCTTCCGGGAATCATATGTTGAATGAATTACGCCCCTCATTTGGGGTTGGGTATTCAGGCCAATTACAGCCACAATTTTTAAAACATTTTTATAGATTTTACCGGCTCCTATACGCCATCAAAAACTTATAGTTATTACAGGCTCCTACTAGCCACCAATTTATGTAGTTCTTACTGGCTCCTACTCACCACTTACATAATATACTAGTTATGTCTACCACCACTATTATACACTTGTCCCACCAATTGTATAGTAGTGAATGAAATATGAACATATGAAGTGCATGCATAATTTCTTAATTAAAGTCTAGTAGTTATATTTATCTTCTTTCAAGTGAGCAACCAATTTCAAACACTTCAAGATAGTAATGTACAAACAACTTTATTACAAACAAATCAAGTTTCGATATACTTAATATTCTTTCAACATGTTATCATACAACTTCCATTTGATTTTTGCCTAAATTCTAGTGCAACTAATTTTACAAGCACAATCATAAGTATGAAAAATAACGGGGAATAAACTCACTCAGCCATGATGACACCTTTCTTGAAATGGATGAGTCGTTCGGGATTTCCACTAATCGTAGTAATCTTCGGGATACGAACAATCCTCCTCGAGATTATCTAATCAAGAAGAATACCCAAAATGAGTATTTCATGAAGTTTCTCTTCTTGAAGATTCTAAACTTTTCTAAAAATCGCGGTAAAATCGTATAAGAGGAAATTCCAACTTAGAATGGCCATAACTTGCTCATTTTAACTCGGAATTTCGCAAATAATATATCGTTTTCTACCTACTCGAAAAGATCTACCCATTTCTAAACTTATTTTCAACAAACTAAGTCGTTTGGGTTCCAAAAAAGCAGCGACCAGATTCATTACGAATTTGTAAAAACTTGTTTTCCTTCTTTTATCAAAAGCTCACTTGATGAGGTAGACAATATAATAACTTGTAAAACTTTTGGAAAGTATATTCATATATATTTATTGACTCATGACAAATGTATGAAGTGAATGAAGTTGTCTCAATTGAAAAAGTAAAGTTTTGAAAGATTTTGAATTTAAGAATCTTGAAGTGTCCATTTTACTTTGAAAAGATTTTGAGTTATTTGAAATGAGTATTTCTTTCTCTAAATTTAATTGCTTGTAATTGCTTTAAAAATTATTTTAAGTTGTTTATGATGAGTATCTCTTTTCTTTTCCTAAATCTTATTTTCATAATCTTCTTAATTTCTTAAAGAATGATTTTTATTTCCTAAACTTAGCTTCCAACACTTTTTGAAAGTATTTGACACTTCTATATTTAGAAAAATGACTTCTTGATTTCTGGAGATCATTTTAATGAAAAGGAATTTCTATTATATGAAGAGAAGATGAAGTTGTTGAAAAATCCTTGTTTTCTTAAAATCCTTTTTATGTATGTTTATAAGAATCTATTAGGAACTCCTCTAAGTTTGTTAAAAAAAATGGCTTCTTAGTTCTTAGAAAAACATTAACTACTTGTTTTTGTTTCTAGAAAAGAATCTTTATTTTTAAGAAAATATTTCTTCATTTGTTTTGTTGAGACAAAACCATTATGTTCATGCATGAATATGAGTCATACGTTGTGAAAATATAAAGGAACATAATACTTGAAAGAATAAGCTATTAAGAAAATAAATCAAGTATTGGAACCTTAGCTTGTTCAAGGTATCTCGGGACTAAGAAATGACTAGTCCCAAAAGAAAAAGAAAATGTTTTGACTTGATGAGGACAAGTCTAAGACTAGAAAGACTATTCTTAAAAAAAAAACAACTTGAAATTAAATAAATAGCAAGGAAGTAAATAAATTGCAAGACAATGAGCTTATATGCTCTAAATATTATATATATTTATATAGATATATTAGATAGTTATGAACATAAAAGAACATAAAGGGGTTGAGATTATGAACAAAAACAAAGTATGAACCTATTGTTGCTTTCTTAACCTTCATGGTTTTAGAAAACACACACTAAGTTCATACTAAGTAGATGAACATAGGAATTTCTTGAAGAAAGTTTACCTAAAAGAGATTAACTAAAGAAAGCTTCTTGGAAGAGAATTCTTGAGAGATTTTGAGAGAGTAACTTTAAAAATGAGGGGGTATTTATAGGAAAATATGGGAGATAATTTTTGTTAATTAAATAAATAAAAAAAAACAATATAGATAGAAAGAGGGAGGGGCCGGCGCAAATTGTACATGGGAGAGAGGAATTTTTTTTTTTTTTGTTATTTTGTTAATTAAAAGTAAGAAATGAAAGATGTGAAATTATATTGGAAATGAAAATGTGTAAGAAATAGGTGTATGGGTTGTAAGAGTAGGTTGTAAGAAAAAGTAGAGATAGATTAATAATGTTAGAATAGTAGAAAATAGTATATGTAAAAGTAGACATGACAATTAAATATCGGTAGTAATACCAGTAGTAAGAAAATACGTGTATAAATGTGATATCTGATATTTTTAGCTACCGAAAAATTACGAAATTGATATTTTTGAAAATCTTATATTTTTACGAGTCTAACTGTATATTCGGAATATTTTTACTATTCTGAGCCCCGAGACACGTTTTTCAACTGTATCCGATCGGGTTCAAAAGACACTTGAATTTCGAAAATTCTGATATTCTTATATAGCCTATAGCTATTACGAACTATTATCACTAATTATTCCAACTTCGTTTTCTAGGGCTAAAGAAAACGGGAATGCCGGATCTAGAATCTAGGGTTTGTACTAGCCTTTTGTTGACCTTTAGGGTTTCGGTTGACCTTTAATTCTAAGATCAAACTTAAAATTAACCGAAAATTTTAGGGGTTTACAGTATGTAATCGTAATCAAATATTAAATCGCTATTCTTTTACGTGATTTTTGTTAAAATTGAACATTATGTTTCTTAAACGTGATTTTGCAACTGCAAATTAGTAATTAATTTCATCCAAGCAATATATTAGTCATTATTTTGTATAGGAACCTTAGACATGTATTGGACTCCTATTTTCATTATTTTTCTACCATTACTCGTTGTCTTTTTTTTTTTTTTTTTGTCCTTACGATTTATGCATAATTCTTACACACCATACCCTATTTACTACTTTTATAAGTTATCTCATTACAAGTCAAATGTGTAACTTTTCATTTGATTTTTTTCTCCTCTTTCTCTTCTTTCCAATCTTCATTTTACATTTGGATAGTCCTTGCTGTAGCCAACATTTCTTTTATTTATTTATTTATTTTACATACAAAACTCACCAAGTCTCCTCTATAAATACCTACCTCTATTCATACTTCTTATACCTTACAATTCCTATCAAATTTCTCTCTTTTCTCTCATTCTTTTCTCTTTTTCTTCTCCTTGTCGCTAGTTCTTTGGTTCCATTTTTCTTTTTTATCTCAAACACACTCATTTGATTCATCTTTTAAAGGTAAACACATATCCTATACTACCTTATTTGTTATTAGGTGTTGTTTCAAGTATTATATATGGAATAAAATCTCCCCATGATGTAATAAGCTAGGGTTGATAATGCTAAAATAAAATCAACAAATTGTTATGATGATCATGTTAATTTTGAGTTTAATGTTTCTATATCATTATCATCTAATCTAACTATCTATATGTATAAATATAGTTATGTACTTATTTATATCTATTTAAGCATATAAGCTCACTAATCTAACATTTATGTTCATGCACTTATTTTATCTCTTATAATTTATTTATTTACTTGCTCTTTGAGACTTGTCCATAATCTAAGTCTCGGAAATGCCTTGTCCAAAAATTCTAAGGCTTCCATTTTATTTGATTTGATCTTATTTTGCTTTTATTTACATGATGACTGAAATATTTCAAGTCCTAAGAAGTTTTGTCTTAATTCTAAGACTTCCATTTTTATTTTATTTTTGCTCTTAATTATTTTTCTATTTAAGGGGATCTGTTTATTTCTAAGTCCCAGGGAGTCTTGATCATGAGCTAAGACTCCCATGCATTAAATTTCTTATCTTTATGATCCTTATTATTTTTGTTTTTACCTCCATAAATGTTGAGTTAAAAATATTGTTTTTATGTTCATGTACGTCAATTTTTTCATGGTGATGTTGTCATAACAAAATAACGCTTTGAACCATTTTTATAATTTTTTTTTTTGTTATGCAAAAATCTTGATTTCAAACATATTATCAAATGTGAAGAAAATCTTGTTTCATAGAGGGAAATTTAAAACAAGGTCATCCTCTTAAAGTTTATAAGTAACTAAATTATAGGCATAATTTTGAAAGGTTCATGACTTAAAAATCATTTTTCTTAAAATCATATACCTACAAGGTTTTATGAAGCATAAAATTTCATTAATATCCAAGCTAATGCTTTCATAAACTTAGAATTTTTTGTTCTTCCATAAAGATGTTTTAATTTCAATTTTACTTGGACAACATCACCAGGATCATACATGTCTTTTAAACTATTGATATTATTTATAAGTCATCTTTTGAGTATAGGAATGAAATTTATTAATTTAGAGGGTTTGTAAGATGTAAAAATGGTAAAAAATCACAAAATATAAAATCTGAAAAATCTAGGGAGCAAGTTGTATAGTGGCATTCCAACCCTTAAATGACCCCAAAAATTAAAAATAACTTTAGAAATGGATAGATCATCCGAAATAGGTAAAGATTGACTACTTATACGTGGAATTTCGAGTTAAGATGAGTAAGCTATAACCATTTTAAGTTTAAAATTTTTCATAATCGAAAAATGATGCGAATTTACATTTGTAGAGTTAGGAAATAAATAGAGACTTTATGAAATACTCATTTCGAGTATTTCTTTTGTCTACGTAACGAAGTTTATGATACGCCATTTCTAGAAGATTATTTTGATTAAGAAGATTGTAAATGGCTGAGTGAGTTTCCTTACATTCTTTGCACTCTTGTTTATGCTTGTAATTTAGTACACTAGAATATATATAAACTAAACTGGAATTGCTTGTGAGAGTATGTTAGGAATGCGTTGTAAATTTTATGCTTGATCAAGAAATCATGAGTATATTGAAACCACTCTCATTTGGTTAATAAGTTTTAATGTTATATTGTTGTATGTATGAAAGAATTGTGTTGGTCATCTTTAACTGGAAATTTAACTCTATTAAAAAATTCAATTACAAATTGATCATGCATGGCATAAAGTCGAGTCGCATTTCATTTTCACTACTTCTCGTACGAGTGGGATCAAAAAGGTAAAGTACCTAGCTTTGGCATGAGGAACTAATATATTCGGGGAATACGACCTCATGAAGGAGCCATGCCCGATTGATCGCTTTGAGTAAAGAAACCTGAGGATTAAGTAGTGGTGGTAGATTGAGACCCACAGAGTGTAATGGTTGAAAGGACCCTAATATTTCCAAAGCATTCTCTAACCCCTAATATAGAGGGTGTAAAATCCAATCTGCATACAATTTTCAATAGGTTATACGTATGTGTGTATGAACATATGATTGATGCATTGCATATGATTGAATAATCAACTTATCAACTTACTTGATATGAATACAACATTGCAAGGATATCTCACTAAGCATGTTGTCACTTACCCCCAAATAGATTTTGTTGCAGGGTTACTTTTGAGCCAATCCTAGAGACTTGTTGAAGGAAATAAGCATGATGAAACTTTAAGAGCTTTTGGAGGAAAATCATTTTTGGATTTTGATGATAGATTTCTTAGAAAATCTCTTATGTATTAAGAAGCCTCTTTTAGTTGTAAGACAATTCCTACATTTTTATCAAGGGAATGCCCCTCAGAGTTATAAGACTTTATATTTTGATGAAATTATGATAGTTCTTACATGTTCTATTGCTACTACCTTAAAATGCAAAACTCTATCGGCATCCCATTATTGTGAACATACATCTTGTATTGATATAGAAGCTTCCTAGTGACTAAGGTAGTTATTCTTAAGTTCTAATTTTATGTATGACGAACTGTCACATTTAGGATATCATTTGAGACACGACAGACATCTTGCCTGTTCTTTCATAAGAGAGGCCCCAAGTTCGAATCCCCCATTTCTTATTGTAAGAGGAGAAAAAAATACATTAATCACTTCATGACTATCTTTACTTAACAATAATAGATGGTTAAATCACTAGATGATTTTATGGTTTTTTCCTTTTTTTTTTTTTCCTATTTGTTTCATAGGCTTCCATTCTTAAAGACGTAGCGAGCTTAAACTGCTAGGTGATACCGTAATAGCAAAGTCAAAAAACGAGTAATTATTCTTTTTTTCATCTATATTATCTAAAAGTTCCTAAGTAATATTAACCCTATTTAGTATTCATAGTGAAAAAACTACCATATATAAAAGGAGCATGTCCTTTTGCTTTTTAAAAGAATATGAGGTTCAACGGTATTATTAATTGCAAAATGAATGAAAGGTAGAAGATGGAATTTATAGGGATAAAACCTTTTTTTTTTTTTCATGGCCAGATTACTCGGATAAGCTTAATTGAATTTTTTTTTCTTTAGGACTTTTCTAATAAATTGTTAAGATTGTAAGAATACTTAGAAGGATTTCAAATTAAAGAAAGTATCTGGAAAAAAATAATAAACAACAAGAAAAGAAAATGGGTTCAAAATAAGGAATAACTTGGACTGAGAAGAACATAGGGAAAAGGATATGAAAAAAATGGGGTCACTTGGAAAAGAAAACATGGGTACTTAATATCATTTCTTAAAGACACAATTTTATTTTATATTGATGCCACATCTTTACAACATGGGTTTAATGTTGGCATAGTAGTAAAATTTATTACTTTTGCATTGGAGATCGGCTTCAATTCCAAGTATAGACAAATTGATTTTATTTCAACAAAGTACCTACCAATAAAACCACATGTGATATTTTACTTATAATATTTCATTTAACTATTGTCTACTTAAAATATTTTATTTTAGGTTTGACTCCTAGTAAGCTTGTTTTGTTTGTTTGTATGGTTGTCTTTCAAAATAAATAAATAAATCCAGTAATTTGTTAACACTTAGAATTGAACCCACAGTTCAAATGTAAAAGCAATAACATGATTTAAGTGCCTTATTTTTTGGTTTTTTTTTTTTTTTCCAAGTAGCCCAAATTTTAGGATTCTTTAAATAATTTTTGTTAATTTCTAAACCTAAGGAACACATGCTTAGCTCTTAAATAAAAATTTTAATTTTATGATATAAATTGATGATAATTATACGATATTATGATGATACTTGTTCCTCTTTCCAACTATAGAAAATGAAATTTTTTAATTCATGATATTTTTAATACAATGTACATATGTTTGCCTACAAGCACAAATGAGATTTTACTTAAAAACATATCTTATACAATTATAATAAGAAGTTAATAAAACTTTAATACATATATGCATACACCATTTATTTATGTTTGGAAGCAAATAAATATACTTTTGTCTTATATCAAAAGGGAGAAAAAGCCAAGGATTACATAACACAAAGTCTAGGGATGGCTACACCAATTAGTCTTCAAGGAGAATATTGCCTAATCCACTTGGACAATGTTGTAGGAGATGAGTACCAAGAGGAAGTGAATGTGCATAGTTGGCAAGCCAATCAGCAACTCTATTCCCTTCATGATTGTTGTGGCTGATTTGAGCATTCCATGGACAATTTAAAAGCTCTTTGATGAGTGTTATTAGTTGGATGTGACTGTTTGCCACATGCTTATCAGCCAACAAAATAATTGCAATTCCTTTATTATCCATTTTGAGGAGTACCTTTCGAAATCCCATATCCCATACTTGTTTAGGGTCCAAATAAGCACCTTGTAGTTCTGCTATCCAAGCAGAGCATATACCCAAATTGGTAGCAAATCCACTAACCGAATCCCTATTATTATTTTGCAAGACACCACATGCTCTAGCTAATCTAAAACAACTTTCACAAGCCCCATCAATGTTAATTTTAATCCATTCATTGTTAGGTCGAGACCAACTAATAAAGTTTTGTTTCTTTCTCACAATAACTCCATTCTAGTTGAAATTATTAATAGTGGATTGAAATTCCTTTGCTTTGGCTAGTACATCTGAGATGAAATGGAAATAAAAGACATCCTCTCCACCAATCACCTTGCGATTCCTTAGCTTCCATAACTGCCAGCATGCTATTCCATATAGAATAGACCATTGAATGTCTTCCACTAGTTGCAAATTACTGAGATTCATGTAAAGCCACTCCTCCAAAGGCATGGAAAAAGAAATTAACCAACCTATCACCAAGGATGAGCTTGTGTCAGATTGAGATTGCTTGATTACATTCCCTTAAAACATGATAAGAATTTTCCCCTAAAGCATTACAAATATCATGGTTAGCAAATTTAGTCATGTGTCTTCTTTTACATTCAGCATCAGTTAGGAGAGCATTTTGTAGAACTAGCTAGATAAAGGGTCGAATTCTTTTAGGCCCATTCCATTTCCACACCTAATTCCACTTCTTATGATGGTTATTCCAATTATTGTCATTAATGCTCTGATAAGCTGATGCAATTGAAAAATTGTCTAAAATAGAGGTCCCCAAAATATAGTGCCTTCACCACCTCTTTCATAGGAGGATGTATAGCAGCTATATGAAGAATGATAGAAGAGGGGAAGAATTGTTGAAATAATTGCCAATTCCAGTGGCCATTAGTGGTGACATAATCAGAGATGTAATGAGATAAAACATCTTCTAGGAGAGGTTAAGTAACCAACATTGATAGTGAGCACTTCAAGTTTAGCCAAACATCTATCCAAAATATTATATTCCTTCCATTACCAACTTAGCATCTAATATTACTAAGTAGGAATGGCCAAATATAGACATCCGTCTGAAGATAAGAGCCTTTGGATAGGTTTAAGCTCAAAGATAAATTATTCCAATCAAAGCTATATTTAGCGCACACAAGTCTCACCCACAATGCTTTGAGTTTGAAAGAAGAAGATAAGCTGTTTTTTTTTTTTTTAACAAAAAAGCAGTATTTTATCCCTTATATTACGAACACCAAGACCTCCTCTATCCTTTGGCTGGCACACAACATTCTAAGATCTAGGCTGGTCTTATGTTCACCACTTTTAGCACCCCATAAAAAGCTCCAACATACGTTATCAATACTATCACAAATCTCATAATGAAGAGCAGTGTTTTGCATGGTGTAAAAAGGTATCAAGGATAAGGAAGATATAAAGTATTTCATTAGAAAATTCTTCTCATTAATGTCGTTAATAATAATAATAATAATAATAATATTATAATAATAATAATAATAATAATATAATATAATAATAATACCTTTTATATTTTTTAATTGAGTAAATCACCTTATGTAGATATATAAAGTATCAAAAGTTTTATCTTTTTGCCTAAGGAAAATAATCTAAATCATTGCAACATTTGTGTTACAATAGTAGATGATTAAATCAATGAACAGTTTAAGTATTTTTAATTTAATTAGCTCATAGATGCCTATCCTTAAAGACATGTGACTTTCATGCCCCAAAAGGGGGCCTAGAAGGATCAACCTGTAGTTGTCATATCAAATATGCATCCAAGATATGATAACCATTTTACAAGCCAGAGGTTGCAAAACTCTACTTAATGTTTGTTACGTAAGTTTTTGTTTTAGAAAAACATTTTTATAACTAAGGAAATGCAAATTCCCACAGTCCAACAGAACCGCAAAGAATTGGTATCTCTCACCAAAGTAAATTAGGATAGATCATATATATAAATTACAAAGCATGGAATATAATACAACTAATCTAATCAATTCTAAGTCTAACTCATATATTACAAAATCACTAACTTAAATGCTAAACATTTAGATTTCATTCTAATTTCTTCTTCTAATCTTCAGGAGATTCACCGAAGGTGAACTCTCACTTCATATACTCTTAGCTCATTCCTACCTTGAGCTATTCTTACACAAAAACTATAGCTTAGAGAATAACATGACTAAATCACACCACAAACAAATACCAAATAATTTTTATTAACATACATATGCAATGCTACACTCAACCATATGACATGCATAGTTTGATGATAGGAATCCAAACCATTAGCGATTTACACCCTCTCTTGGGGGTTGAAGGATTAGTTTAAATCATTCATGCCCTAAAGAACTCAGAACTAAGGAAGAGGTTGTTTTCTCAACTTAGAGCATTCAACTGATTGCTTTCATATATATATATATATATATATATATGTGTGTGTGTGTGTGTGTGTGTGTGTGTGTTATTGACATAACCTCAAACTTCTCCTTAGAAATAAATAAGGAGAGATTTCTAAGGAGAGAGGATTTCCTTTGAAATTCAATTTGTTGAAACATAACCTCTAACCTCTCCTTAGAAAGAACTAGGGAGGGAGGATTTCATTTTGGAACTCATTTTGTACTTAAACACAGTCACACACACTCATATATATTATATATATTGCCAACATAACATCTACTTCCTTTAGAACCTCAAAAACTCTCCAGGTATTAATCCCTAAAGCCGACTCTAACACGAGCAACGTCCTTGGATGCTTGCTTAGTTCCCATGAAGTCAACAACCCTATAGTACCTTAACCAGATTCATTGGACTCTCAAAAGCACTACTACAAAATCGGAATATTAATATGTGATGTGAACATCATGCTAATGGAAGTATGTTGCCATGCAATGCATATTCATTTAATTAAATGGTCAATTAGTGTTAATTATATTTATTAGGGTGACCAATTAATTTACAAAAACTCATCAACAACAATCATTCGATCATTATAAGCAATATGTGATCAGTTTTATGTTAGTAATTTATCAATCAAAGTAATCATCAAACAAAAATCAAATACCCAATCCCCATGCATATTCAATTATATTTATCTTAAATTTAGTTGCAACAATATTACACGCATAAGCAAGACAATAAGGTCAATGTTACCCACCTAGCATCCAAACTAAGTCTTAACAATCCTCTATGGAAAACCAAATCATTCCCACCACCAATACCCAATCATCATCAACATCATCATCTACATTAAATCATCATCACCCTTCAATATAGAAATCTAAACAGAAATAAAAGGTTGGGTAGGGCTATTTTAGAGGATATACTAAAAGCAAACATTTATTCAAGAATTTAAACTCATTTTTAAAATCCTATTTGATCAGACATTAAGTAAGAATCCTACCATGGTTGCGAAGATCGTCTCGCCAAGTTATGGATAATTCTCTATTGTCTATCAAAGTCCTTCTTTTCTCTTTGCGTATAATCATTTATTACAAAACATCATCAAAACATTCATATAGTATTTTAATAAGTTATTAACTTAATAAAAAATTCATTTTAGAAAATACACTTTTGAAACAACATATTCCTTTTATCATTTTAAGTCTAACATACTAACATTAAATCTAAGCTATTCACATATTCGGTCTATATTGATTTAACTTAACCATTTAATTCATTTTAACTTAATGGAGCTCATTAGGTCAAGTTGAGTTTAGTTATTTCACTAATTCATTTCACTTCTAAGAATCATATTAACATAAGTCTAATAACTAGTCCACTTGATATACAAAAGCTACATTAAGTCTAATTTAGTTACTAAATTAGATTAAGTCAAGTTAAACTTACATTTATTAACTAAGTTCATTTTATGCGCTTAAATTCCATGTTAATCCAAATCACTTATCAAACTTATTAATTTACTAAACCCATCCTTAATCATACACTACTAATATATCAAATCTATTATCTACAATTCATTTAATTCTTTCGTTTATTTTTTTAAGCAAAATAGGGGAGCTACACAACTGTGCTAGAGGTTGTGCTAGATGAAAAATCTCAATCAAAATGGGAAAAGCCTGAGTTTCTTCTTTACACGGCCGTGCTAGCTTGCACGTCCATGCACAAAGCTGTGTTGATGTGAAAAAAGTGCTTAGATTGCTTTATTTGGTCAGCACGGGCACGTGCACGCCCGTGCTGGAGCCTATGCTGGAGCCCATGCTAACTGGAAGAATCCAACAACAGCTTAAAACGTTCTTCCCCTATTTTCTTTATAATATTTTTCAACTTTTACACATCATACTTCCATCAAAACATTATACAAGCTAGTATTCATTGCTTCTAACACTACTACACTCCTTCTACATCATCAAACAACTCTAATCACTTCATCAAATCCATTTCATCAACCATTCCTCCAAACACGCATAAACAAGTAGGTTTTTAGTTTCATGTTCAAAGCTCCTTTGATTGTAATTTTTATCACAAACCCAACTCCTATCTGGCATCAACACATCATATACATACATAAACAATAACTAAAACAAAAGAAATAACAAAACTTATCTTTTTAGATAATTTAAACTTCTTGATTTTCTTTAACATTACACCTCTTAAGCTCTTGAAGCTTGTTCATGCATGATCTTCAATATTTATCTTGTCTTTTATCTTCATTTTCTTCTTTAATCTTATTGGATTTGAGAGTTGAGTTTTAGGGTTTTTAAGAAAAGGAAGAAGAAAATCAATGCAAGAAGAAGAAAGAAATGAAAGAAAGGAAAGAAGAAAAGAAGAAAAGAAAAAGAAAGAAAAGTCATAGCCAAGGGAATGGAAAAGGAATAAATAGGGTAAACACAAAAATAATTAATAATATTTATGGAAAAGGAGTTCGGTTTAAATCTTCAAATGATTTTATTGAGGATCGAAAGTAATTTGAAAATAATTTAAGAATTTAAAACTTAGAAAACATTAGTTTTAATTGAAAATCTAGCATAGGAATTCGATTTGTAAAAACTAGCTATTTAGTTTGAGTTCGGGTTTAAAAATGATATTTTTAAATAAACAAATGAACTCAAAATTTATAGGAATCATGAAAATATAATTTAAATTAAGATGGCTAACTTAGAATATTTTATAAAATTAGGTAAATAAACTTAAGAAAATTGGGTTGTTTGTGAATTGAAAGAAAAAGGGTCCAAAATGATGATTGTAATGAATTACATAAATTAATTTATGAAATAAACTAAAATTTATAGTTTTCAAATTTATTAAACATTGAAATTGAACTTTTCTAAGGGTTTAGAGATTTAAAATTAAAAGAAAAGAAATTTAAGTTCAAATTTATAAAAGAAGATTAAACTTTGAGTAATATACAAATAAATATTTTATATTGAAGGAAAAACATATCATTTAAGGTAAAATAAGAGGGCTTTATGGTCAACCCTTAAGTTAAATTAATTTTTTCGGTTATCAAATGTGTGAATAAATATGAACAGGCATCATTAAAGATGAAGATACATCATTATTAAAGATAAAGAGTTATTACTTGTCTTCTATATAAACTAGGCTTCCTTCTTCTTCAAAACATAACCCTAAACGTAGAAGTTCTCTCAGTGAGTGTTCATAGCAGCCAAAAGGATTCGATAATCCAAATCAGGTAATCAAATCATCAATTCTTGCTATAGGTTTCACAGATCTATTAAGTTCTTAGGATTTTTATATTATTTTTGAAGGAGAATTGGAGAATCACTTTAGTTTGCTTGGAGATCTAAAGATTTGGTGTTTAAGGAGAATTGAGGATCAGATCCAAGTAAATGTATAGTTTAAGATATGCAAATCTTTAGTTTCTTTAAAGCTTGTCTATTATTTTGAAGGGAAATTGGAGAAAACCCTGATTATCTTATAGATCTGGATTTGTTGTTAAAAGGGATTTAGAATTAATTCTAGGTAAGTATTTTAATGTTTTAATCTTTATGATTTCATAAAAATAGTTGTTGATTTCTATTATATTTTGGTGTTGAATGGAGTTCCAGGGTTTGAAGAATCTATTGACGAAATTAAGTGATTAGAGGGTTTACGTATTTCAACCAAGGAAAAATGTTTAGATATATGTTTATTTTGGAGATTTGGGTTTTTGATCTATATGAAATTGGGTTTATTCAACGATGTATGTTATTGAATTTGATTTATTTATATTATCAGGTTTTGGTGAATTAGAAATTGTTTTCTAAAGGAGATTTTGGTGATTTTAGAGTCCTGTTTTTGGAATTTGATTCAAGTATGACCTTACCTTGTTTGTTGTACGTGCTTGTGGGTTTAAATTTGCTTATTGTATGTGCTATAAGGTTAGAATGTCAAATCAATCTAATTTTATCTGGCTTATTAATTTGTTTTGTTGCTTGTGATTGGTTGCGGTTAGTAAAGACCACGCATAGTATGATACTAACACTGGCAACTTGATGATCCTTGTATGGCGTTGTCCCGAATGGAGTTGCACCTGGAGATGATTCTGATAGATTAGGTTTTGGCAATATGGCCGCGGGTGGGTAGATCGCATCCAACACCAATATACATATGTATAAGCTATTTTATATAAAACTTGCTTTTATGGAGTCATGAGTTATTCCAAGTTTAGGACTAATTATAAGTGGTTTAAATTATATATATATTTTTTTGGCTAATTTAAAAGATAATAATCTATGTATGTTGCATTAGAAATAATGCATGTAAATATAAATGTTGTGTGTGTATATGCATTTATTTGTGGCTTAACATACTAGACTATTTCACTCATTCTTTCTCATTTTCAGGAACAGGTGAAGATCAGGTATTCTATGACTTGTCAGGATTTAATATATATATATATTAAATATATATATATATGGATCATGGGAATAGCAATAGTGGATTTAATGGTCCTGCTGAAGATCAGTAGATTTTAAAATAGTGGAGAAGAATTTAGAATTTAGAGAATTCTAACTGGAAGGACCCGGCCCACTTAACCCATAGAGTAAGCATACCAAATCCCCCGACCACATAATATTCAAATATTAGGAAATACTCAAGTATGATACGTAAGGTCGTCTAAAAAGAAGTGTTTGTAATGATTGCTTGCTTAAAAACAGATATAACATTCACATGATTTGAATTAAAAACTACTACCACTACACTAGTAGTAGGTCATCTCATATATATATACAAAACATACATCATATACAATGATTAAAGGTCTCCCAAGGATCGCTCCAACATAGAAAGCTTACCCACATACAAGCTATATTACAAAAACAACTTAAATAAAAAAAAAAAAAAAAAAAAAACATTCCAATGCTTAACAAATCAGCCTAACACTTCACAAAATACATCCAATCTTAAACATCTACTATTAGGTCAAACTCCTAATCGTCCATAGAAGTCTCACAGTCAGTCCTATAGCCCAAATCATCGTAGAGCTCATCCTCATAATCACTTGCAAGATAGCAGCATGAGCCAAAGGCCCAGTACATAATAGTGCAAACAAATACATATGACATGCACACTTAACTAAATGCAATGCAACGATTCATCATAACTTCATTATCTTTAGTTAAGTGAGTAAAACAACACTGGAGTATTCAAACTCCGATTCAAGCTTGGGAATTCTGAGGTTCTTGAGTAACAGCAGCTGCTCAGGGGGTTAATATACATAGACTGGATATCGATATCTCCTATATCTAACGATAAAGATTATTAATAGCATCATCTAGGGGTCACACTCATTTATACACTCCACTTATCCCAGTTTATAACATCAATTAGTTCAACGGTCCCATACCTGTGAACTAAAACATATTATTTTCTTTCGAGCCTAAGTAGAGAATATACCAATACAATTAACCCCATTAGCTATCCACTTAGCCATTAAGATAAACCAGCATTGCATCATGGTGAACCATTGCATCATGGATTTGTTCCATTGCATCATGACAAAGATTCGGGCTAAGTGCCTAAACTACTGTGCCATTGCATCATGACAAGGTTGTCATTCCCTGGACTAGACACGACTCAACCACAAATCATTTCAATAAACTTTTATTAGTCTTTAATTAAGGTCAAATTGAATATGCCTGTCCTAAGCAATAATAAATCAAATTATTGTGTACCAGGTTCGGTTGAGAATCGATGGGAATTTCCAACTGAGTATCTATCTCTATTCCACACAAATCAACTATATCACATCACTATCCTAAGTCAAGCTTATATTCACTAGATTAGAACTTAGGAAGTTATTGACTCTTATGCAAAAACAATCTAAAGTCATCACATAGCATTATATATATATATATATATGTATAGGGAAAATCTTTGAACAAGAAGTCATATATCAAGTATTAGAAGATGTTGGAAGAAGTTAGAAAAATTTGAAATTTTATAAGTTCACGCTGGCAATTAACGCCGGTAATTTCGTCCTCAACGCCGGTTATGTAGGATTATACGCGCGGCAGCGTTTAAGGTAGTGTTAAGAAAAATACATTATGTACAGAACCTTTGAGTCTTTAAGTCGGCAATTTCGTCCTCAATGCCAGCAACGTTTAAGATGAATTTCAAAAGATCAGAAGTCAAAATTCTAACACCGGCAAGTATGCCGGCAGCGTACAAGGCGGCTGCAGTGCTCCTCTGTTTTCCAAACACAAAATTTTTACATTTTAACTCTTTCAACTCATTACAAACCATAATATAACCTTCCTAATACATGGTATAAGAACTCTATATCATCTAGCATACACAAACTTCCTTTTAACATCATTGAAATACAGAACTCATTCCTCAACCATTAAGACATACAAAACACTATAATTTCATTTACTTCACTTCCACTACTCCAACATGAATTCACTCCTCAAAACAACTCAATAATAACAACCTCTTATTACACTACAACTCAACACCATCCTTGCACTTCATAACAAGTCCTAAGCTATCTCAACTTCATAATATAACAATACACATATATTTCAACATACATTAAATTTGATAGAAAAATTCATGGATTAAGGAGAAATAAAGCACTTTAAACATCATATAAACTTACCTTAATATATATATATATATGACGGTTGGGGATGGATTCTTGGTGTGTTGGGTGCAAGAAAACTTAGTTTGGATGTTGGAAAATGTTGGTCTTCTAGAGTTACGAATTTCATCCCCTTTGTTCTATATTGGAATGTCTAAAGTGTAACAAATGAGGCTTTGATGTTTATGCAAACCTATATTGACTTTTGGGGGAGATTTGTAATGGGCTTTGGGCCTTAATTAGGGCCAAAAAAATCTGCTAAGTTTGGTAGACTTAAGTTTTGGTTTAAAAACAAGCTTAATTCATCAAGTATTAATCACCACAACAACCATTTGCATTAACATAATAATTGATAACATAAATAAACTATCATCCTAAATATATTACCATAGACTAATATTTAGTTATTACTTCCTAACACATATAATTATATCAAGCACCACACTTTACTCTACACATACACATACACACATGCAACAATCAATTTACATGTATTAATTATGAATTTAACTTTGGTCATTTCACTAATTGTTTAAAAAAGATCTTTATATGTTTTATGTTTTTAAGACTGAGTTATAAGATTTGCTTTTATGATTAATTTTTAGATGAAGTTGGCTTTAGTTTATGGCAACAAGTTTGTTTTCAAGAGTTAGTTTTATATGAAAGTTTTTAAATAAGAGGATTGAAGTTTTATATCTTGAATTTATTTGTGATTTAGAATTTTATAGCTTTAGCGAGTTCTTATAAAAGAAGGACACGTGATGGGTTATAATGTCCTCCATACTAGGGTGTTGCACTTTGATTGGTTAAAAGGGATTGTTAAAACAAACAGGTTAAATGAAAGGAACATTTAAGATCTCAAATCCTAGTTAATTTATTTATTAACTATCGATATTATATTTACTTTATTTTGATCTTTTATCATATTTGTTTGATATTTATTGCTATTTTACTTTCATGGAAGGTATGAAAACTTAATGTTGCTTAGGTTTAATATCATTTCTTTGAAATCATCCATTTACTCACTATTTATTTCTTCAATTCCATATTTTTTGGGTCTTAAATGTTCCTTTAACTTTACACTACTGATATTTTATACAATATATCATATATATATATATTTATATATATACACACACACAACAATAAGAATTAGTTTAGCAATTTCAACCTTCACTTACTTGATTTTTGCAAAGACTAGACTCGATAAGGACAATAGACGGCTAACAACTGACGACTCAACTTGACTCAACATGCACAACACGACATACTCAACAAATAAAGGTTGTAGACTCGTTTTTTCATTTTTATCTGAATATGTATGACAGTGTGCATATAAAATATACAATACTCCTATCCTTTTAGTCATTAAATGTATTATGTTTTATAATTTCATTAATGTAATCATCTTGACAAGTAGAAACCAAGATGTCTCATTTTTTGCTCTTTGCATATTTGTCCAAATTATCATTATCTTATTAAAGTTGAAATTAGGTTATCTCATTATGTGGTTGTATTATTATCTGTTATTGATTTAATAAAACTATGGAAAATTGTGTCTTAAAATTTTATTGTTATTCATTCAACTTCTTAATCAACAAATAAATTATTTGAATTTTGATATTTTTAAAATGAAAAAAATTTGGAGTGATTTTTGTAATCTTTTTTAAAACATTTCCAAAACTTTACGTTATTTACTTAATGATTTTTATATTTGATATTTTTGGTCATTACATGTGACTTCTTTCATTGTATTATTATTATCTTATAATCGGTTACAATTGTTTCTCCATTCTCTATTTGGAATTGCATTTCGTATTAACAGTGGCCTTATGAGCTCAAACTAATGGGTAATAGTAGGAAAGTTACAACGAGATTGGTCCATCACATTATTGAACAATTCATATGTATTCCAACCGTGATGACAATATTTAAATCTTTTTATACCAATTTTTTTTATATTAGTAGCAGTATGGTCTCGTCATGGACGTAGAAGTTCCTATGATAGTAAAGTAAAAAAACCACTAAATTAGTCTTTTCGCTTCTGAAATTTTAACTTTTTTAATATTCATACTAGAACATAATCTTGCATTTAATTTCCAATTCATATGAAACCACATTTTCCTAACACAAAAAAAAAGGTGGTTTGACGATATTATTAATTGCCAAAGAAGGCAAGATGGAAGTCGAAACTTATAGAGATAAAACCTTTTTTTCTTTTTCTTTTTTTTTTTCCTTTAGGCTTATGGGGATTTAAGTTAAATGAATCTTTTCGTTTTTCTTATCTAGTAAATCGTTAATATTGTGACAATACTTAAAAAGAGGGTTTCCACTATGTTAATATATTGGCTGAAAAAAGTAAAAAGGAAAAGGCATAAGGATCAAAATGAGCCATTACAATTGTAAAATTGATTTTAAAAGGCCATTTAAATTGAAGAATTCGGACAGAGAGGGACATATGCTTAGCACAAAAAAAAAAAAAATTAATCTTCTAAGGGCATCTTTATCCCTAAGTTACATAAGAAGTTGTTTAAAGTGTCATGACAGCATCTAAACCAACTTTTTTTGATAAGCAACTCTTTACTTTATCTCAGTTACTAATTGCGTATCTACCTTTTCTAAACTTTCCTAGTCGCATCTTATTTTATTACCTTAAAAAATGTTCATAATTTTTTTGTAAAAATTAAATAAGTGTGAAAAAAGACCAATGAGAGGAGGAGTGAGAGTTACTTTTTTGTAAATATTAAATAAGTGTAAAAAAACTAATAGGAGGAGGAAGGAGGGCATTGCTTATCATAGCAACTTTGGTTGCTAAGCAAAGAGCTCATATTCTTTGTAATTTCCACCAAGTATCCGGTTAAAGATGCTCTAATGTAAATTGTTGACGATAATTGTTACTAGATACTTGTTCCTCTTTTCAAATATAGAAAATAAACCTTATAATCAGCACTGAATCGGGGCTAAGGGCCCCCCCCTCCAACCCTCAAGAAAAGCATCATGTATATTATACAACATGTGTAATATAAATGTATTGTGTAATTACCAATGATTTTCAAACACATGGTCATATGAATTATTTTACTTTACAAACTACCAACCACTTTATCTATATGTTAAAATGTAGTTAGTAGTTATGTATATACATGTGTTTTGTAATACCATAGAATATTTCACCCTTGAAGGAAAAAAAAACTCAATTATAATAATACATTTAAATAAGATTAAAATGTGTGCTCTATTTATATTTATAATCAAGTAAGTTTGCCCCTAGAAATATGGTTATGTATACAATAATGTAAATATGTTTGCCAGTAAGTTACAAATGAAGATAGCTTATACAATTATAATAAGAAGTTTACAACATCTCAATACATATAATCACACACTGTCAATTTATATTTGGAAGTAAATTAACACACTCTCCATTATAAAAATCTTCTCACTAATGCCGTCAATACAAAAGGAAAAAAACTTGGTTACCTTTTGTATGTTTGAAATGAGTGAATCCAAGTATGTAGATGTATGAAGTACCATAAAGATTAACTTTTGTGCCTAAACGAAAATAGATCTAGATCATTGTAACATTTGTGAAGAAAACAACATTATCCTTTTTTTGATAAAGAAAAAGAAGAAGAGAGAAAAACTTTAAAAATACCCAATGCCAAACAACTGGAAGTGGGGCACAACACCAATAATTTCGAATTTGCAGGATCTAAGAATGGAAAAAATAGACCCATCATCCATGCATTAAGGTGCTTTTGGACAAAATATGAAAATACACATAAGTAGCCAAACTTATGGATATGACCCTCTACAAAATTTATGAGATTAATTAAAAGTTTTTTTTTTATCTCTTAGAAAAAAAAAAGATGTATTTTCTTAAATAAAAGACTAAAATTAGTAGCTTTTATGATTCTTATCACATTAAAAAATTATTTTGACGAATAGCAAAAATATAACACTTAAAGTGAAAGAGTAGAAACTAACACTCTAAAGTTTTCATGAAAGGAGCTATGGTCATCCAATCACAATGAGAGAGTGGAGACGAGATAAAAATTAAAAATATATGTATTTTTTACTCTCACCTTATAAATATTAATTTAATTAATAATTGTTAATGAAAATTATTGCCTTACATTGTAGATGTTAATTCAAATGTTAACATCATGTAAAGTATTAAAGGAACAAATCTTAATTTAATAGTATGTAATTGGACAATTTTAATAGTGTTGATGGTTAAAGTTGGAACATAGGCTACTTGAGCCGAGTTTAATGCACTAATGGACTAGGCTGCCCCACAAGACATAAGCTTTGACAATAGATTCTACAATACACAAGCCGACCTCAAATTAGCAAGCATGACCTTCGCTTGGTTGCCTCCGTTTTGATCATCGCTTGAGAAGAGCAACTTAGTCAGATTTGGCATCCAGTAGTGGAGTAGTGGATATGCCCCATAACCTCCATGACTATTACTAACCACCTACTCACCCATGATGTCTGTTATAGCTAGTTCGACCGTCTATAAATACTCACTTGCCTTCTGAGAGAATAGTAATGTCACATTCAACTCATCATTTTGTTCTATCTATGGGTTTATCATGACAACCTTTAACTTAACATCAGAGTGGCCGCATTAGGCTTATGCTCAGTGTACCACTAACCAAGTTTCTATCTTGCAAGCTTATTCTCTTCATATTGATCTAAGCGTAAATCACGCAGATTCAACTGCTATCAAATTTGAGTAAGCAACAAATTGGACAATCCCTAAACTTGTGAAATTCTGGTACTTTTAAAATTGTTTTACAAAGATCAAAGGCTAAATTGTAGTCAATCATCCCATTGATCTTTTTTTTTTTTTTAATCTCGGTTGGTTTGCAACATATAAAATCTTCAAAAAATTTCATTTATTGCGGTTTTTAGTCAGAGGTTTATATCGAATGAGTTATAAGTTTGATACAAATTGAGTTAGAAAAAATTGAATCAAAAATAAAAAATTTTTACTCCACAGCAATTAAACAAACAAAGACACATGAGAGAGAGAGAGAGAGAGAGAGAGAGAAATAAATGAAAAGTTGTCTTTCCTTCCATTTGATACATTAATCACTTAGTGATGATCCTAACTTAACAATAATAGATGGTCAAGTCACCGAATGATTTTAAGGCTTTTTTTCTTTTCTTTTCTCCTAAGTAATTTTAACCCTATTTAGTATTCATGGTAGAAAACTACATACATAAAAAGGGTAATGCCCTTTTGTTTTCCTAAAGTATATGAGGTTCGATGATATTGTTAATTGCAAAAAGAAGTAAAGGCAGAAGATGGAATTTATAGGGATAAAATCTCTTTTTTTTTTATGGCCAGCTTATTCGAGTAAGCTTGACTGAATCTTTTTTTTTTCCCTTTAGGTTTTTTCTAACAAATCGTTAAAATTGTAAGAATACTTAAAAGAAGGATTTCAAATTAGTGAAAGTATCTGCAAAAAATAATAAAAAATAAGAAAATAAGAAGGGTTCAAAATAAGCAATTATATTTGTGCAATTGTTTTAAAAAGGTCATTTAAATTGATTAACTTGGACAAAGAAGAATAAAGGGTAAAAGATATAAAATATATTATTAAAAAATCATAAAAATGGGATTGCTTGGAAAGAAAAAAAGGGACAATTAAAATCATTTCTTAAAGACATAATTTTATTTTATGTTAATATCGCGTCTTCAAGACATAATCATTTCTTAAAGACATAAATCCAGCACTTTGTTAACACTTAGAATCAAACCCGTTGTTTCGATGTAAAAGCAAAAACACTATTTCAAGTGCTCTATTTTTTGTTTTTTTTTCTCAAGAGGTCCAATTTTTAGGATGTTTTAAATAATAATTTTTTTATTTCCTTTGGCCAACGAACATATGCTTAGCTCTTAAATATAAATAAAAAATATATATTTTCTGATATAAATTGATGATAATCATTATGACATATATGATGATTACTTGTTCCTCTTTCCAAATATAGACATTTTCAATGTATGATGTACACAACACAAATGTACATATGTTTGCCTACAGGCACAAATGGGATTTTACTGAAAAAAATACCTTATGCAATTATAATAAGAAGTTGACAACATTTTAATACATACATGCATACACCATCTATTTATGTTTGGAAGCAAAAAAGCATACTCTATTACAATTGTTTCATCACAAAATTCTTCTCATTAATGCTGTTGTTGTTAATAATAATAATATAATAATAATAATACCTTTTTTATTTTCAATTGAGAAAATCACGGAGTGTAGATACATAAAGTATCATAAATTTTATTTTTTTGCCCAATGAAAACAATCCAGATCATTATAACATTTGTTAAGAAATCAGCATTGTCCTCTTTTAGATAAAGAAAAGAAGGAGAGAGGAAAACTTTTGACATACCGAAAGCCAAACCACCAGAAGTGGGGGACAGCACCGATTTGAAAGATTTGGGGACGATAAATTGACTTATCACCCATGCATGAAAGTACTTCTGGACAAGCACGCATAAGTAGCCAAACTTGCCACCCTGGGTCTATTTATTATGTAGGGTTGTCTTGCCCTTAATAGAAAGGAAAATTCCACATTAGATCTTTTCTTTTTCTAGAATTATAATGAAGAAAAGAATATGAATCTAATCCATTTCATTCAAATATCAGTAATAAAATTTTTAATTTCTTTTTAATGAAGTTACATTATATGGTGTTGACGTTAAATAATATTTTAACATTTTTCTTGCCATTTATAAGGTCAATTTCTGATATATCAAAAACAAGTATGAAATTTAAAAGAAAAAACAACATAAAAAGAGGTTATGAAGAGAAAGGGACATAATCTTAACCTAACCTGTGATATTTCAATTTACCTCTAATACAGAATGGTGTTACCAATCACTGGAGTCCGAAAACGAATTGTCACAACCGAACTTCCATGCTTAATCAAGCTAACACTAAAACTATCATTGGTTTATTGGATTACAAATGAGAAACTCACGAGATCAACCCATTAAAGGGATAGTAGCTTTTATGACCTGAGGCCACAACAGCAGCTAAGCTCTTCTTATAATCCAATAACTCAACTTAATGAAATAATTGAAGAAAATAAGATTTACAGGCAAGTGGCTGATTCATAGATAGGCACACTTTAATTCATTAAGGATAAGGGGTCATAATTTTAGTGGGGTGTAACCACTATAAGCCATAACTTACTAGGATTAAGGAAAAAAATAATAGAATTTAAAAAATTATTAAATTTACTTGAAATCGGTCCAAAAAGTGTTCAAAAGAAGCAATGGGCAATGTATGCTTGGAAGTTTCTTAGTTTGTTTTACCTTTTTTTCTTTGTGTGTGTAAGTTATCTTCTATTACATGTATTAGTGTTTGAACTTCATGTATCTATTTCTACACACACACACACACACATATATATGTATATGCATATACATGTTGCTACTAGGCAGAAAAAGGATGGAGCAAAAAAGTCATTATGCACTTAGGGGAAATAATGTTTCATGATTATGAGAAAACAACTTATATTTATCTTTGTTGTTTACAATAGCATTTTCTTTGCCTTACCCTTGATTTTTCCTATGTACATTTGAGGTTTTTCCATGAAAGTTTTATATGCCATACTCTTTCATTTGACTTATTAATTTAATTATTTATAACCTAATTTCTAGGATCATTCCTAATGAAATCGATCTCAAATCACTATTCATATTCATAATTGGTTAAAATAGGTAGTCGATCATGCCTGACATATGTGCATAAGTCTATTAGCAAGTTTCCTAACCATACCCTCAGATGGGCTGCCTTTTAATACGCTTCAAATCATGTCTACTAAAAGGCTTTGGGAAGATGCTTTATGCCTAGCCAAATAAAAAAAAAAAGACACAAAAAAAAAACAAAAAAAAAAAGAAAAACAAACAAAGAAAATGTTTCCTACATGTTTAAAAAACAAATCTTATGCCCAAACCTCTTTGAGGACTCCTTACTTATGTATATATTTTACATATAGATTAAATATTGGAAAGCTTTAGAACGTAATCTATACCACAACCACTTTATGGGTGTCTAAGAAAATAATAATTAATTAAATAGATAAAACTGCATATGAGATTATTTAAAAACTCTATATTGTAATTATATTTTGTTATTGTTAAAAAGAACTCAAGTTAATAAAACCTTGCACAGCATTATATTGTATAATATAGAATAAGATTACAAAAGTACCTTAACTAACACAACTGAGGATCCAATAAAAATATGGAAGTTAATTCAACAAAACAATAGTTCTAAGTGAATATTTGGTTTAAGGTCTTCAAATCTCTTAATTTCCCTCAATTTAACCCTTATTTGAATAATGTTATGTATAAACCCAATTTGATGCAAGACCAAACCTAGGGTCTATTTGGATGGTCTTTGTATCTGTATTTGCATCTGATCTATAACTGTATTTGATTTGTATTTTTCTGTTTGATTTATTTATAAGTAAGTATGTTGGTTTTTCATCTATATTTGTTCCTTAACAAATAGTCTAATTTAGATAGATATCAAACCAATGTTAAACTAACAAAAAACCAACCAAACAAACCCCTAATGAGTCGTAGGCCTACAAATGAAGTCCTAGGTTTGTACTTGGCCAATGGTAATTGGTGCTATAACTTGGACCCCTTTCCCCCCAAACAGGCTTTTTATTTTAATTGCTCTTTCTAAAAATAAAAAAAAAAGAAGAATAATCAATTTTAAGTAGTTAAACTTGAGACTCAAGATAAAATTAGAGTCCAAAAACCTTTTAGTCTTCTAGCCTATCTCTTAAAAATTTGTCAAAATATATATTTATTTATATATAATCACATCTAATTTCGGTTGTAAAAGCAATAATGTTAAACTACAAATAAAATATTCCAATATTTATTCCAAACAATATGAAGTAAAAAATAATTGTAATAATTGTCGATACCCTCAACACTGCACACACGCCCCCCCCACCACCCACCCCCCCAACCAAAAAAAAGAAAAAAAAGACTAAAATGGAAAACTAAAAATATATAGACAAAGATAAATTAAAAATGAAAGAAGAATAATAAAAAAGAAGACAAAAAAAATGGGAAAATGAGAAATTAAAAATATTTAGCAATTAAAAAAACCCCTTCTCTTTTTGGTAAATAGGTAGTAATCGTAAATATAAATATTTGAAAAATTAATAAGACTATAGTTATCAAAATCTTGATTTTACAATTCCTTTAAATATATAAAATCATTAAAATTGTATAAAATCATGCAAAATTAGTAAAATCGTAATATATAGAATCGTATACCTAAATTCATATTTTTACCTAATGTCTAGATTTGCACCTAAACAATTTTGTATATATTTTAGTTAAAAAGAAAACTAATAGAATCAAAAACTCGTAAAAAATTATATATTTGGCATACGACTTTGACAACTATGAATAGAAGAAAAGAACATAATTTTTTTTAGAAAAAACAAATGTAAAAAAAAAACAACTTAAAAAAAAAAAGAAGAAGAATATATATAATAGGATTAGTGTTAGTTTTACAATCTATTGGACTTTACTTGAAAAGGATAAGAGGAAAACCGTTGATACTTACCTTTAAGGGGCGTGTCGCATGACGACAAAAAAGTTTAGAGGCTACAAAGAAAGAGTATTGAAGAATAAAAGCCAGTCTCTTATTAGAATAAAATGAAATTATTGGATTGGTAGATATTTTTAAAAATCAAGGCATTGACCACTAAGTTTATAAAAAAAAAAAAAAACCCTTGACTCAACGAGTCTAGATTCAATGGAAAACTCAACTTGGACCTCGGTCTAGTCAAGTGTAATCAATAACGAAGATAATTAATTCCAAAAAATAAACCCAAAATCTTATAAAACAATACACGTTGTCCATCCATCAAGTTTTCAAATAAAGCTACTGTGTACTAGCATAGCATTTTCACCTTGCTACTAGCATGCCTTCTCTAGAAATTAAGATCAATCGTATTTCAAAAAAAAAAATGTCTTTTTTACTGACCCACCTCTTCCCTTCAAACTCTCTTGTGTACAAGAAATTACAATATTTGCAACTCTGAATCTTGCTTTAATTAGGAAGGGTCGATTGTATGTATATATTTTTTTGCTCTGTTTCACTACAAATAAATACTTCTATTAGCATTTAGAATCTACACATTCCATGCGATTTACAATTGTTTTCATCTTCTTTCTCTATCATCCTTATTTATGGCGCATGGAGATGAGTGCATGGTTCACGAAGCAGCATTTAGCAAGTTTGCTAAGCCCTATATTGAAGAAAGGAACCAGAAGCTTTCCACCTGCAAGTCCATTTGTGCAATAAAATTTTGCTGTTATATCACAAAAATCAAAGCAAGATTCACTGGAAAACAAGATTACATCCTTTCGATAAATATTTATTGTCCAAAAATAGTATTTTCATCCTATCCCTAATAAATAAAACACTTGTTATATGTTAAATAAATTTAAAAATAAAATAAAAAACAACTCTAAAATAAAGCAAACAATTATTATCATTGTATAAACACGTGGTCAGTATTTATTAGTAATGACAAGACAAAGGAGTGTTCCCAGGCCAACAAATTTTCATCCCCTTTGAAATTGGATATGGTGTTTTGCCATATTATGCTAAGACATTATACGTTAGTTAGATTTGGACAGAAGTTCATGTTGTAGCTTATTTAGGGTTTGATACAAATCCGACCATTCAATTTAGTACAATGATTTGATCTTCTTAGATTGCACAAACTGCCCTCTATCAAATTTGCTCTAGAGCTAAGTCTTACGAAAAAAATATTGATATCAACAAACTTTTTTGCATGCAAATGGACAAAGAACATGTGGAGAGGGAAAAAATAGTTCCTTTTTCCACTTAATACATTAGTCACTATGTATCGATCCTCACGTTACAAAGATGCCCATCTTAAAGACATGTGACTTCTTTGGATGCATCACTATATCTTATAATTGGTTACAGTTGTTTCTCTTTCCAATAAGGCATTGGATTTGATACTATTAATGGCTTTATGAGATCATACTGATGGGTGATAGTAAAGTAAACAAACAAAAAAATTAGTCTTTTCATTTACGAAATTTTAACTTATTTGGTATTCATAGTAGAAAACAATTTTGTATTTGATCTCCAATTCATATGAAATGACACTTTCCTTCACCTTTAAAAAAAAATGAGCTTGACGATATTATTAATTGCAAAAGGAAGGAAGGTGGAAGTTGAAATTTATAGGGAAAAACCACCCCCTTAGTTGACTAGATGTTGTTGTTTTCTTATCTAATAATCGTTAATATTTTGACAATACTTAAAAGGAGGGTTTCAAATAAGTTAAAATATTGGTGGAAAAAAAAAAAGGAAAAAAAAAAAGCAAAAGGATCAAAATAATCCATATATTTGTGAAATTGATTTTTAAACCGTACAAATGAATAATTCGGATAGAGGGGAGTACCAAAAAAAAAATATTTTAAGTAAATTGTTGATGAATAAATTGTAACCGGATAATTGCTCCACTTTCCAAACATAGAAAATAAATCTTATAATGAGGGACAAACTAGAGCTGGGGGACTGATATGGGCACTGCCCCAACCACCGAGAAAAGTGTAAGTGAATATTATATATCATATGTAATATACATGTATTATATATTTATTAATGATTTTCTAACACGTAGCTATATAAATGATTGATATTTAGAAAGTACCAACCATTTTACCTATATTTTATAATGTAATTAGTAGCTTTCAATCACGTGTACATATACATGCAGTGTGTGATACCCATTAAATATTATCCCTAAAAAAACCTCTATTATTATAATATATTTAAATAAGATTAAAATATGCTATATTTATATTTATAGTCAAATGAGTGTGGCTCCTAGTAATATAGCTCTATATCCATCCTCGATTATATATATGATGTGTAGAATAATGTATATATGTTTGCCAATAAGTATCAAATGGAAGCAAATTAAAATACTCTCCATTGCAATTATTCCATTATAAAATTCTTCTCACCAATGAAGAATTGGTCATCTTTTTTTTTTTTTTTTTTTTTTAAAATGAGTGAATTCAAGTATGTGGGTAGACATGGGCAAGATTCTAGAATCAAATTGAACTGGAACCATCTCTCATTGTTTCGGCTCAAATTTATGAAACCGTCATTCCCGGTTTCAGTTTTGGAATTGCGAAACTGTCTTTTCTTAAATAAGAATAAAAAATAAATTGATTTTAATTTTTAATAAAACAAAATTAAAAATTAAAATAATTATTGGATCTAAGAGTGTTAAATTATTTAACCAATTTTTTAAAAAATTTGTTTAGAATGCACATTTATTTGTATACAAACACATCCAATATCAATTGTAGTTAGTAATATGATATTCTAGAGGGTAAAAAGAAAAGTATAATGAAAAAATAGTACTACATTATTAAGAAAATAAATTTTGCTTTTAGAAGAAATTTATTTAAACTAATTATATATGATTTTAAGTTATATTTATTTGTATTGTTGATAATAATATATTAAATATTGTGGATAAAATAATAAAATTTACTATTTATATGAAATAATTTAAATATTAATAATTATATATTTAATATTACTTTTTATTTTTTTCACCTGATTCTAGGCCAAAGAGCCACCTAGAAATCGAGACACTGGTAATTTTATAGCCGGTTCTAAAACCGACCAATCAGTATGGTTCCGATTCTAGAATCACCAATGACGATTCTACTTTAGAATTGAACCGTGCTAGCCTATATGTAGATGTATGAAGAACTATAAAGATTAATTTTTTTGCCCAAAGAAAAACAGATCCAGATCATTGTAACATTTGTGAAGAAAGCAACATTATCCTTTCTTTGATAAAGAAAAAGAAGAAAAGAGAAAAAACTTTTGAAATACCCGATTCCAAACAACCGGAAGTGGGGCACAGCACCAATAATTTCGAATTTGCAGGATCTAAGGACGATAAAAATAGACCCATCACCCCTGCATGGACGTGCTTTTGGACAAAATATGAAAATACGCATAACTAGCCAAACTTGCCATCGTCGGTTTAATTTTTACGTGGGGTGGTCTTGCCGTTAATGGAAAGCGAAAAATTTTACGTAAAGTCTTCTTATTTTTATGTTTTTTTCAAATTTTTACAATCCACATTATATCTTTCTATTCGTAATATGTAATAAAAGAGGGTAATTGGAAATTCAATCTATGTCATTAAGATATCAATAATAAACTTTTAAATTTTTGTAAATGAAATTATAACACACCGTATATTTCAATATTTTCTCTTGTCATTTAGTAAGAGCAAATTTCTAATATAACAAAATAATTATGAAATTTAAAAGAAAGAACAACATCTGAGAAGTCATTTAAAAAAAGGGATGAAATCTTCACCTAACCCGCCATAAATAGATTTACCTCTAATGGAGAATAGCGTCAGCAATCACTAGAGTTGGGAAAGGAATTGTCGCAATCAAAAGTTTAATCAGGTTCGTTAACACTTGAACCACATAAGTTTTTTTTATTTTTATTTTTTTCCCATGAGTTGACAGTGACATATTCACCAGCTCCACCCATTAACAAGCTATTAGCTTTTATGACTGAAGGCTAGGCATTTCGCTATTTCTTTCCTTTTTTTTTTCAATAAAACTCAACTTTATGGGTAATTAAGTGTTTAAGACGATGAAGAAAACAAGATTTCATGGGACTAGTGGGTTGATCCATAGATTGATGCACTTTAACTCATTAAACATAAGGGCCATGATATAAGTGGGTTAATTCCACTTTAAGCCATAATTTACTCAAATAAGCTTTAAAAACTCTACACTAATCAGGTTCATAAATTAATCAGATTCTTGCATCGAATTTATGAGTCAAGTCTAAAGAGAGTTTTGGAAAAGCAATGGTCAATATATGCATGGAACTTGTTTAGTAACTTTTACTTTTTTTCTTTTTTTCTAGTATGTGTATGCCTAAGTTATTTAAACTTCATGCGGATCTCTCTCTATATATATACATACATATTTGTTGTTACCGGACAAAGAAAAAATGGAGTAGAAAAGTCATTATGCACCCAATTAGAGAAATATTGTTTCATATTTGTAAGAAAACAAGTTTATATATCTTTATCGTTTACACCATAGCAGTTTCTTGGCCTTACCATGGTTTTCCCCTTGGTACTTTTGAGGTTTTTTCATTTTAATTGTTAACTCTATTATTTATTGTGTACACTATTATATATGACCTATTTTTTTTTTTGTTCTTTCCAAATAAAATCAACCCCAAGTCACTATTTATAATATGTTAGCATTAAACTGACTAATCTAGCTTGCCTAACATGTTTGTATAAGTCTACTAGCCATACTGACGAATGGGTTGTGCAAATCATGCTAGTCAACTTTGTTATGGAACTGGGACGTTTAAGTCACGTTTAAGAAAGAGAAGTGGTCTGACCTATAAAGGGCCAGTCGTATCCTAATTAAGGTGGTGTATCTTTTACCACCATCTAAATAATTTAAATTAAAAAAAAAAAAAGCTTCATACCATCAATAAAATTGGTTTTGGGCCCCTTATTTTAATAAGATTAGGGTTCGGTAATGTCGACCATCATAAACTAATGATTTGTGCATTTCAATTAATAGTAGGAAAATGAAATTCTTGTTCTCCCTCTATTCTATGGAAAGAGTCTATTCCATGGCATGAATGAACTATCCCATGAAAAGGATCTATGACAACATTTACTTGGCATGAATAAACTTTTCAATAAGTTGAAAAATACCTTTCATGAACCATATTTTCCCAATACCACTCATTTTACTTTATAACTATATAATCACCACCATATTATAGCCATAATTGCCTTTTGCCTCTCCAAATCCAACCTCCGAAAGCTTATCAGGAAATCTTTCTTCACAAAACCTAAAGCTCTCTCAAGATCAAGACTCGAACAACGAGGCACATGTCATAGTGTAAGTGCCTCGAGGCTGCTTGTGAAGATCTCTATGATATTGGATTTAATAAGAATAGAATTTAATGTTGTGTTTAAGAACAATTGGGTAAGTTTGCTGGAAATGAGATTACAAGGGTGAAACAACAATGTCTAACTTGGTTCTCAATTCAATAGTGAATCCAACTGTAGCTCTCAGGTTTTTAGTTTGATGGTTAGGTTATACAGAAGGAAGAGAGAAAGAGGGAGAAAGAGAGGAGAATTAGATCAACAAGAAAGATAAAAGACAATGGGCAAGAAGATAAGAGGGTGATATATTCAATTGTAATATATTACTACAATTTCTAGTTAATGGAAATGCCATAATGGGTGCAATACTTTTATGTCACGTTTGGTACACAGGAATGATTTGGAATGGAATGAGTTTAGGAATGACAAACCCATTCCTATGTTTGAAAGATTAAATGGAATGGAATGGCTAAAGAGTGTAATTGTCGAGAATGTCCTTAGTAATAAATGCAAAATATGAATACATGATAAAATTAAAAAGTAATTACACTACATATAATTAATAAGGATAGAATGGAATCACGATTTTACCTTCTCAAAGACAGAATCGAATTCCCTTTCAAAGTCGAAATCGTCGATTTGATGAGTCACGATTCCGGCTTTTAAAAATGCTTTCAAACATTAGGAAAGGGAATGGAAGCTAGAATCGCAAATCCATTCTGGTCCATTTCTGTGTACCAAATGTGACAATATAAATTTATTTTGCTAACCCTTTTCCCTTTAATAAATTAGAATTTAATAGAATTGCAAATATAGTTGGCAAAAAAAGGATTTAAAAAATTCATTAACTATGTGTTAAATGTGGATGAATTTGTTTTTCTCTCAACATGAGCAATGAACCAACAAAAGAGAATGAGAATTGATAAGTGTGATTTAATCATTATTTAAGAAGGATATTTTGGTTGTATTTGATATATTTGATGGTTAATTATAAGAAGTTGGTACATAATTTGGTTAAATTTGTTTTACTATGATTTTAGATTTTTCTTTATTACCCTTTTATGCATCCATGGGATGTTTGTTAGTTTGTAAAGACCTATGTTGTGTCCGTGGTAACTATAGATGCAAAGAATTCCTCCAGGATCCTGAGCAAACTTTAGTAATTATGTGCGTACTTGATATTTGAATATTTTCCAGTAAAGTATCTTTTCCACCAAAAAAGAAAATACTTTTATCACCTTATAACTTTTGAAAATGCACACATGCAATCCAGAGCATCATTAGACACTTTACTGACTATGGATTTGGTCCCTCTAGCTACTTACTAGGGATTTTAGTAATGGATATAGTTAATAGTATATTTCTAAATATTAAAAAGAGATAAGATATAATTGATAATTCATGAACCATACATGATAAAAAGTAAATATTAGTATTCATCATTTAAAGTTAGGATTATTGTCACAAATGGTATTTGAACTTGATAAAATATGCGATTAGGTATCAAAAATTTGAAATTAACTAATTTGGTATCTAAACTTTAAAATTAATCAATTTAGTACTTAAAAAAAAATTATGCACACCAATAGTACATTTATTAAGTTCTTTTAGATATTAAATTGATCAATTTTAAAGTTCAAGTATTAAATTGATCAAATTTTAAAGTTCAAGTACTTAATTGTATTTTTTGGTAAAGTTTATTTGTGACATTATCCCTTAGAGTTATTATCTTTTATATATATTGGAAGATAAATATCCAATTTAGTATCCCTTTACTTGTACTCTACTTATTTATTTATTTTTATTCTTATTAATCGGTTCACATCCAATTTCTTTTTTTCATAATAGTTAAGCTAGAACGACTTTTTCAATTCAAATAAGTTAATTTCAATTAAAAGTATTTAATCAAAGTAAATCAAATTATCAAAGTATCATAAAAACTCTATAAAATATATAGATGGTTAAGGGTAAGAATATTGATAATTCTATGAAATAATATTGAAATTACTATTGAACTTTTTTTTTTTAACTTTACACCAAAAGTTTAAAATTTGTAAAGTATTCACTCATTCAAACATTTAAAGTCAAACTTGATTCTTAACCTTTAAAATTACTAAATATTATTACTCATCCAAATTTCTATTTGCCAAATCTACTAACCCTATCATCTTTAAAAAGGATATCTTAATAAGCACTCATCATTTAAAACAGGGATGATGTCTAGAATGATGCTTGAACCTTGGTAACAATATGCAATTTGGTACCGAAACCTTAAAATTAATCAATTTAATACTTTAAAAAATTTGAAAGTGATCAAGTTAGTACCTAAACAACATGAAACAGGTACAATTGGCATGCACCAAAAACTCGTTTAAGTACTAAATTAATCAATTTTAAAGTTCAAATACTAATTGATCAATTTCAATATTCAAGTACCTAATTGCATATTTAGTCAAAGTTTAGATACTATTTGTAATATTAACCCTTTAAAAGAAGGATGACCAGGTACAAAATAGGTAAAATATGAGTTCCCACTCATATCTTACTCTATAGGTGTTCATTTGCCAATTTCAAAGGATAATGAACTATAAAACTGTAAGGGCTCATTATCACCCCTATAATTAAAATAGGCGATAACAATTTCTCAACTACATATAACCTGTAGGATTATATGTAAGGTTCTCTAAAAGAAGTGTTTGAGGAATTGTTTGTCTAATTTCACATAATTAACATAATAGAAAACATAGTTTTTCAAAACTTTTAGCAAAACATACTACACCATTAACATATTTCACAAAAGAAATAAACTCAAGTCATACATAGCTAAGTACGTATATATATATATACACATTACAAAAGAAATAAACTCAAGTCAACTCAAATAACATTAACTCATTCTACCATAAGTTTTTAATTTAAAATATAAGAAAGGAAATAGAACAAAGAGATTATGTTTGTATTAACTTACATGAAAAGGCTTTGGCTTTGGCTTGGTGAGATTGTTGATTCCAATAGCTTGATTTTGGTTTTTGGTTTAGGGCTTATGGTTTGAAGAAAAGGAAAAGAGAAAGAAAAGAAAAGAAGGAAATTCGTATGAAAATTAGGGCTACCAAAAAGAGACTCTAATTAATCATATTTAAGGTCTATAATTATCCAAGTTTGACTTTAGAGGTATATTTGACTTAGGCTTAATTTGGCTTAATTTGAAGTGCATTTGAGTTTAATTTGGGCTTGAAAAATAGGTTTAAACTTTGTAAAATTCTGTCCACAATTTCTTAAGCAATTCAAAGGTTATTTTAATAATTCTAAATATAACACATACATATTAATTCATAAAAGACACAAACATTTATTACACTATGCACACATTAATATACATAAAACAATAATATTAATTTCATTGCACATATACACATACAAAATGACACATATTCAACACATGCACTAATTATATTATTTATGCATATATATCTCATTTCAAAATCACATATAATTTCAATAACACATTAAAATATATAAATTGGGAAATGTAGGGCTATTTCATTCTCCCCTCCTTTAAAAAGGTTCTTCCTTGAAACTTAACTTACCTTATTCATTCATCGAATATCTCTGGATACTTATGTCTCATCTCATTCTCGGGTTCCCACGTTGCTTCTCTCTCGGTTTGTCCAGTCCACAAAACTTTCACAAAAGGAATTACTTTTCTCCTCAACACTTTATCAATTCTATCCAAGATTTTGATCAGCTTCTCAATTGTACTCAAATCCGGCTGAATCTCTGGTTGATGTGTAGAGATGATGGCTTCAGGATCTGATACACATTTTCTGAGTTGAGACACATGGAATACATCATGCACTTCTGACAAATTCGGTGTTAGAGCCAATCGGTAAGCTAATGGTCCAATTCTATCTAAAATCTCATATGGACCAATGTATCTTGGATTCAACTTGCCTTTAACCCCAAATCTAATTACTCTTTTTGTTTGAGAGATTTTGAGAAACACATGGTCACCAACTTCGAACTCCAATGGTCTCCTCCTTGTGTCAGCACAGCTTTTATACCGATCTTGAGCTATTTTCATTCGTTGTTTTATCACTTGAATCTTATCCACTACTTGTTGTATCAATTCAGGACCCAAAATAACTCTTTCACCAATGTCATCCCAATTTAGTGGAGATCTACACTTCCTACCATAAAGAGCTTCGTAGGGCGCCATTTGAATAATTGCTTGGAAGCTATTATTGTAGGCAAATTCAACAGGTGGCAAACAAGTGTCCCACCTATTGCCAAAATCTAAGACACATGCTCTAAGCATATCTTCTACTATCTGAATTGTTCTCTCCGATTGCCCATCTGTCTGTGGATGAAATGCAGTGCTAAATTGAAGCCGAGTACCTAAAGCAGTATGTAAACTTTTCCAGAACTAGTTGACAAAGAGAGAATCTCGATTAGAAGTAATCGTCTTTGGAATCCCGTGTAGTCTTATTATATCTTTAATATAGTTATGTGCCATCTTCTCTAAGGAATCTCCAACCCTCAAAGGTATGAAATGAGCCGATTTTGTTAATCTGTCCACGATTACCCAAATAACTTCATATTTGGCAATAGTCTTGGGTAAGGCCGATATAAAATCCATAGTGATATCGTCCCACTTCCATTTGGGTATAGATAAAGGTTGAAGTTCTCCTCCGGGTCTTTGGTGCTCGATTTTTATTTGTTGACAAGTCAAACACTTGGAAACATATTGAGCAATATCTTTCTTCAAACCTTCCCACCAAAAATTTTTCTTCAAATCTCTATACATTTTGGTGGTTCCCGGGTGGATTGAATATGAAGATGAATGAGCTTTTTTCATGATTTCTTCTATTAACCCATATGGCACAAAAAGTCGATTCCCATATCTAACAATTCTATCCATGTCAATCCTTAACTCTTTTCTCTTCCCTTCACTTGTAGCAATCTTCATTCTTTTAGCTTCCTCGTCTTCCTTTTGGGCTTGTTTAATCGTTTCCAAAATTGTCGGTTGCAAGGACAATTGAGCCAATATCACATCAACTTGCTCCAATGTAACTTTAAGTTCTAACTTCATGAGGTTCATTTGAATCGCTTTCTGATTAGAAATCAAGGTTGCATCATTTACTTGCTTCTTCCTACCGAGTCCATCTGCTACTACATTAGCTTTGCCAGGATGGTAAAGAATTTCCACATCATAATCTTTAGTCAATTCAAGCCATCTTCTCTACCTCATATTAAACTCTTTCTGTGTGAATATGTATTTCAAACTTTTGTGATCCGTGTAAATCTTACACTTTTCTTCAAACAAATAGTGTCTCTAAAGTTTCAATGCAAGAATTACTGCTGCCAACTTAGGATCATGCACTGGATAATTCTTCTCATGGGGTTTTAGTTGCCTTGATGCATAAGCTATAACTTTTCCATCTTGCATGAGAACACAACCAAGTCCTTGGATAGACGCATTATTAAAGACTACGAAATTCCTTTCCACTGATGGGTAGTGCTAAAATAGGTGCAGATACCAATCTTTCTTTCAACTCTTCAAAACTCCTCTCACACTTGTCATCTCGCACATACTTAATATTCTTTCTTGTTAATCTTGTTAATGGGGATGCAATTTTCGAAAATCCCTCTACGAACCTTCGGTAGTATCCCGTCAATCCAAGAAAACTTCTAATCTCGCTCACATTAGTAGGTCTTGTCCATCCCAAAATAGCTTAGATCTTCATTGGATCAACTAAAATACCTTCCTTTGAAATAATATGCCCGAAAAAGGATATTTCTTCCAACCAAAACTGACACTTTTTAAATTTCGCATAGAGTTTCTTCTCTCAAAGTCTTTGTAACACAAGTCTTAAGTGCTCTTGATGCTCCTCCTTGCTTCAAGAATAAATCAGAATATCATTAATGAATACTATGATAAATGAATCCAGATAATCCTTGAAAACTCTATTCATCAAATCGATGAATGCGGCTGCAGCATTAGTTAATTTGAAAGGCATCACCAAAATCTCATTTTTCTAATTTGCTAGAGGAGAGTCCCTGGTCGGTTATGGGACATTGTTTTGTTGTAGAGGAATGGCATGAAAACCTGAAAATAGAAGAAGTTCCTTTGAATTCGATGGTCGGGTGGATCCAAATCCACGGCCTACGCTTAAATCATATGACTACATCAGGAGCAAAGATAATCGTGATGAAAATAGGGGAGGTGATGGAAGTTGAACCAATAACTTCAGGTAAAGGTGATTGTAGAGCTTTCCTGAGAATTAGAGTAAGATTTCCAGTGGATATACCCCTAAAAGCAAGCATTTGGGTAAACAATGGGAAAGGAGAAAAATATAGAGTGTTCTTGAAGTATGAAAGACTAAATGATTGGTGTTTTAATTGTGGAAGGTTGGGACATCAGAATAAGACTTGTGAGTTTAGGAAAAATAGAGAAGATGGCTTTGGCCTTGGTCTAAGAGCAAAAAGCATGAAAACATGGAAGAATGAAGAACAGAAGGATAAGGGGATGGAACAGGACATAAAGAATGTTTACCCCAATTGTAAGAAAAGTTATGCCTGCTCCTCTAAGCCTAACCTCTACCCCTCTCACCCTCCTTTAACCTTGCCCATGAATCCTGAAAGATCCAATCCATCTACTGACCTTTCAAACCATCTCCTAATATTCCATAGCTCATAACCTATAACCCCAAAAACCCCCCACCCCTCAATCTCTTCTAACCTACCAAAATCTCCCACCTCTCTTTCCCTTTTATCGCCTCCATCCGAATTCCCCCCTCTAAAACATCCCTTAGCTTTCCCTATTCCTTTACCGAAACAAGACATGATATGTGACCTAGAAATCAATTTATCATCTCATGTAGAACCTCAGCCCATCCCATCTATCGAAGTTTCCTCCCCTAAACCATCTAAACCCCCTTGTGACCTGTCTATGGATCTAAACTGTTTATCCTTAAAAAAGGTGGGAGAGGAGATGGAGATGATTGACCATAAAAAACCAAAGAAGGAGATCTCGAGTGAATGGGATGAGAAGGTGGGGTTGATAGTCCTCAAGGCCTCGGATGGGGAGATTATGGATATATCGTCAAGTGAGATAAAAAAAATAGAGGAAGTACTCTAAAGGAAAGAGTAGAATGATAAAAGATTAGAACATGAAAAAGAAAGGTATTACAAGGAAACTTCGAAATGAAATCAAAATTGCTGCTTGTGCTAAGATTAATGAATGGTTGGACGTCCCGATTGAATCTAGAGAATCTTTAGGCGATGGTGGCTAGCCTACAACAGCCACACGGGGGCCATGAGCTTTCTCTATTGAAACTGTCAAGGGATTGGACCTCCCGAGATAGTTCGTAGCCTAAAAGGTCTTGTTTGTAAATACAATCCTAGCGTGGTCTTCCTTATGGAAACAAAAATAAAGAAGCCTTTTTGGAGAGGTTAAGGAGTAAACTCTGTTTTGGTGGCAGTTTCTATGTCAAACGTCGAGGGCTTGCTGGTTGGCTTGCCTTGTGGTAGAATGATAGTTTGAAGGTGGAGATTGTAAAGCAGTCAGATTTCCTTATAGATTCTGAAATCTGCTGGCAAGATGGCAATAGAATAGGCTATGTGACTTGGATCCATTGTGCAACTGATTATCCTCAAAAGAAAATCCTCTAGAACCTCCTAAGTAATACATCAAAAAGTCATGATGTGTGGCTGTGTATTGGTGATTTCAATGCCATTCTGTACGAACATGAGAAGGAAGGTGGAAGAAGTGCAGACAGAAGAACAATGTCGGGTTTTAGGGAGTTCATTGAAGAATCAGCCCTTCAGGATTTGGGGTTTAATGGTCCAAAATTTACTTGGAGTAACAAAAGGAAAGGAGCTGAACTAGTAAAGGAAGGGAGCTGAACTAGTAAAGGAAAGACTTGATAGAGGGTTAGCTACCTTTGGATGGATTGAAAATTTTCCTAGATATAGCATTGATCATATTTCATCGAGTGCATCTGATCATGCTATGTTGTTAGTATACCTTTTCAAGGAAGGAGGGAAGAGATCTAGAACCTTCAGGTTTGAGAATATGTGGTTATCCTCGAGTGAATGTAAGAGGGTGATAGAAAACTCATGGAGGAATGAAACTAGAAGAGATGTTTGGCAATCTCTGCTATAGAATCTTAGCTCGTGTAAGGAAAATCTAATCAGATGCAGTATGAAAAGTTTCCCAAACAACAAGATACAAATTGATAAAGTTTTACAAAGATTGGCTAGTATTCAAGATGATCCAAAGGGATTGGACATGGAAGAGGGGAAATGCTCTTCGGAGAGCCAAATTGCCTATGGGAAAGGGAAGAGAAATTTTGGCATCAGAGGGCAAGGGTTAAATGGCTGAATTTTGGAGACTGGAATACCTCATTTTTCCACCAATCTACATTAATTAGAAGGAACAAAAATAGAGTGCTGAGATTGAAGGATAAAGATGGGAAATGGTTAGAGGATGAAGAGGCAATAGCACAAGAATTCGCGAACCACTTCAGCAAATTATACTCCTCTGAAGGAGTTGGGAATGATAGGAGCTGTATGAATTAGATTAAAAGGAAGGTGAATGATGATATGAACAGATCCCTATGTAGAGAAGTGGATGATGAGGAAATCAAAACAGCTGTTTTGCAGATGGGAGGATTAAAGGCATTAGGACCAGACGGTTTCTCGAGAATTTTCTACCAAAGCTTTTGGACTATCATTAGGAAATCGGTTAATGGTGCGGTCAAAGACTTCTTTGTCTCAGGTACTTTTCCCCCTAATCTCAACAACACTGATTTGGTTCTTATTCCTAAAATCCATAACCCCCAAAATGTATCTCATTTCAGACCTATAAGTCTTTGCAATTTTGTCTACAAAATCATTTCCAAAATTTTGGTGAATAGATTGAAACCTTTCTTAGAAAGCCTTATCTCTAAAAATCAAAGCGCTTTTATCTCTGGAAGAATGATCCATGATAACATTATCATAGCTCATCAAGCCTTCCACTTCCTAAAAAATAAAAAGAAAGGAAAAAAAGGTTTTTGTGCTGTAAAAAGTTGACATGAACAAAGCCTATGATAGAATTGAATGGAGTTCCCTTAAAAAAGTGCTTACTGAATATGGTTTTAAGGGGAAATGGATTAACTGGGTTATGAATTGTGTCACAACAGTACATTTCAATGTGCTGCTACATGGCAAAAAAGTGACACAATTTAAGCCGAGCAGAGAATTACGACGAGGAGATCCCTTTGCACCATACTTGTTTATATTGGTGGCAGATGTTCTATCTCAGGGGATTGAAGAAAGTAGAAGAAATGGAAGGCTCTCTGGCCTACATATGAAAATACTTGCCTTATTCTATCTCACCTTTTCTTTGTAGATGATTCCCTCTTTTTCATGGAAGCAAGGATGGAGGAAGTAAGGGAATTGGCTGGAATCCTAGACAAGTACTGTAAAGCTTCATGACAGAAAGTGAACTTTGAAAAGTCTAGCATCTTCTTCAGTAGCAATACTGATCCCCAGGTGAAACAAAACATCAGAAATAGTTTGGGGTTGGTCCCTACTGAAAATCCTGGCTTATACTTAGGGCTGCCTATGCTGTGGGGACGATCTAAATATGAAGCTCTAGGATTTGTTAAGGAGAAGATAGTTAAAACTCAAGGGATAGAAGAAAAAAATTCTTTCTAAAGCTGGTAGAGAGATTCTGATTAAATCAGTAATAGCAACGATTCCTATGTATTCTATGGCTTGTTTTTGCTACCATGGAAAGTGGTGTAAGGAAGTGAACAGTATCATTGCCAAGTTTTTCTTGGGTCAAAGGAAGGAGGAACACAAAATACATTAAAAAAGTTAGGATATGCTTTCAATGGCTAAAGAAGAAGAAGGACTAGGATTCAAGGACTTACATCTGTTCAATCTTGCCTTACTAGCTAGACTAGCATGGAGAATTGAACAGGGTAAATCTGAACTTTGGGTCAGATTCCTCAAAGGAATCTACTTTCCCAACAAAGAGTTTCGAGATGCTTCAGTAGGCGGAAAACCATCATGGGCCTGGAACAACATATTAAAGGGGAGAGATCATGTGTTCAGAGAAGGAATCTGGCAAATGGGCTCAGGGAAAGAATAAGAGTGTTCAAAGACAGATGGGTTCCTCTAATCCTAAGAGCTACCCCTAACTATAACGGGTTTGGAACATACCTCTGAATAGGTCACACAAAGCTGACTCGATTGTATGGCCGCATACGCGAGATGGAGTTTGCTCAGTTAAGTCAGCTTATCATCTCCTGAAATCAAAACAAAAATCCTTCTCATCAGATTTGGCTTCCTCATCTAAAGGAGTTTCAAAATCACAATGGAAAAAAATATGGAATATCAAAACCCTTCCAAAAATCTAACATTTCCTATGGCGTATTGGATCCAACACACTACCAACATTAGAGAATCTGTTCAAAAAAAGAGCCATACCTGATCCACTATGCTCGATATGTGGAGAGATTTAATCAATCAAACACGCGCTGTTGTTCTATGAATGGACCCAACCAATATGGTTTGGGTTTCTTGGAATTCAAATTGATGAGCAACAAATTGGATCTACCTTCGAATGGCTTCACTAAGTATCATCGTAGAGGGGTAAAGCAAACCTAGAATCTAAGGCAAAGATCAGTATTGTGGCATGGTGTATTTGGAAATCGAGACGTAAAGCTATGTTTGAAGGGGAAAAAATCGATTTAGCCAAAGTGATGGCACAAACTCGATCCATGATGTGCGCAGTGGATGATCTCTCAAGAAACCCTAGTAAACCCAATAGAGAGTAAGAGGATGAATATAACGTGTGGAGAAAGCCTCAAACGGGGAGAGTGAAGTTAAACGTGGATGGTTCGTGGAGATCGGCAAGTGAGCAAGCTGGTGTAGGGGTAGTGGCATGTGACTCCGAAGGAAAGGTGGTGGAGGACGCGCGATGGTCTGCTATGGACTAAATGTGGACGAAGTAGAGTGTAGAGTTGTCCTCCTAGGCCTAGAGCTGGCTTCTGATATGGGCTGGACAAACTTTATTCTGGAATCGGACTGCTTGCCTATTGTACAGGTCTGTCTCGGTCTTAAGGGAAAATCTCATTGGGCCTCCAAACCTTTATTAGAAAATATTAAGATGTCCTTAGATTGCTTCTCTGATAGTCTAACTATCGCTTTTGTATCTAGAAAGGCAAATATGGTAGCCGATTTGGTCGATGCTATGACTAGGAGAGGGATGTGTCCTATAGATTGATGGTGTAACCCCCCTTCCCAACTCCTTAAGCTAACCTTTTTAGATATTAAATTCTGTATGACAGGCATTAACCCTCCTGAATATGTATTTGACAATGGATAATTTATCTATAAATTGTTGTTATGTTCAAAAAAAGAATCGAGTGGGTCCCAAACTTCTAGAATCCGGACTCATCCGTTGGTTTTCGTA